>JAPXFY010000014.1:19373314-19400814 GCA_030674185.1 Monoplex corrugatus | reverse complement strand
TGTTGACAGACAGGTGTTTCTTACAGTGTGTTAAACAGACAGGTGTTTCTTACAGTGTGTTAAAAAGACAGGTGTTTCTTACAGTGTGTTAAACAGACAGGTGTTTCTTACAGTGTGTTGACAGACAGGTGTTTCTAACAGTGTGTTGACAGACAGGTGCTTCTAACAGTGTGTTGACAGACAGATGTTTCTAACAGTGTGTTGACAGACAGGTGTTTCTAACAGTGTGTTGACAGACAGGTGTTTCTAACAGTGTGTTAAAAAGACAGGTGTTTCTAACAATGTGTTGACAGACAGGTGTTTCTAACAGTGTGTTAAAAAGACAGGTGTTTCTAACAGTGTGTTGACAGACAGGTGTTTCTAACAGTGTGTTGACAGACAGGTGTTTCTAACAGTGTGTTGACAGACAGGTGTTTCTAACAGTGTGTTAAACAGACAGGTGTTTCTAACAGTGTGTTGACAGACAGGTGTTTCTAACAGTGTGTTGACAGACAGGTGTTTCTAACAGTGTGTTAACAGACAGGTGTTTCTAACAGTGTGTTAAACAGACAGGTGTTTCTAACAGTGTGTTGACAGACAGGTGTTTCTAACAGTGTGTTGAAAGCAGGTGTTTCTAACAGTGTGTTACAGACAGGTGTTTTGACAGTGTGTTGACAGACAGGTGTTTCTAACAGTGTGTTGACAACAGGTGTTTCTAACAGTGTGTTGACAGACAGGTGTTTCTAACAGTGTGTTAAACAGACAGGTGTTCTACAGTGTGTTAAAAGACAGGTGTTTCTAACAGTGTGTTAAACAGACAGGTGTTTCTTACAGTGTGTTGACAGACAGGTGTTTCTAACAGTGTGTTGACAGACAGGTGTTTCTAACAGTGTGTTGACAGACAGATGTTTTCTTGTTAACAAGTGTTTGTAGTGTTACAGACAGGTGTTTCTAACAGTGTGTTGACAGACAGGTTAGTTTCTAACAGTGGTGTTAAACATGACAGGTGTTTCTAACATGTGTTGACAGACAGTGTTCTACAGTGTTACAGAGTGTTTCTAACAGTGTGTTGAAAGACAGGTGTTTCTAACAGTGTGTTGACAGACAGGTGTTTCTAACAGTGTGTTGACAGACAGGTGTTTCTAACAGTGTGTTGACAGACAGGTGTTTCTAACAGTGTGTTAAAAGAAGGTGTTTCTAACAGTGTTAAGACAGGTGTTTCTACAGTGTGTTAAGACAGGTGTTTCTAACAGTGTGTTGACAGACAGGTGTTTCTAACAGTGTGTTGACAGACAGGTGTTTCTAAGTGTGTTACAGACAGGTGTTTCTAACATTTGTGAGTGTTTGTTGACAGACAGGTGTTTCTAACAGTGTGTTAAACAGACAGTGTTTCTAACAGTGTTAGAACAGACAGATGTTTCTAACAGTGTGTTAAACAGACAGGTGTTTCTAACAGTGTGTGTAAACAGACATGTTTTCTAACAGTGTGTTAAACAGACAGGTGTTTCTAACAGTGTGTTGACAGACAGGTGTTTCTAACAGTGTGTTGACAGACAGGTGTTTCTAACAGTGTGTTAACAGACAGGTGTTCTACATTTACAGAAGTGTTAAAACAAGACAGGTGTTTCTAACAGTGTTTAGATCAGACAGGTAGTTTCTAACAGTGTGTATGTGACAGACAGGTGTTTCTATAACAGTGTTTGACAGAAAGGTGTTTCTAACAGTGTGTTGACAGACAGGTGTTATTTAACAGTTTTGACAGACAGGTGTTGTTTTAACAGTTAGTTGTTACAGACAGGTGTTTCTAACAGTGTGTTGACAGAAGTGTTTCTAACAGTGTGTTGACTAACAGGTGTTTTAACAGTGTGTTGACAGACAGGTGTTTCTAACAGTGTGTTGACAGACAGGTGTTTCTTAACAGTGTGTTGACAGACAGGTGTTTCTAACAGTGTGTTAAACAGACAGGTGTTTCTAACAGTGTGTTGACAGACAGTTGTTTCTAACAATGTGTTAAACAGACAGGTTTTCTAACAGTGTTTTGACACAGGTGTTTCTAATAGTGTGTTGACAGACAGGTGTTTCTAATAGTGTGTTGACACACAGGTGTTTCTAACAGTGTGTTGACAGACAGATGTTTCTAACAGTGTGTTGACAGACAGGTGTTTCTAATAGTGTGTTGACAGACAGGTGTTTCTAATAGTGTGTTGACAGACAGGTGTTTCTAATAGTGTGTTGACAGACAGGTGTTTCTAACAGTGTGTTGACAGACAGGTGTTTCTAACAGTGTGTTGACAGAAAGGTGTTTCTAACAGTGTGTTGACAGACAGGTGTTTCTAATAGTGTGTTGACAGACAGGTGTTTCTAATAGTGTGTTGATACACAGCTGTTTCTAACAGTGTGTTGACACACAGGTGTTTCTAATAGTGTGTTGACAGACAGGTTTTCTAACAGTGTGTTGACACACAGGTGTTTCTAACAGTGTGTTGACAGACAGGTGTTTCTAACAGTGTGTTGACAGAAAGGTGTTTCTAACAGTGTGTTGACAGACAGGTGTTTCTAACATGTGTTGACAGACAGGTGTTTCTAACAGTGTGTTGACAGACAGGTGTTTCTAACAGTGTGTTGACAGAAAGGTGTTTCTAACAGTGTGTTGACAGACAGGTGTTTCTAACAGTGTGTTGACAGACAGGTGTTTCTAACAGTGTGTTGACAGACAAGTGTTTCTAAACAGTGTGTTGACAGACAGGTGTTTCTAACAGTGTGTTGACAGAAAGGTGTTTCTAACAGTGTGTTGACAGAAAGGTGTTTCTAACAGTGTGTTGACACACAGGTGTTTCTAACAGTGTATTGACAGGTGTTTCTGACAGTATGCTAATAGACATGTTTCCGATGGTGTTTTAAAAGGTAATAGTATCTAACATTGTGTTGGCAGACACGTGCTTCTAACAGTGTGTTAACAGACAAGATTGCCGACAGTGTGTTGCAAGCATTCATAGACAGGCGTTTCTAACAGTGTGCTAACAAGCAATGTTTATAACTGTGCATTCATAGACAGGCGTTTCTAACAGTGTGCTAACAAGCAATGTTTATAACAGTACATTCATAGACAGGCGTTTCTAACAGTGTGCTAACAAGCAATGTTTATAACAGTACATTCATAGACAGGCGTTTCTAACAGTGTGCTAACAAGCAATGTTTATAACAGTGCATTCATAGACAGGTGTTTCTAACAGTGTGCTAACAGGCAATGTTTATAACAGTGCATTCATAGACAGGCGTTTCTAACAGTGTGCTAACAAGCAATGTTTATAACAGTACATTCATAGACAGGCGTTTCTAACAGTGTGCTAACAAGCAATGTTTATAACAGTGCATTCATAGACAGGCGTTTCTAACAGTGTGCTAACAGGCAATGTTTATAACAGTGCATTTATAGACAGGCGTTTCTAACAGTGTGCTAACAGGCAATGTTTATAACAGTACATTCATAGACAGGCGTTTCTAACAGTGTGCTAACAAGCAATGTTTATAACAATACATTCATAGACAGGCGTTTCTAACAGTGTGCTAACAAGCAATGTTTATAACAGTGCATTCATAGACAGGCGTTTCTAACAGTGTGCTAACAAGCAATGTTTATAACAGTACATTCATAGACAGGCGTTTCTAACAGTGTGCTAACAAGCAATGTTTATAACAGTGCATTCATAGACAGGCGTTTCTAACAGTGTGCTAACAAGCAATGTTTATAACAGTGCATTCATAGACAGGCGTTTCTAACAGTGTGCTAACAAGCAATGTTTATAACAGTACATTCATAGACAGGCGTTTCTAACAGTGTGCTAACAGGCAATGTTTATAACAGTGCATTCATAGACAGGTGTTTCTAACAGTGTGTTCACAGACAGGTGTTTTTAACAATGTGTTGACAGAAGGTGTGTCTATCAATGTGTTGACATGTCTATCAATGTGTTGACAGACAAGTATTTCTAACAGTGTGTTAACAAACATGTGTTTCTGACAGTTGGTTAACAAGACATGTTTGTTAAAGTGTCTTACAGACTGTTAACAAACAGGTGTTACTAATAGAGTGTCGACAGATAAATTTTTATCTATGTATTAACAGGAAATGTTTCCAACTGTGTGTTATCAGACAGATGTTCTAACTCAGTGTTAATGGGCATGTGTATCTGACAGTGTGTTCACAGACAAGTGTATGCCAGTTTGTGAACAGACAAAGGTTTCTAGTAGTGTGGCTAACAGACAGGTGATTCTAACAGTGTGTCTAACAGACAGGTATTTGTAATACTGTGTTAACAAACGTGTTTCTAACAGTGTGTTAATCGACAAGGGTTTGTAAGTGTGTCTAACAGTGTGTTAATCGACGAGGGTTTCTAAGTGTGTCTAACAGTGTGTCTAACTGTTAGGTATTTGTCATACTGTGTTAACAGACGTGTTTCTAACAGTGTGTTAATCGACAAGGGGTTCTGAGTGTTTCTAACAGTGTGTCTAACTGTTAGGTATTTGTCATACTGTGTTAACAGACGTGTTTCTAACAGTGTGTTAATCGACAAGGGGTTCTGAGTGTTTCTAACAGTGTGTCTAACTGTTAGGTATTTGTCATACTGTGTTAACAGACGTGTTTCTAACAGTGTGTTAATCGACAAGGGGTTCTGAGTGTTTCTAATAGTGTGTCTAACAGACAGGTATTTGTAATACTGTGTTAACAGATGTGTTTCTAACGGTGTGTGAACCGATAAAGGTTTCTAACAATGTGTTTAACAGACAAAGATTTTCTAACAGTGTGCTAACTGACAGCCTGAGACAGAGGAAAAGCAACACGTCTGCCAGCATCAGACAGGCACACGTGTTTTCACACTAACCACGCCTGTATGCTTGGAACACTAGAGCATATACACACTCACAAACACACACATGTTAGTCTGACAAGGTGGCGACAGTGGAGGACAACATCAGCTGCAGACATGCAGGTAGCCCGTGTTCTGGTACCGACACAGCTGTATGCTGACAACGCCAGAGCACACACACACACATACATGGTTATCTCACAAGGTGACAATATTATAGAGAACAGCAGAAGCAGCAGCAGGCAGGTAGCCCGTGTTCTGGTACCGACACAGCTGTATGCTGACAACACCGGAGCACACACACACACATACATGGTTATCTCACAAGGTGACAATATTATAGAGAACAGCAGAAGCAGCAGCAGGCAGGTAGCCCGTGTTCTAGTACCGACACAGCTGTATGCTGACAACGCCAGAGCACACACACACATACATGGTTATCTCACAAGGTGACAATATTATAGAAAACAGCAGCAGCAGCAGGCAGGTAGCCCGTGTTCTGGTACCGACACAGCTGTATGCTGACAACGCCAGAGCACACACACACACACACACATACATGGTTTTCTCAGAAGGGGACAATAATAGAGAAGAATATCATCAGCAGCAGGCAGGTAGCCGTGTTCTGGTACCGACACAGCTGTATGCTGACAACGCCAGAGCACACACATATACATGGTTATCTCACAAGGTGACAATAGTAGAGAACAGCAGAAGCAGCAGCAGGCAGGTAGCACGTGCACAGGAACTAGTTCACTTGGTATCGTGTCCCCGATTCTCCCGTGCCCTCCACACACACAAGCACACACACACGCACACGGACGCGCACACCACACACACACACACACACGCACGCGCGCGCGCACACACACACACACACTCACACACGCACGCACGGACAGACACACACGCACACACATACACACGCACGCACGCACTCACGCAACAGCACAGCACAGAGCCACGTGGTTATCACGTCTCGTGGTGTCTCAACACAACAAGGCAAGATTGTGCAGTTTCAAAAGTGGTATCGGTAACACTGTGGGTGTGTGTGTGTGTGCTGCAAACCTCATTCTGTCTGCTTGCTTTCTCCGTGGGCAGGTGGGTGATCTCTGGGCTTGTATACGGTGCTGTACGTTGCCTGCAGTTGTACTTTTTGTCGTTGTTTCTGTTGTTATTGTTGTTGAAGTTTTCTGTGGACAGGTCAGTAGTGCTGTTCTTTATGTTTTTGCTAAGGTTGTTACTGTTGCTGTTGTTGATGTTACTGCTGCTGTTGTTGATGATGTCGTTATCGTTTCTGTTGCTGTAGTTGCTCAATTTGACTGAAAATAGACAGTAAACTTTTTCTTGATGATATCATTGATGATGTTTTTGATGATGTTGATGTTGATGTTAGTGTTCAAGTTGCCTATATACAAGACAGTAACTGTAATGTTGGTGTTCTTGTTTTCTTCATGTTCCAATTACCCATCCCAACACAATCATATTGCTGTTGTTGATGATGTTTGATGCTACAAGCTGTTAGTGACGTGTAATGATGATACAAGCTGTTAGTGACGTGTGATACTGATACAAAGTGTTAGTGACGTGTGATGATGATACAAGCTGTTAGTGACGTGTAATGATGATACAAGCTGTTAGTGACGTGTGATGATGATGCAAGCTGTTAGTGACGTGTGATGATGATACAAGCTGTTAGTGACGTGTGATGATGATGCAAGCTGTTAGTGACGTGTGATGATGATACAAGCCGTTAGTGACGTGTAATAATGATACAAGCCGTTAGTGACGTGTGATGATGATACAAGCCGTTAGTGACGTGTAATAATGATACAAGCCGTTAGTGACGTGTGATGATGATACAAGTTGTTAGTGACGTGTGATGATGATACAAGCTGTTAGTGACGTGTGATGATGATACAAGCTGTTGGTGACGTGTGATGATGATACAAGCTTTTGGTGACGTGTGATGATGATACAAGCTGTTAGTGACGTGTGATGATGATACAAGCTGTTAGTGACGTGTGATGATGGTACAAGCTGTTAGTGACGTGTGATGATGATGCAAGCTGTTAGTGACGTGTGATGATGATACAAGCTGTTAGTGACGTGTGATGATGATGCAAGCTGTTAGTGACGTGTGATGATGATACAAGCTGTTAGTGACGTGTGATGATGATACAAGCTGTTAGTAACGTGTGATGATGATGATACAGCTGTTAGTGACGTGTGATGATGATGATACAAGCTGTTGGTGACGTGTGATGATACAAGCTGTAAGTGATGTGTGATGATGATACAAACTGTTAGTGACGTGTGATTATGATGATGCAAGCTGTTAGTGACGTAAGATGACGAGACAAACTATCAGTGACGTGGACTGATGATACAAACTGTTAACGACGTGAATTGATGATACAAACTGTTAATGATAAGAGCTGATGATTCAGGCTGGCTCTTCACAGTGAGTGCGTGACCCAGAAAGCAGGGAGAATGGAACCTGATAAAGTCTGTGAACCTCTTTGTCTGGTATTCTTCCATCATATGATATTACAGTTGGCCGACATAAGATCATGTGATCATAGTCATCTGGTGTTGTTGCATCAGACGGTCGCTAATGTCATTAGTTTCAGTTTCAGTTTCTCAAGACGACGTCTCCGCACTCGAAACGAATTTCATATGCACTATCGTCACAAGTGCCATGTATATGGTGACCGTGGCACAAGCCTTAAGCCTGCACATAAACCCATGAGCTGGCCAGGTCCTCAGGCCCTACCTAGTCTGTTTTACCTAGTCTACGTTTAGGGATGACCTGAAAAGTATGTTCTGTCGAAACGTAAGGTGAAACTGACAGGACCGAGACATAGAGATAAGAGAAACAAAAAGGCGGACATGACAAAAAAAAAACGAAACAAAAAAAAGCCCCCCACCCCTCCCCCGCACGCAGATGGCCAGCCAGCCAAACAAACGAAAACACAAAGAATCGAAGAATCGAACGTCATCAGTGTCTTGTCACTGTTAGTAATGTCATCGATGTCTTGTCACTGTCACTAACGTCATCAGTGTCTTGTCACTGTCACTAACGTCATCAGTGTCTTGTCACTGTCACTAACGTCATCAGTGTCTTGTCACTGTCAGTAATGTCGTCGATGTCTTGTCACTATCACTAACGTCATCAGTGTCTCGACACAGATATGTGTCGTTACTATAAGAAGTGTCACTAACGTCATCAGTTACACAACGGAGCGTGTACAGATACAGCATATGGAAATACCGTGCTCTGTGGTGACTTCATTAGAAAACGGAATCTGATACGTGTGACGTAAGAGACGTTTTTGATACGTATCCAGGTAATCTGCTCAGGGTTGGGAAAGACAAAGCGGCGATGGAGAAGAGATATGCGCCATCATCACGATGCTGGCCCAAGTGAGGTTGAGATCTCTACCACCAAGAAAAATTGAGATCTCCACCACACCAATTCATATAACATGAAGGAAACACTTGGTTTGAGCAACCTTACAGAAGAAAACAGACTGGACGAATCCAGGAGACAGCACAAGAAATCAAATTGAGTACATTCAGATAAATAACAGATCTTGAAATTTTTTACTGACAGCAAAAACATTACCAGACGCAGCTGCAACACTGACCAGAATCATGTAATGGGGAAAATTAGACTGAAACTAAAGAGAAGAAAACAAACCGAAAATAACATCAAACTAAATCTTGGACTTTTAAAAACATGAATCAAC
Organism: Monoplex corrugatus; assembly: GCA_030674185.1. Classification (NCBI taxonomy): domain Eukaryota; kingdom Metazoa; phylum Mollusca; class Gastropoda; order Littorinimorpha; family Ranellidae; genus Monoplex; species Monoplex corrugatus. The sequence continues at coordinate 19,392,215 of JAPXFY010000014.1, read as the reverse complement.
TAGTGAAAGTTTAGCATATGTCTTCAAAACAAATTCATTGCTCTGGAGGACGTTAGAGATAGTGAGGAAGAATGGACAAACTTTAAAACCTCGATAAATGAAGCTTGTGAAGAAATCCCTAGAGTTGAAAGAAAAGCAAAGAAGAACTGGATGACAACAGAAATTTTAGGCTTGATGTTTGAACAGAGGAAGGTACATGTAAATACAAAAAAGGAGGAAGAATACAAAAAGATAGATAAGGAAATTAGGAATAAGTGCAATGAAGCTAAAGAAGCTTGGCTAAAAGGCTAGAAGCGAAGTGCAAAGAAATTGAAGACCGACACAAAACAGAGCCTAAGTTTATGTACAAAAATATTGAAGAAATTGCTCACAGGAAAAAGGCATGCACATCAGCTGGTTGCTTAAAATCTAAAGCTGGTATGATTATTACGGACAAAGACAAAATATTACATAGATGTGGAGAGTTATTAAAGTTGTTTTTGACGATGCCAGAATGGAGGAATACATCATGAAAAACAACGTCGAAGGACCACCGCTAACAAAAGATGAAGTTCGAGCAGCGATGAAAAAGATGAAACGGAAAAGCCCCAGGAACAGGCAATATTACTATAGAAATGATGAGGGCTGTAGATGAATTTGGTATTGAAAAAGTAACATTCCCCATAAATGAAATTTATGGCACCGGAAAAATCCATGAAGACATGTCAAAATTAATTTTCATTGCACTTCCAAAGAAAGCAGGGGCTATAGAATGCAAACTCCATCATACAGGCAGCTTGATGAGCTATGTGACAAAGATTCTATTTTGAATAATCATGATGAAGACAAGGAACAGAATCAAAAGAGAAATAGTAGAAGAACATTGAGGAAGGAACGGAAGGGAAAGGAACTGTTAATGCCATATCATTCTAAGAACTCTCATAGAAAGATCACTTGAGGTGAATAAGGATTTACATTTCTGTTTTGTTGACTACACCAAGGCTTTTGATCAGGTAGGACACGAAGAATTGATCAGTCATCTGGATAAGCTCAGTGTTGATGGAAAAGATCTAAGAATAGTAAGGAATATGTATTGGTAACAAACAGCAGCAAAACGAGTAGAAAATGATATAAGCTCTTTCCATAATATCAAAAGAGGGGTTAAGCAGGGATGTATTCTGTCACCAAATTTGTTTTCACTTTACAGAGAAACCATCATGAGAAACCTAAAAGAATGCCGTGGAATAAGTTTGGAAGAAAAATGGTAACCAGTCTTCATTATGCCGATGACATCATTCTAACTGCAGAAAATGAAAACGACCTACAAAATCTTGTGAATATAACAGAAACAAAAAGCAGAAAATAAGGGCTAAAGCTAAATGTATAGAAGACCGAATTCATAGTAAACAGTAACAAAGGAGAAATCCCCTCATGTAAAGTAACAGCAAATGGCACAACATTGAGACAAGCTGATAAGTTTAAATACCTGGAACAGACATGTCACCAGACGGCAGATAGACATTAGAAATAGCCAGCAAAATCGGCCAAACTAAAACAGCATTCAAGAAAATGAAAAGCGTTCTATTAACAAATGCCTATCTATTAACATCAGGAAGAGAGTTCTTCAGTGTTATATAGAATCACGACTGTTGTACGGATAGCGAATCCTGGACAATCAACACGCAAAGTCAGAATAAGATTGAGGTAGCTGAAATGTGGTTTCTAAGAAGAATGTCAAGAGTTCCATGGACAGTAAGGAAAACACTCCAGACAGTCTTGAAAGAAATAAACACAACAGAACATTAATGTAGAAGATAAAGAAAAGACTAGCAACGTTTTTAGTACATTTTATGAGGCATGAGAACTTTGAGCTCGTAGTTACAACAGGTTAGACAGGTTTGGAGATGAGGACAGAAAGAGCAGGAGATATACTTGTAGCAAAGAAAGATAGATTCATTTGGAGGGCCATAATTGCCAACGCCATACGGCAAGACACATAATGATGATGATGATGACCACCCAGGATTGTGCGACATCCTTTACCTGTGTCTTTAACGCCCCGTGTCGCCCATTCCCTCCTCATGTAATGTAAAATTACAATGAGTGCATATACCGACAATTGTCCTAGACTGCGTCAGCATGTGTGAACAGAACTGTTACACAATCTGAATGAAGAGAGAGAGAGAGAGAGAGAGAGAGAGAGAGAGAGAGAGAGAGAGAGAGAGAGAGAGAGGGTGGTGGTGGTGGTGGTGATGGTCGTGGTAACACTGATACCATGTAAGGCACACGGTGAAGACAGCGAATGACGTCAATATCGAACACCACCTCACCCCCCTCCTGTATTTTCTTTGTCAGACACGTGAGGTATAGTGGCTCACCCTGTTCATTTGATATGGCCCCCTCACCCTGCCTTATTTAATATGGCCACCCTCACTCTGTCTTATTTAATATGGCCATCCTCACCCTGCCTTATTTAATATGGCCACCCTCACTCTGCCTTATTTAATATGGCCACCCTCACTCGGCCTTATTTAATATGGCCACCCTCACTCTGCCTTATCTAATATAGCCACCCTCACTCTGCCTTATTTAATATGGCCACCCTCACTCTGCCTTATTTAATATGGCCACCTTCACTCTGCCTTATTTAATATGGCCACCTTCACTCTGCCTTATTTAATATGGCCACCGTCACTCTGCCTTATTTAATATGGCCACCCTCACTCTGCCTTATTTAATATGGCCACCCTCACTCTGCCTTATTTAATATAGCCACCCTCCTCTGCTTTATTTAATATGGCCACCCTCACCTGCCTTATTTAATATAGCCACCCTCACTCCTGCCTTATTTAATATGGCCACCCTCACTCTGCCTTATTTAATATGGCCACCTCACTCTGCCTTATTTAATATGGCCACCCTCACTCTGCCTTATTTAATATGGCCACACTCACCCTGCCTTATTTAATATGGCCACCTCACTCTGCTTATTTAATATGGCCACCCTCACCTCTGCCTTATTTAATATAGCCACCCTCACCTCTGCCTTATTTAATATGGCCACCCTCACTCTGCCTTATTTAATATGGCCACCCTCACCCTGCCTTATTTAATATAGCCACCTCACTCTGCCTTATTTAATATGGCCACCCTCACCTGCCTTATTTATATAGGCCACCCTCACCCTGCCTTATTTAATATGGCCACCCTCACTCTGCCTTATTTAATATGGCCACCCTCACTCTGCCTTATTTAATATGGCCACCCTCACCTGCCTTATTTAATATGGCCACCCTCACTCTGCCTTATTTAATATGGCCACCCTCACCTGCCTTATTTAATATGGCCACCCTCACCCTGCCTTATTTAATATGGCCACCTCACCTGCTTGTTTAATATGGCCACCCTCACTTGCCTTATTTAATATGGCCACCCTCACCTGCCTTATTTAATATGCCACCCTCACCCTGCCTTATTTAATATGGCCACCCTCACACCACTGCCTTATTTAATATGGCCACCCTCACCTTGCCTTTTTAATATGGCCACCCTCACTCTGTCTTATTTAATATGGCCACACCTTATCACCCCTGCCTTATTTAATATGGCCACCCTCACCCTGCCTTTTTAATATGGCCACACCTCACTCTGCCTTATTTAATATGGCCACTCACCCTGCCTTATTTAATATGAGCCACCCTCACCTGCCTTATTTAATATGGCCACCCTCACTCTGCCTTATTTAATATGCCACCCTACCTGCCTTATTTAATATGAGCCACCCTCACCCTGCCTTATTTAATATGGCCACCCTCACTCTGCCTTATTTAATATGGCCACCCTCACTCTGCCTTATTTATATGGCCACCCTCACTCTGCCTTATTTAATATGGCCACCCTCATTCATCTGCTTATTTAATATGGCCACCCTCACCTGCCTTATTTAATATGGCCACCTTCACTCTGCCTTATTTAATTGGCCACCTCACCTTGCCTTTTTTATATGCCACCTCACCTGCCTTATTTAATATGGCCACCCTCACCTGCCTTATTTAATATGGCCACCTCACCCTGCCTTATTTAATATGGCCACCCTCACCTGCCTTATTTAATATGGCCACCTCACTCTGCCTTATTTAATATGGCCACCTCACTCTGCCTTATTTAATATGGCCACCTCACCTGCCTTATTTAATATGGCCACCCTCACTCTGCTTATTTAATATGGCCACCTCACCTGCCTTATTATATAGCACCCTCACTCTGCCTTATTTAATATGGCCACCTCACCTGCCTTATTTAATATGCCACCTCACCTGCCTTATTTAATATGGCCACCCTACCTGCCTTATTTATATGGCCACCTCACCTGCCTTATTTAATATGGCCACCCTCACCTGCCTTATTTAATATGGCCACCCTCACCTGCCTTATTTAATATAGCCACCCTCACCTGCCTTATTTAATATGGCCACTCCGCCTTATTATTGCACCCTCCTGCCTTATTTAATATGCCACCTCACCTGCCTTATTTAATATGGCCACCCTCACCTGCCTATTTAATATGGCCACCCTCCCCTGCCTTATTTATATGGCCACCCTCACCTGCCTTATTTAATATGGCCACCCTCACCCTGCCTTATTTAATATGGCCACCCTCACCTTGCCTTTTAATATGCCACCCTCACCTTGCCTTATTTAATATGGCCACCCTCACCCTGCCTTATTTAATATGGCCACCCTCACCTGCCTTATTTAATATGGCCACCCTACTTGCTTTTAATATGGCCACCCTCACCTGCCTTATTTAATATGGCCACCCTCACCCTGCCTTATTTAATATGGCCACCCTCACCTGCCTTATTTAATATGGCCACCCTCACCCTGCCTTATTTAATATGGCCACCCTCACCCTGCCTTATTTAATATGGCCACCCTCACCTGCTTATTTAATATGGCCAACCTACCCTGCCTTATTTAATATGGCCACCCTCACCTGCCTTGTTTAATATGGCCACCCTCACTCTGCCTTATTTAATATGCCACCCTCACCTGCCTTATTTATATAGCCACCCTCACCTGCCTTATTTAATATGGCCACCCTCACTCTGCCTTATTTAATATGCCACCCTCACCTTGCCTTATTTGATATAGCCACCTCACTCTGCTTATTTAATATGGCCACCCTCACTCTGCCTTATTTAATATGGCCACCCTCACCTTGCCTTATTTAATATGGCCACCTCACTGCCTTATTTAATATGGCCACCCTCACTCTGCCTTATTTAATATGGCCCCTCACTCTGCCTTATTTAATATGGCCACCCTCACTTGCCTTATTATATGGCCACCCTCACCTGCCTTATTTAATATGCCACCCTCACTCTGCCTTATTTAATATGGCCACCTCACTCTGCCTTATTTAATATGGCCACCCTCACCTGCCTTATTTATATAGCCACCCTCACTCTGCCTTATTTAATATGGCCACCCTCACCTGCCTTATTTAATATGGCCTACCCTGCTTTTTTATATGGCAGCTACTGCCTTATTTATATGGCCACCGTCACTCTGCCTTATTTAATATGGCCACCTCACCTTGCCTTATTTATATAGCCACCTCACTCTGCCTTATTTAATATGGCCACCTCACCTGCCTTATTTAATATGGCCATCACCCTGCTTATTTAATATGGCCACCTCACCTGCCTTATTTATATGCCACCCTCACTCTGCCTTATTTAATATGGCCACCCTCACCTGCCTTATTTAATATGGCCACCCTTGCTTTATTTAATATGGCCACCCTCACCTGCCTTATTTAATATGGCCACCCTCACTCTGCCTTATTTAATATGGCCACCCTCACCTGCTTATTTAATATGGCCACCCTCACCTGCCTTATTTAATATGGCCACCCTCACTTGCCTTATTTAATATGGCCACCCTCACCTGCCTTATTTATATAGCCACCCTCACCCTGCCTATTTAATATGGCCACCCTCACCTGCCTTATTTAATTGGCCACCTCACTCTGCCTTATTTAATATGGCCACCCTCACCTGCCTTATTTAATATGGCCACCTCACCTGCCTTATTTAATATGGCCACCTTCACTCTGCCTTATTTAATATGGCCACCTCACCTGCCTTATTTAATATGCCACCCTCACCTGCCTTATTTAATATGGCCACCCTCACTCTGCCTTATTTAATATGGCCACCCTCACCTGCCTTATTTAATATGGCCACCCTCACCTGCCTTATTTAATATGGCCACCCTCACCTGCCTTATTAATATGGCCACCTCACCCTGCCTTATTTAATATGGCCACCCTCACTTGCTTTTTAATATGGCCACCCTCACTCTGCTTATTTAATATGCCACCCTCACCTGCCTTATTTATATGGCCACCTCACCTGCCTTTTATTGGCCACCTCACTCTGCTTATTTAATATGGCACCCTCACCTTGCTTTAATATGCCACCCTCACTCTGCCTTATTTAATATGCCACCCTCACTCTGCCTATTTAATATGGCCACCCTCACCTTGCCTTATTTATATGCCACCCTCACCTGCCTTATTTAATTGCACCCTCACTCTGCCTTATTTAATATGGCCACCTCACTCTGCTTATTTAATATGGCCACCCTCACCCTGCCTTATTTATATGGCCACCCTCACCTGCCTTATTTAATATGGCCACCCTCACTCTGCCTTATTTAATATGGCCACCTCACCCTGCCTTATTTAATATGGCCACCCTCACCCTGCCTTATTTAATATGGCCACCCTCACCCTGCCTTATTTAATACACCCACCCAACCCTGCCTTATTTAATAACCACCCACACCTTGCCTTATTTAATATCACCCACCCCTCACCTACTGCCTTATTTAATATCCCACCCTCACCCTGCCTTATTTAATACACCCACCCACACCCTGCCTTATTTAATACACCCACCCACACCCTGCCTTATTTAACACACCCACCCACACCCTGCCTTATTTAACACACCCACCCACACCCTGCCTTATTTAATACACCCACCCACACCCTGCCTTATTTAATACACCCACCCACACCCTGCCTTATTTAAACACCCACCCACACCCTGCCTTATTTAACACACCCACCCACACCCTGCCTTATTTAACACACCCACCCCACCCTGCCTTATTTAACACACCCCACCACACCGTGCCTTATTTAACACACCCACCCACACCGTGCCTTATTTAACACACCCACCCACACCCTGCCTTATTTAGTACACCCACCTACACCCTGCCTTATTTAATACACCCACCCACCCACACCCTGCCTTATTTAATACACCCACCCACACCCTGCCTTATTTAACACACCCACCCACACCCTGCCTTATTTAATACACCCACCCTCACCCTGCCTTATTTAATACACCCACCCACACCTGCCTTATTTAATAGCCACCCACACCCTGCCTTATTTAATACACCCACCCACACCCTGCCTTATTTAATACACCCACCCACACCCTGCCTTATTTAACACACCCACCCACACCCTGCCTTATTTAACACACCCACCCACACCCTGCCTTATTTAACACACCCACCCACACCCTGCCTTATTTAAACACACCACCCACACCCTGCCTTATTTAATACACCCACCCACACCCTGCCTTATTTAACACACCCACCCAACCCTGCCTTATTTAACACACCCACCCACACCCTGCCTTATTTAATACACCCACCCACACCCTGCCTTATTTAACACACCCACCCACACCCTGCCTTATTTAACACACCCACCCACACCCTGCCTTATTTAACACACCCACCCACACCCTGCCTTATTTAATACACCCACCCACACCCCTGCCTTATTTAATACACCCACCACACCCTGCCTTATTTAATACACCCACCCACACCCTGCCTTATTTGATACACCCACCCACACCCTGCCTTATTTAATACACCCACCCACACACCTGCCTTATTTAATACACCCACCCTCACCCTGCCTTATTTAATACACCCACCCACACCCTGCCTTATTTAATATAGCCATCCTCACCCTGCCTTATTTAATACACCCACCCACACCCTGCCTTATTTAATACACCCACCCACACACCCTGCCTTATTTAATACACCACCCACACCCTGCCTTATTTAACACACCCACACCCTGCCTTATTTAACACACCACACCCTGCCTTATTTAACACACCCACACCCTGCCTTATTTAACACACCCACCCACACCCTGCCTTATTTAACACACCACCCACACACCTGCCTTATTTAATACACCACACACCCTGCCTTATTTAACACACCCACACCCTGCCTTATTTAACACACCCACCCACACCCTGCCTTATTTAACACACCCACCCACACCCTGCCTTATTTAACACACCCACACCCTGCCTTATTTAACACACCCACACCCTGCCTTATTTAACACACCCACACCGTGCCTTATTTAACACACCCACCCACACCCTGCCTTATTTAACACACCCACCCACACCCTGCCTTATTTAACACACCCACACCCTGCCTTATTTAACACACCCACACCCTGCCTTATTTAACACACCCACCCACACCCTGCCTTATTTAACACACCCACCCACACCCTGCCTTATATTTTTTGTAGACCTCAGTTGCGTGCAGGTACATGGAGAGTCTTGTTTCTTTTTTTTTCCAGTGCTGCACATGTTCTTCTTTCTTTTGGTTCTTTTTCTTTTCCTTTTATTGACGCATTTTTATCCACTGTCTTTCTAGCATACACCATTTATTACACACATTTGAAAACATGATCAGTCGTACAGTATAGGTTATCGTCTGCGAAATTAACATTTCTGTTATTCCTCTATCTCTCTCTCTGTCTCTCTCTCTGTCTCTCTCTCTGTCTCTCTGTCTCTCTCTCTCCCTCTATCTCTGTCTATCCATCTGTCTGTCTTTCCCCCTCCCTTTACCCACTTTCTGTGATGGACAATTTGGCAGGTGTTTTTAGTCTCTGTCTTTTTCTTCATCTCCAGCAGATTTCCCAGTACTATCCACCCTCCTCCCCCTTCCCTGTACATCCCTGTTTCTCTCTCTTCACTCCTACTCGTATTATGTAATCTGATGTCTTTTCCGTGCTTCCCCCCTCCATCTTTTCTCCCTGCTCGTTTTACTGTCAAAGATACTTTGAACACCCCCTTGCACCCACACATCCACCCAACCCCTACCTAATGATGTTGTTGTGGATTCGTATTTCTTGTTCGAAAATGAAGTTTATTGGTACATTCACTTTTGTTTTCTTTGGCATACTGATGCACAGTTTCCATATTAATATTATGGGATTTACTACATTCACATCCTTTTTTTCTACATTTCTGCTGCTCTGAATTTCTTATTCCGAAAATAATATTTTTAACACCTATCTTGAGTCGAATATTCATGAATCCATGTACACGTTCTAACTCAACAGGATGACACAAATAGAAGAAATATTCCAGACAGCGTACTTCATTTCTACATAAAGAATATTTATTGTCATTTGCAATTTGCATCTTATGCAGCAAAATGTTTGTAAGGTATATATTACGCAATATTTTCCATTGTAATTTTTTTTTATTATTACTTCTTTAGCTGCGCCTGAAGAGAATTGCCAACTATTTTCGTTAACTTCTGTTTCAAGTTTCCTGAGCCAAAATCCAACAGCACATGGTTTTCTTTCATGTTCAGTTTCTCTTTCTCTTAACCAATTCGAGATTTTTTTCAGCTTAATGTGGTAACTTTTTAAAATCAGACTATCACATATTTCATTTTTAATAGGGCTTTGCAATTCATTGTTTCCAGTGGCAGAGAATCTCATTTCATTATGCATTAGACTGAAGTAACACATCGGCATAATTTTGTCTTGTTTTGTCTATTATTTTTTGTACATTAAGACCAATATTTTTTATTTACGTTTGACATATCTCTAATTGTTTGCCTGCCCTTTTGCACGTAGGAAAAAGCAGCGTACGCTGTTTTATACCAAATTCATATATTGTTCAGTGACAGCTGTTGCAGAACATTGTTTGCGTTTGTGTCTGTGTAAGAGGCTGTCCCCAGAATTTCTGACTACTGACTACCATTAGGGTTTTGTTTGCTAGGTGTGTGTGGAATACGTTCCCTCAGAACGTATTCTGCATTTCTGATGTTACTTTTAGTGTATATGGTTTGTAGTTTATGTCAAATACCGCTAGGTTATTTGCAATTTTTTCACAGTACCACCGGGGGATATTAGTCTTGTTTTCTGTTTGTGAGCTATCCATTTTTTCAGCCCATTGGAGATAGAAACTTTCTTGCACTGTATTTACGCTTATCATGTTTAATTTCGTTTATCTGTGTTAAATTCCATTACTTTTCTCTTCACGTTTTCAAATGCTTTTCTGTTTGCATGCTTCTTTTACCATCTGAATTTATACAGGAGCCTATTGATGTCGTTGAACACTTTTTCTTGGAAGCCTATCGATTGCATTACAAACACGAATTAGTTTAGTGGAAAGGTTTTATTTAAACCAGTCTTTCCGTGTATGTGTAAGCCCTTCCTACTTCCTTTTTGAATTAATCTGTGTATTGTTTCCATTCTGCTTGACCAATTACCCTCTATATTTATGGCACTGGTTTTATTCTTAAAATAAAATTTAATGCCCAGTATTTTAATCTTTTGTGTTAGTTCATATGGATGATTGTTCTCTCTAAGTTGCATTTCTTGCTTCATAACTTTGGTTCAACGGACATTTATATGAAGACCTGAAGATCTTGAGCATTCATTTATTATGTGAATAACTACGAGATGTCATCTTTGTTTTGCAGGACTAGTGTTTTATCATCAATCACCTGTTTTATCTTAAGTTTCATGAGTTCATTGTTTTCTGGTGGGAGAGTTGTCCCGGATATTTTGCTGTTCCCGATTTTTATTACTAGTCATTTCAACTGCAAGTATAAAAGCCAAAAGCAAGAACGGACAGCCTTGTCGAATTTCACACTTTAAATCAAATGGAGCCGAGAACCAGCCTACATGGTTAATGTTGCCAAATGTGTGTTTTTTATACTAAACTGTAACCCATTGTTTAAATTCCTCTTTAAAGCTAAATACACGGAGGGCTTCCAGCACTCATGTTTTATAGAAGAAATCAAAAGCTTTCTTATAATCTAATGCTGATCGGTATCCACTTCTAGTTGTTTCATTTAGACAATTGATCACATCGTCGATAGTCCTAATGACAGTTGATATTTTCTCCATTTTAACTAGCCGACCTGATTTTGGTTGATTAGTTTGCCAGTTTGCCAATTACATTACCTAGCCTTCTAGCTGAAGTTTTTGCCATAATCTTATCTGTATTGGTGTTGTCATATCTCATGGTAGGTCATTTCTTTATTGTGGAGGATGATATTCCCTCGTTTTAGTATTAAGACATTTCATTGTTTATAAAATCTTTATCGAATGATTTCATTACCATTGTTTTTATCTGACTCCAGAAATACTGAAAAAAGTCTATTGTTAGTCCACCGCTGTGTCAAGCTGACCCATATTTCATTGATTATAAATAACGCTTCTCCCAGTTCTTCCTCCGTCTTTAAGTCTTGACATATTGCAGCTTCTTCTTCGGTTAACTTTGGAAAGTACGCACTTGCTATGGAAAGTACTCACTTGCTATGGAAAGTACTCACTTGCTATGGAAAATACTCACTTGCTATGGAAAGTACTCACTTGCTATGGAAAGTACTCACTTGCTATGGAAAGTACTCACTTGCTATGGAAAGTACTCACTTGCTATGGAAAGTACTCACTTGCTATGGAAAGTACGCACTTGCTATGAATGATCTTATTTGATCTTTAATGGTTTCTTTTGTGCTTGATGTTTTAAATTTGTATAACATTCAGTTTGCTCTATTGATACATCTGACTAATTTGTCAAAATATCTCCATTTTCTTTCCAAATGCGAGTAATGCGATGTTTTGCTCCTAATAGTATTTTTTGCTCTTCATTTTTCTGAACTCAGAAAAAATGTTTTATTTTCTTATGGCTGCTTATACCCATTTTATCCTTGTTTTTGTTTGTGCATCTCTTGTTTTATTGAATGATATAATTTCCTGGTTTCTTTTTATTTTCATTAGCTCTAATTGCTTTTTCTTCTTCGTCTTCTTCTTTTCTTGTTTTGATTTTCTGCATATTGATGTTCCAATGAATAAAGTTTTATTGATTTTTTCCCTGCATTTTGCTTTTGATTTTCAGTAATAGGCATAAAAAGTCTCATGCATAGCTTAACCTTTCCCATTCATTTTGGGCTGATAATGTATCACTTTCGTTTTCATTTCCTCATTTGCTTAGTGTATAATTCACTTGTATAAAATCTTTAAATAAAGATATAAATTATGAAATCGCCATTGTCTTGGTCCTCTCTGAAAAGCTGATTTAATCATTTCGAGAAGAACTGCTTTATGGTCTGAGTTGGCAACTGACTGGATTTCACGTGTAGTGCATACAGTCTTTACTTGTATTTTTCATCAGCAAGAACATAATATAAGTGACAAGCTATGCAAGGGTTTGTTCTGCTCCACGTATATTCTTTTTTCTTCCCATGAAACAATCTCCATGCGTCGTTGAATTAAACTTTATGACTCATTCATGAAAATTTTGTATATCTATTTGATCATGGATCTGCTGCTATAATGTCACACACCCACACACAAACACCAACCACACACACCACACACACACACACCACACGCACTACGCACGCACGCACGCACCCACAAAACACAACCAAAACACCACACACACACACACACACACACACACACACACACACACACACACACACCACACACACACACACACAAAACACACACACACACACACACACACACACACACACACACACACACACACACACATACACACACACACACATACACACTACACACACACACACACCTTAACCTTGCCTCACTTAATATGGCCACCCTTACCCTGGTATTTAATTGCACCCTCACCTGCATTAATATGGCCACCTCAACCTACCTCATTTAATATGGCACCTTACCGATTTAATATGGCCACCTTCACCTGCCTTATTTAATATGGCACCTCAACTTGCTTAGTTTAATATGGCACCCTCACCTGCTTTATAGGCACTCTCACAAGCATTTAATATGGCCACCTCACCTTGCCTTAATATGGCACCTACCCACTATTTAATTGGCCCCCCATACTCTGCCTCAGTTGATATGGCCACCTTCACCCTGCCTCATTAATATGGTCACCTTCACTCTGCACTTAACACGAACACTCTCATCCTGCATTTAATATGGTCAGCCTTACCTGACATGGGGCTATCCTTACCTGATATAGGGCCACCATCCCCTGAACATAGGGCCATTTTCATCTGAACCTGCGGCCATCCTTACCCGACATAAGGCCACCCTTTCCTGATATAGGGGCACTCGTATCTGGACATAAGCCCACTCTCACCTGGGCGAAGGGCCACCTTACCTGACAGGGCTACTTTTACTTGACATATGGCATCCTTATCTGGACATATGTACTCCCTTACCTGGACCTAGGGCCAGAATCGCCTAGCATGGAGCCACCATTACCTGACGTATGGCCACCTGAACATAGAGTCACCCTCACCTGGACATAGGATCACCCACACCTAGACGTAGGTCACCCTCGCCTGACATAGGGTCATCCTTACATGGACATAGGGCCACTCTTACCTGACATAGAGCCATTCCTCATTTGGAACAGGGCCACCTTCCCTGAGACAGACCCACTTTACTTGGGCACAGGCCACCCTTATCTACATAGGACCACCCTTACCTGAGATAGAACCATTCTTATTTGGACACGGGGCCATCCTTCCTTGAGACAGACTCCCTTACGTGGGCATAGGCCACCCTTATCTGCATAGGGCCACCCTTACCTGAGATAGAACCATCCTTATTTGGACATGGGGCCATCCTTCCTTGAGACTGACCCCCTTACGTGGGCATAGGCCACTCTTATCTGCATAGGGCCACCCTTACCTGAGATAGAACCATCCTTATTTGGACATGGGCCATCCTTCCTTGAGACTGACCCCCCTTACTGGACACAGGACTACCCTCATCTGATATAGGGCCACCCATACCTGGACATTGGGCTATTTATCATTTAAACGCAAGGGTATCCTTACCTGACATAGGGCCACCCTCACCTGGACATAGGGCCACCCTTAACTGACATATGGCAATCCTTACCTGGACGTAGGGCCATCCTCACCTGGACATAGGGTCACCTTCACCTGGACATAAGTGCCAACCTTTCTTGGACATAGTCATACTTACCTGGACATAGGGCCACCCTCACCTGGACATAGGATCACCTTCACCTGGACATAGGTGCCAACCTTTCTTGGACATAAGGTCATACTTACCTGGACATTGGGCCACCCTGACCTGGACATAGAGCTATACTTAACCAGGCATAGGGCCACCCTCACCTGTAGTTATACTTACCTGGATATAAAGCCATCTCTTCCCTGGACAAAGAGCCACCCTCATCTGAACATAGGGCCACTCTTACCTGACACAGGGCCACCCTTACATGGGCACAGAGCAACCCTCACACAGACATAGGTCCATCCTTACCTAGGCATAGGTTCATGCTTACCTGGGCGTAGGACTACCTTCACTTGGATATGTGGCCACCATCACTGGACATAGGGCCACCTTCACCTGGACATAGGGCCATCCCTACCCAGACAGAGGGCTACCCTTACCCGGATATGAGACCACCTTCACCAGGATATGGTCATCCTCACCTGAACATAGGACCACCTTCACCAGGACACAGGGCCACCCTCACTTGTTATAGGGCCACCTCACCTGGACATAGGGTCATCATCACCTGGACATAGGGTCATCATCACCTGGACATAGGGTCATCATCACCTGGACTAGGGTCATCATCACCTGGACATAGGGTCATCATCACCTGGACATAGGGTCATCATCACCTGGACATAGAGTCATCATCACCTGGACATAGGGTAATCATCACCTGGACATAGGGTCATCATCACCTGGACATAGGGTCATCATCACCTGGACATAGGGTCTCATCAACTGGACATAGGGTCATCATCACCTGGACATAGGGTCATCATCACCTGGACATAGGGTCATCATCACCTGGACATAGGGTCATCATCACCTGGACATAGGTCATCATCACCTGGACATAGGTCATCATACACTGGACATAAGGGTCATCATCACCTGGACATAGGGTCATCATCACCTGGACATAGGGTCATCATCACCTGGACATAGGGTCATCATCACCTGGACATAGGGTCATCATCACCTGGACATAGGGTCATTCTCACCTGGACATAGGGTCATCATCACCTGGACATAGGGTCATCATCACCTGGACATAGGGTCATTCTCACTTGACGTAGGACCATCCTTACCTGGACATAGGGCCATCATCACCTGGACACTTTGCCTATACATAGGGCCACACTCACTGGGACATAGGGCCATCCTTATGTGGACATAGTGGCAATCCTTACATGACACAGGGCCATCTTCACCTGGATTCTCTGTCTTGCTGGTTGATGCTGTTCTCATCATCTCTCCATAGCTGCTTTGTCTTCCCCAACCCGAAAGACAGATATCCATTCTCAGTTGGATAGGACAGAGGCACAAACTCATGCTGGCGGACTGCAAGGCAGGTGCTGTCCTCTGCGCCAGCCAGGGGTCTTCTGTTACACGTACTGTACCAGCAAAATCTCATTTATTTGTTTTCTTTTTCACTTTTCATTCACATTCGTTTCAACTGTTGATGCTTTTGATGTTTAAGGTTTACATTATTTAGACAGGATGTTATTGATGTTTGAGTTTTACATAAATCAATTGTGACGCTTTTGATTTTTTTCAGTTTCATATTATTCAGACTTGATGCTGTTGATGTTTGCGTTGTGCATGATTTCAATGTAATGTTAATATTTCGGTTTTACATTTTTCAGGTGTTTTATTGTTATATTTTGTGTCACATATCCTCACAAGATGCCCGAGCGTCAGCCCCACACCTATCTGAAGTCCATCTTCCATCACCAACAGACGATACTGGTCGTGTGAATTGTGTCAGACACTCAGGACTGCTTCGTGCTCCACCCTGCACCACTCCAGCAGTTTTCAATTCAGTATATCTTAGAGAAGTGCAGAGGTGTTCTTCCAGTGGTCAGGCAGCTCCTTCATTTTGTATAAGTATTTCATATTGAATATAATTCATACATCTGGTAATTTCACATTTAGTACAACTCCTTTATCGTGTATATTTCAAAGTACAACTCCTTCATCGTGTATATTTCAAAGTACAACTCCTTCATCGTGTATATTTCAAAGTACAACTCCTTCATCGTGTCCATTTCTCATTTAGTACTACTCCTTCATCGTATACATTTCACAGTTGGTACAACTCCTTCTTCGTGTACATTTTAGAATAAGTACAACACCCTCATAGTGTACATTTGATATTTAGTATAATTTTTTCATCGTGTGCATTTAACACTGAAAAAAATCGACGGATACACGTAGTAAGATTTACTGGAGAATAAACGTCAGCAGACTACATACACAACGTCTGCATATTTGAAATGGTGCAGTTCTACACTTCAGGAGGCTGTCGATTATATTCCAGGCCAGACCTCTTTGAACAGAAGTCACTAGAAATAGATAATGCCATGTTATGGGAATACGTGGCATCTTGACCTGTCTGTGTTTAACAGGTTGATAATGACTTAGGAATACCTAGCACAGTCAACTGTCCGTATCTAAAAGGTAGATAGGAACTTTGTAACACCTGGCACAGTCAAGTGTTCGTATTGTACAGCTTGATAATGACTCCCTGTATATGCAAGTAAAACTATTAGACTTTCTTTGTCAAAGAGGGAAAAACTTATCTGTGCCTGAGTCTACAGTCTTATAAGGACAACTGGATAGTTTTGAGTTGTCGAAAGAAACCTGTCACTATTGGCTTTGCGCGTAAGGAAGGGATAAATCTACATTCGGTTTGTGACAAAAACTAACACCTAGTCGATAGTAAGTTGGAGTAAAAAAAAATAACCATTGAAACTCCAAGGAAACTGAACAGTCACCATGGTAAAATCAGGCCACGAAAAACTGGAATCCAGCCCGGAGCTGACGTCACCTCTCAACCAGGTGAACGGCAACGTGGAGGCGGGGCCCCAGCCACCACTAGAGGATGATGGAACTCCCCGCCTTGCCTGGGACTCCAAACTACAGTACTTCTTCATGGTCATCAGCTATGCCGTAGGTCTGGGCAACGTGTGGAGGTTCCCCTATCTCACTCAGCAACATGGAGGAGGTCAGTCTTTTCTTTCATCTGTCCGCCTGTCTATCTGTCTGTCTGTGTGTGCGTGTACACGCGCGCGTATGTGTATGTTGTGTTTGTTTGTCTGTCTGTTAGTCTGTCCGGTGTCTCTCTGTGTGTCCGTCCACGTGTCTGTGTCCTATCTTTGTGGCGATGGCTGTGCTGTAGCTCTGAACAATGTGTAGGAGTTTCCTTATATCACACAGCAGTGTAGTGATGGTTGTGTTGTCTGGGCAACGTGTGTAAACTCCTATCTTATACAGTAGCATACATGTAGTTCTTCATGGGTGATGGCTATTTTGTAGGTCTGGACAACTTGTGGGGACTCCCCTATCTCACATATCAACATAATTCTATATGGTGATGGCTATGTTGAGGTCTTGGTATTGTATTGGGGCTCTCGTATCCCATACAGCAACACAGTCCCACACGGTGATGGCTGTTTTATAGGTCTGGGCAACTTGTGGGGACTCCCCTATCTCACACAGCAACATAGTTCTACACGGTGATGGCTGTTTTATAGGTCTGGGCAACTTGTGGGGACTCCCCTATCTCACACAGCAACATAGTTCTACACGGTGATGGCTGTTTTATAGGTCTGGGCAACTTGTGGGGACTCCCCTGTTTCACACATCAACATAGTTCTACATGGTGATGGCTGTTTTATAGGTCTGGGCAACTTGTGGGGACTCCCCTGTTTCACACAGCAACATAGTTCTACATGGTGATGGCTGTTTTATAGGTCTGGGCAACTTGTGGGGACTCCCCTATTTCACACATCCACATAGTTCTACATGGTGATGGCTGTTTTATAGGTCTGGGCAACTTGTGGGGACTCCCCTATCTCACACATCAACATAGTTCTACATAGTGATTGCTGTTTTGTAGGTCTGGGCAACTTGTGGGGACTCCCCTATCTCACACAGCAACATAGTTTACATGGTGATGGCTGTTTTATAGGTCTGGGCAACTTGTGGGGACTCCCCTGTTTCACACAGCAACATAGTTCTACATGGTGATGGCTGTTTTATAGGTCTGGGCAACTTGTGGGGACTCCCCTGTTTCACACAGCAACATAGTTCTACATGGTGATGGCTGTTTTATAGGTCTGGGCAACTTGTGGGGACTCCCCTATTTCACACATCAACATAGTTCTACATGGTGATGGCTGTTTTATAGGTCTGGGCAACTTGTGGGGACTCCCTGTTTCACACAGCAACAAAGTTCTACATGGTGATGGCTGTTTTATAGGTCTGGGCAACTTGTGGGGACTCCCTATCATCACACGCACATAGTCTACATGGGATGGCTGTTTTATAGGTCTGGCAATTTGGACCCCTGTTTCAACGCACTAGTTCTACATTGTGATGGCTGTTTATAGTTCAGGCACTTGTGGACTCCTGTTGCACACAGCAATCATAGATACATAGGTGATGCCTGTTTATAGGTACTGGGCACTTGTGGACTTCCTGTTTCACACAGCAACA
>JAPXFY010000014.1:19363314-19368314 GCA_030674185.1 Monoplex corrugatus | reverse complement strand
TGTCCTCACCTCCCTCCCCATTTCAAAACGTTACCAGCGCAAAGGGCTCTGCGCAGGTTTAAGAGGTCTATAACTAGTTGATATGGTTGGAGAGCCCACGGAGTTTTCGAAATGCGATGAAGCACTTTTGAGCAAAATGTAAACTCCAACTTAACATTGGATGGAGAGCCTACTGAGTTTAGTTTTCGAAGTGCGATGAAGCACTTTTGAGCAAAATCTAAACTCCAACTTAACATTGGATGGAGAGCCTATTGAGTTTAGTTTTCGAAGTGCGATGAAGCACTTTTGAACAAAATCTAAACTCCAACTTGACATTGGATGGAGAGCCTACTGAGTTTAGTTTTCGAAGTGCAATGAAGCACTTTTGAACAAACACTAAACTCCAATTTCACATAAAGACCAACGTAACAATAACACACTGACTGCCTGACTGGACAGGAGGACCACGTGCAGATCGTCCCTTTTGTGGTTTCTCCTGTGAAACCCATACTGATATGAACCATAAGAAATTTGCTCGTTTGAAACTCAGAATAATACAAATCACAAGAAATTAAATATTACCGTTTTCAAACAAAGGTGAGACAAAGTTTACTAGATAATTCTGTCTCAAGTATAAATATTATTATGTCGATTTTATGTTGAAGAAACTCCTTCACTGATAATTTTTCAAACCGTTTCATTGCTGTCTGTGCTGGCTTACTTACTTACTTTACTTTTTCCTTCCGCTTGTACCGGTGGGCGTCGCGGGGAGATACACTCGTCTGTCAGCAGCAAGGCGGGTGGCCTGGAGAAGGGACATCTCGTGAGCTCTGAGGGTGTCTGCCACGGAGTCGCTCCATCGTCGTCTTGGTCTTCCTCTGGCTCTCCAGCCAGAGTATCTGGTGTTGTATGCCCGAAGAGCTGGATGGTTTAGGGGCATACGTGTGAGGTGTCCGAACCACTTGATCCTCATATGTTCGATGTGTTGTAGGATTGTGTTGCTCCTACCATGTCTCGTATCACCTCATTTCTGATCTTGTCCCGCCTTGTCTTGTTTACTGCTTTCCTCAGGCATTTCATTTCACAGGTGACCAGTTTTCTCTCGAGGACTTTAGTTAGGGACCATGTCTGGCACTGGTATGTCAGCGTTGGTAGAAAAATGGCGTTGATGAGTTTCGCCTTAGTGCTGGTGGGAATGCTGGGGTGTTTCAGGAGAGGGGCAAGTTGGTAGCTGACTGCGTTGGCTTTCTGGCATCTGGTCTCGATTTCTCTGTCTAGTTTGCCATTTTCAGTGAAGATGCTGCCCAGGTATTTAAATTCACTGGCTTGCTTCAACTGGGTTCCGTTGATGTTGATGTCCAGTTTGTTTGGTCTCTTACTGACAGTCATGACCTCGGTCTTGCTGACGCTGATCTTCATGCCGTATGTCTCGCAGCTTTCATTGAGCTGGTCTGTGTGCTCCTGTAGCTGTATCTTGTCATTGTTCACCATTGCCTGGTCGTCCGCAAACATGAGTTCATTGAGTGCCTCAGGGTCTGGGTTTGCCTCCTTCGTAATCTGATCCATATAGATCACGAAGAGAAGAGGGGAGAGATTACAGCCCTGCCTTATTCCCGATGTCACTGGGAATCGGTCAGATGTTCCACTGGCGGTGCGGACTGCACTCCTGCTGTTGGTGTTGTCTAGCAGCTGGCCCTTGATGTCGTACTGCTCGAGGACCTTCCATAGCTTGTCTCTGTTGACTCGATCAAAGGCCTTTTCTTGATCAACGAATACAAGATGGAGATCTCGGTCATATTCGATCGCCCTCTCGCACAGTTGTCGGAGTGCGAAGATTGCATCGGTGCACCCTCTTCCTTTTCTGAAGCCAAATTGGGCGTCACTGAGGAGATGTTCTGTTTTCGCTCGAGTGCGCTGCTCCAGGATCTTTGCGTACATTTTCCCTACATGGCTGAGTAGTGATATGCCTCTGTAGGTACTGCAGTCTTTCTTGCTGCCCTTCTTCTTCCATATTGGCGCCACTATTGCATTTTGCCAGTCCTCTGGTACTTTTCTCTCCTCCCAAGCTTTCTGAAAGATGGTGGTGAGCCACTGAATTCCGGTTTCACCGCACACATGGATGGCTTCAGTTGTTATGCCGTCAACTCCAGCTGCCTTGCCTTTAGGACTGGTCTTCACTGCTTTTTTTTACTTCACTCTCTAGGATGGTAGGTTCTGAGTGGTCTGGGTGGCTGGGGGTGAACCAGGACTGTGTGTCTTGTGCCCGTACTCCTGATGGGTTTAGTAGGTCTTTGAAATAGTTTTCCCATCTCTTCACTATTTTCTCCTCTTCATGCAATGCTTCTCCTTTTGCATCGTTGATGATAGTGGTCGGATCGAAAGGTTCATCTCGCACTCTCATCGCTTTTACACTCTTGTAAAACTCTCTTTGGGAAGCTTTGCATGTTTCACAGAGTTTTTCACCATACTGGATCCATGACTTTTCCTTTGCTGTTCTCACAACTTTCTTGCTGTGTCTTCTTGCAAGTCTGTACTTGATGTAGTCCTCTTCATCCTTTGACTTGACCCAGATCTTGTATAGTTTCTTCTTTTCCTTGATAGCATCCTTCACTTCTTTGTTCCACCAAGCTGTTGCCTTTCTGTTTCTTCCTCCTGTCTTCTTGGTGCCACAGGCTTCTTTTATAGTGTCCAGGAGGACTGTCTTGAAGGTGTCCCAAGCTTCCTCTACGTTTAGTAATGAAGGGTCACTACAGTCCAATTTTTCACTGACGGTGCACCTGATCTGAGTCTGCACCTCTTCGTCTTGAAGCTTGTGTATGTTGAGTCTTTCCGGCTGTTTCTTCTTTTTGGTGAACTTCCTCTTCTTCTGAGTGACCAACGTCGTGATGATTGGCCTGTGGTCTGTGGCCAGGCCTGCGTTGGGGATGGCTCTTGAGTCTCTGATGTTGTTCCGCATTCTAGATCTTGCTAGTGTGAAGTCGATTTGAGATGAGACGTCGATATCGTTCCATTTGTACCAGGTGTAGATCTGAGTGGCTCTGTGCTGGAAGAATGTGTTGGTGATAATAAGATCCTGCTCTGCACAGATTCCAATACATGGTTGCCGTTGTAGTTGCATGGCGTTCTGTGGTCACTGTGTGGACCAAGGTGTTTTGTCCATGGTGTTCTTCTCTCTCCGACTCTGCCATTGAAATCTCCCATGACGTACAGGTCTTCTTGGTCTGGGATGCTGCTGATGGTGTCCGAGAGTTTTTCAAAGAAGGAGTCCTTATCCTCATCTGAGTAGGAGTCATTACATGGTGCATACACTTGAATGTAGTTGTTGATCTTGTTGTCCTCTCTAATGCCGATCTTCAAGAGTCTCTCTGAAATGAACTCCGTACTCACTAGGTCTTTTGCCTTGTCATGGTGTAGGATGAAACCCACGCCATGTGCTGGTCTCTGTTCCTTGCTTACACCGCTCCAAATGAGAACATAGTTGGCGTCTATTTCCTTTGTTCCTGTTCCTTTCTTTCTGGTGTCTGCAATGCCCAGTATGGAGATCTTGCGCTGGGTCATGAACTCTACTATCTCTGGTTCTTTGTTCGTCAAACCGCAAATGTTCCAGGTCCCAACCTTTTCGTTTTTCTTTAATCGGTTGTCCGTTTTCCTCGCCGCGTCGTTTTCCGTTGTAATCAGTCCGTTTGTATCTCCTTGTATTTTCTTGAGCAATTTGTTTATCCACTGCCGGCCTGCTAAGCCAGTCGCAGCTTCACCAGTGCCCCGTTGGCCAGCATTACCTGTTTCCACCTCCCACGACGAGGACGAGGGGTTGGGCTTTGGGCATTCTTTGATAACGTAGTTTGCTTACGATACACACGTTGTCTTCTTTAAAGTTTAAGTGATACAAAACATTGTTCACGTTTGAAAAAAAAGCTTGCTTGGTTTAAATCAATCGTTGTAAATAAGATCAATTTTGCTTTTCCTGCGTAAATTTCTATGACGCATACTTTCTTTGGTATTATGTATGTATGTATGTATGTATGTATATATGTATGTATGTATGTATGTATGTATGTATGTATGTATGTATGTATGTATGTATGTATGTATGTGTGTTTGTATGTATGTATGTATGTATGTACGTATGTATGTATGTATGTATGTATGTATGTATGTATGTATGTATGTATGTATGTATGTATGTATGCATGTATGTATGTATGTTTTATTTGTCACGTATGTATGTATGTATGTATGTATGTATGTATGTATGTATGTATGTATGTATGTATGTATGTATGTATGTTTTATTTATCATGTATGTATGTATTTGTCTATCTATCTATCTATCTATCTGTCTGTCTGTCTGTCTGTCTGTCTGTCTGTCTGTCTGTCTGTCTGTCTGTCTATCTATATCTATCTGTGTATGTATGTATGTATGTATGTATGTATGTATGTATGTATGTAATGTATGTATGTATGTATGTATGTATGTATGTATGTATGTATGTATGTATGTATGTATGTATGTATGTATGTATGTATGTATGTATGTATGTATGTATGTATGTATGTATGTATGTATGTATGTATGTATGTATGTATGTATGTATGTATGTATGTATGTATGTATGTATGTATGTATGTATGTATGTATGTATGTATGTATGTATGTATGTATGTATGTATGTATGTATGTATGTATGTATGTATGTATGTATGTATGTATGTATGTATGTATGTATGTATGTTTTATTTATCATGTATGTATGTATTTGTCTATCTATCTATCTATCTATCTGTCTGTCTGTCTGTCTGTCTGTCTGTCTGTCTGTCTGTCTGTCTATCTATCTATATCTATCTGTGTATGTATGTATGTATGTATGTATGTATGTATGTATGTATGTATGTATGTATGTATGTATGTATCTATTTGTACAGTACATTTACATTCTTTAATTCGTCGTTTCCACCAGCTTGTCTCCACTTTTTGTAAATCAACAACGTGATGCGGAAAGAATGAGGTTTTGACAATGATG
>JAPXFY010000014.1:19348314-19358314 GCA_030674185.1 Monoplex corrugatus | reverse complement strand
TGATGTCACATTACACTCCACATGCTGTCTGAATAAGACTGATGATGTCACATTACACGCCACATGCTGTTTGAATAAGACTGATGATGTCACATTACACTCCGCGTGCTGTTTGAATAAGACTGATGATGTCACATTACACTCCACATGCTGTTTGAATAAGACTGATGATGTCACATTACACTCCACATGCTGTCTGAATAAGACTGATGATGTCACATTACACTCCACATGCTGTTTGAATAAGACTGATGATGTCACATTACACTCCGCGTGCTGTTTGAATAAGACTGATGATGTCACATTACACTCCACATGCTGTTTGAATAAGACTGATGATGTCACATTACACTCCACGTGCTGTTTGAATAAGACTGATGATGTCACATTACACTCCGCGTGCTGTTTGAATAAGACTGATGATGTCACATTACACTCCACATGCTGTTTGAATAAGACTGATGATGTCATATTACACTCCACATGCTGTCTGAATAAGACTGATGATGTCACATTACATGCCACATGCTGTCTGAATAAGACTGATGGTGTCACATTACACTCCGCATGCTGTCTGAATAAGACTGATGATGTCACATTACACTCCACATGCTGTTTGAATAAGACTGATGATGTCACATTACACTCCACATGCTGTTTGAATACGACTGATATCACATTACATTCCGCGTGCTGTCTACATAAGTGATGATGTCACATTACACTCCACGTGCTGTGTATATAAGTGATGTCACATTGCACTCCCACGTGCACTCTAAATAAGATGATCATGTCACATTACACTCCATGTACTGTCTGAATACGTGATGTCACATTACACTTCCACGATACTGTCTAAATAAATGATGTCACATTACACTCCATGTGCTGTCTGAATAAGACTGATGATGTCACGTTACACTCCACATGCTGTCTGAATAAGACTGATGACGTCACATTACACCACCAAGTGCTGTCTGAATAAGACTGATGATGTCACATTACACTCCACATGCTGTTTGAATAAGACTGATAATGTCACGTTACACTCCACATGCTGTCTGAATAAGACTGATGATGTCACATTACACTCCACGTGCTGTTTGAATAAGACTGATGATGTCACATTACACCACCAAGTGCTGTCTGAATAAGACTGATGATGTCACATTACACGCCACATGCTTTCTGAATAAGACTGATGATGTCACATTACACTCCACATGCTGTTTGAATAAGACTGATGATGTCACATTACACTCCACATGCTGTTTGAATAAGACTGATGATGTCACATTAACTCTGCGTGCTGTTTGAATAAGACTGATGATGTCACATTACACTCCACATGCTGTCTGAATAAGACTGATGATGTCACATTACACTTCGCGTGCTGTTTGAATAAGACTGATGATGTCACATTACACCACCAAGTGCTGTCTGAATAAGACTGATGATGTCACATTACACTCCACATGCTGTCTGAATAAGACTGATAATGTCACGTTACACTCCACATGCTGTCTGAATAAGATGATGATGTCACATTACACTCCACATGCTGTTTGAATAAGACTGATGATGTCACATTACACCACCAAGTGCTGTCTGAATAAGACTGATAATGTCACGTTACACTCCACATGCTGTCTGAATAAGACTGATGATGTCACATTACACTCCACATGCTGTTTGAATAAGACTGATGATGTCACATTACACTCCGTGTGCTGTTTGAATAAGACTGATGATGTCACGTTACACTCCACATGCTGTTTGAATAAGACTGATGATGTCACATTACACTCCACATGCTGTTTGAATAAGACTGATGATGTCACATTACGCTACCAAGTGCTGTCTGAATAAGACTGATGTCACATTACACTACCAAGTGATGTCTGAATAAGACTGATGATGTCACATTTCACTACCAAGTACTGTCTGAATAAGGCTGATGATGTCACCCCCTTGTGCTGTCTGAATAAGTGATGATGTCACTTTACACTTCCACGTGCTGTCTGGACAAGTGATGATGTCACATTACACCTCCACGTGCTGTTTGAATAAGGCGATGATGTCATATTACGCTCCATCATGCTGTCTGAGTAAGATTGATGATGTCATATTACAATCCCACGTGCTGTCTGAATAAGACTGATGATGTCACATTACGCTCCTGCGTGTTTTCTGAATAAGGGTGGTGATGTCACATTACACTCCCACGTGCTGTTTGACTAAGGCTGATGATGTCACATTACGCTCTATCATGCTGTCTGAGTAAGACTGATGATGTCACATTACAGTCCCACGTGTTTGAATAAGGCTGATGATGTCACATTACGCTCTATCATGCTGACTGAGTAAGACTGATGATGTCACATTACACTCACACGTGCTGTTTGACTAAGGCTGATGATGTCACATTACGCTCTATCATGCTGTCTGAGTAAGGCTGATGATGTCACATTACAGTTCCACGTGTTGTTTGAATAAGACTGATGATGTCGCATTACATTCCCACACTCTGTCTGAATAAGGTTGATGATGTCACATTAGAGTCGACGTGCTCTATCTGATTCTTTGACATCACACTCACACATATAATAATAATAATATAATATACAATATTTTATATAGCGCAAAATCTTGATAAAATCAAATCTAAGCGCTAAAACAGACACACACGCACGCACACACACACACACACACACACACGCACACGCACACGCACACGCACACGGCTATAAATGGAGAGAAAGAATAAAAGCAATGGAAAACTATAGAGAGCTGCCTTAATACAGTTGAAGATGTCACATTACAGCTCCACGCTGTCTGAATAATGCTGATGATCTTACATGTACGTTGCTCTCCCGTGTGCTGTCTGAGTAAGGCTGTTGACGTCACATTACATTCTCACATGTTGTCACGTGCTGTCTGAATAAGACTGGTGATGTAACATTACACTCCCACGTGCTGTCTGAACATTACACTCCCACGTGCTGTCTGAATAAGACTGGTGATGTCACATTACACTCCCACGTGCTGTTTGAACAAGACTGGTGATGTCACATTACACTCCCAGGTGCTGTTTGAATAAGACTGGTGATGTCACATTACACTCCCATGTGCTGTCTTAATAAGTGATGTCACTTTACACTTCCACGTGCTGTCCGAATAAGTGATGATGTCACATTACACCTCCACGTGCTGTTTGAATAAGGCGGATGATGTCATATTACGCTCCATCATGCTGTCTGAGTAAGATTGATGATGTCATATTACAATCCCACGTGCTGTCTGAATAAGACTGATGATGTCACATTACGCTCCTGCGTGTTTTCTGAATAAGGGTGGTGATGTCACATTACACTCCCACGTGCTGTTTGACTAAGACTGATGATGTCACATTACGCTCTATCATGCTGTCTGAGTAAGACTGATGATGTCACATTACACTCCCACGTGCTGTTTGACTAAGGCTGATGATGTCACATTACGCTCTATCATGCTGTCTGAGTAAGACTGATGATGTCACATTACAGTCCCACGTGCTGTCCGAATAAGACTGATGATGTCAAATTACATTCCGTCATGCTGTCTGAATAATACTGATGATGTCACATTACATTCGCACACTCTGTCTCAATAAGGTTGATGATGTCACATTAGAGTCCACGTGCTGTATGCATATCTGATTCTATGACATCACACTCACACATGCTGCCTTAATACAGTTGAAGATGTCACATTACAGCTCCACACTGTCTGAATAATGCTGATGATCTTACATGTACGTTGCTCTCCCGTGTGCTGTCTGAGTAAGGCTGTTGACGTCACATTACATTCTCACATGTTGTCACGTGCTGTCTGAATAAGACTGGTGATGTCACATTACACTCCCAGATGCTGCCTGAATAAGACTGGTGATGTCACATTACACTCCCACGTGTTGTCTGAATAAGACTGGTGATGTCACATTACATTCCCACGTGTTGTCTGAATAAGACTGGTGATGTCACATTACACTCCCTCGTGTTGTCTGAATAAGACTGATGATGTCACATTACACTCCCACGTGCTGTCTGAATAAGACTGGTGATGTCACATTACACTCCCACGTGTTGTCTGAATAAGACTGGTGATGTCACATTACACTCCCACGTGTTGTCTGAATAAGACTGGTGATGTCACATTACACTCCCACGTGCTGTCTGAACAAGACTGGTGATGTCACATTACACTCCCACGTGCTGTCTGAATAAGACTGGTGATGTCACATTACACACCCACGTGCTGTCTGAATAAGACTGGTGATGTCACATTACACTCCCACGTGCTGTCTGAATAAGACTGGTGATGTCACATTACACTCCCACGTGCTGTTTGAATAAGACTGGCGATGTCACATTACACTCCCACGTGCTGAATAAGACTGGTGATGTCACATTACACTCCCAGGTGCTGTCTGAATAAGACTGGTGATGTCACATTACACTCCCACGTGCTGTCTGAATAAGGCTGATGATGTCACATTACACTCCCACGTGCTGTCTGAATAAATCTGATGATGTCACATTACACTCCCACGTGCTGTTTGAATAAGGCTGGTGATGTCACATTACACTCCCACGTGCTGAATAAGACTGGTGATGTCACATTACACTCCCAGGTGCTGTCTGAATAAGACTGGTGATGTCACATTACACTCCCACGTGCTGTCTGAATAAGACTGGTGATGTCACATTACACTCCCACGTGCTGTCTGAATAAATCTGATGATGTCACATTACACTCCCACGTGCTGTCTGAATAAATCTGATGATGTCACATTACACTCCCACGTGCTGTCTGAATAAATCTGATGATGTCACATTACACTCCCACGTGCTGTCTGAATAAATCTGATGATGTCACATTACAGTCCGTTGTGCTGTTTATATGAGACGGATGATGTCACATTACAGCCTCACGTGCTGTCTGAATAAGTAATAATGCCGCATTACACTCACGTGCACTGTCTGTCCGAGGCAATGTTTTTTTTTTTAATGTTGCTGGTACGTGAGGAAATAAGAAAATGACACGTTCACCATGATGATATTTTCATTGGAGCGTCTCAAAGCATCATGATGAACCAACATAATTACACAGAGAACTACAAATTGAAAGCTTATGGTTTGTGTAAATTGCAAAAACGAACAAACAAAACAACAAAAATAAAACAAAAACAAAACAACCCCCCAAAACAAAACAAACAAACAACAACAACAACAACAACAACAAACAAACAAACAAAAAATCCTTTAAGCAGAGAGACACTTTGGCATGACTGGTGTTAACAACCATAGAAAACTGAAAATTTGTGTGATTGGGCATACACTAAAACTATACTATAATTTATCTGTCAAGCATAGAAAGTTGAAAGTTTATCATGTGCTTTGGCATACACAAAGAATGACAATGAAGGCCTGACAGACAGTGAGCAAGAACTCGCTAATCTTGTTGAAAGATTAGATGAAACATTGACAAGATATAGTACGGAAATCAGCACCGAGAAGACCAAGTTGATGGTCAGCCACAACACCACATTCACTTCTGATAGTGGACTGATCAGTGTCGAGTTCAATCCCAGCTAAAACTAAAAATGGCTTGTCTGCTATGGACTGACACTAGGAACTGTTCAACAAATCACTTAACTGGGATCCATCATTATCATTGAGGGATTTAAAGCAGAAATCCTGGCGAGAGCAGCAAAAGGTAATATCAGCACTGCCCAGGCTGAAACTGTGTGAAAGGACGAGAACATCTCCATGAAACACAAAATGAGGTTCTTGTATTGTATATTCCATCTACCTGTATGCGTGCGAGACCTGGACCTTCACAGCGGATTTGGAAAGACGAATCCTAGCAATGAAAATCAGGTGATTATTGTATGATATTGAACCATCAGATACACTGATTAATCATCTATGGATCCTAGCAATGAAAATCAGGTGTTATTGTATAATATTAACCATCAGATACACTGATTAAATCATCTATGGATCCTAGCAATAAAAATCAGGTGTTACTGTATGATATTGACCATCAGACACACTGATTATATCATCTATGGATCCTAGCAATAAAAATCAGGTGTTACTGTATATATTGACCATCAGATACACTGATTATATCATCTATGGATCCTAGCAATGAAAATCAGGTGTTACTGTATGATATTAACCATCAGATCACACTGATTATATCATCTATGGATCCTAGCAATGAAAATCAGGTGTTACTGTATGATATTGACCATCAGACTACACTGATTAAATCATCTATTTATATGTGCCCCAAACCATCAAATAGCACCGTGGACCATACAAAGATCTGCTGATTCCATTCAAGAAAAGAAAAGTACGTTGGTATGGCCAGGTAACAAGATCCATTGGCCTCGCTAATCAATCCTCCAGGGAACTGTCGAGAGAGGAAGACAGGAAAAGACCGATAAAACCATGAACTGATAACACTGGGGAATGGAGAGAGAGAGAGAGAGAGAGAGAGAGAGAGAGAGAGAGAGAGGAGAGAGAGGAAGAGAGAGAGAGAGAGCACATGCAGAAACCCAAACTTTGGCACACAACTGATGTAGCTGAAAGAATTGTGAATATTCTTGAGTTCAGTGCTCCAGTCACTGTTCACGGAGAAGGGAAAGTTTGGCAAATTGATTCAATATGGACTCATTATATTCGGACGATTCTACGTGCGTTTCACCGAAATCTGCCAGTAAACGATTTGTCAGATTTCTTAGGCCTGCGCAAAACTCTATATATGCTGGCAAGGTGTTGAAAAGTAGAAGGGGGGGAGGGAGGGACGGGGCTTATGAAACAGTAAGTTGACACCACCAAAATAACTGGGGCATTAAGATGAACACCGAACAGGCCATTTTAATTTTAGGCTGGGATTGAACTCTAGACTGATGAGATCTTGAGTCCTGGCTCTAACAAAAGGGCCAGATAGCCTGCTAAAAACTGCATAAACACCAGACAGCCAGACAGCCAACACAGCCAGCCACCAGCCAGCAGACTGCCAGACAGTCAGCAGACAACCAGATAGCAGACAACCAGATGGCAGACAGCCAAGCAGCAGACAACCAGACAGCAGACAACCCAGACAGCAGTCATCAGACAACCAGACCGTAGACAACCAGACAGCAGACAACCAGACCGTAGACAACCAGACAGCAGACAACCAGACCGTAGACAACCAGACAGCAGACAACCAGACAGCAGACAGCCAGGCAACACAGACAGACAGCCCGACAGTAGACAGCCAGACAGCAGGCAGCCAGCCAGCCAACCAGACGCACATGCCTTTTATTGTCCAATGTTGAACACGAAATGTTGACACTGACATCAGCAGTGTTATGTTGATTAATTGTGGATGGATGGCAAGTTGATACACTATGCACAAAAAGGTAAGGATCACTTGCACAAAAATTCATAACTTTTAAAATAAGAAAGCCAATGCGTTGAAGTTTGGCAAACATTTAATTCCATGCTTTAGTGATAACGATACACAATTGCCTTCAATTTCGAGCAATCGTTTGGTGTGTACATTTGATCAAAGTGGGTACGTATCGAAATTTGATTTCTGGCACTCGACGCAGCGAGTCCTCATCGAGTTGACCAGGTTGGTGAAGATCCTCTGTGGAAGCGCCTGCCACTCAGCCTGCAGCATCTGGTAGAGGTGTTGGGCATCCCTGGGAGGGGGGTGGTTGCTCCTCACTTTGCGATCCAGCTCATCCCAGAGGTTCTCAATCGGGTTGAGATCGGGACTGCATGCTGGCCACTCCATTCTGTTGACTCCAGACTGCTGCAGGAAGTCGTTGACCACCCTTGCCCTGTGGGGGCGAGCATTGTCATCCTGGTAAACAGCCGTCGGTCCCATCTGCTGCAGTGTAGGCACAGCCAGCGGTCGAAGGATCTCATCCCGGTATCGGAGGCCAGTCAGGTTACCCTGTACATGATACAAGGGTGTTCTGTGGTGAAGGCTGAAGGCCCCCCAGACCATTACAGAACCTCCACCAAAGGCCACCTTTTCTTGGACAGTGGTGTCAATAAAGCGTTGCCCTGGGCGCCTCCAGACCCTCAGTCGGCCGTCGTTGTGGTTCATGGTGAAGCGTGATTCATCACTGAACAGGACCTGGGACCATTGCTGACGTGTCCACCTCACGTGACGTCTGCAGAAGGCGCGGCGTGCTGCCCTATGGGCTGGAGTTAAGCGTGGCCGTACAGCTGGGCGACGAGAACGGAGGTTAAACCAATGAAGGCGGTTCCGTATGGTCTGCTGGCTGATGTTGATGTTAGTAGCCACCCTCAGCTGCCTTCGAATGATGCTGGAAGAGGCTGTTCTTGTCTGCAGGGCTTGTGTTCAATGAGACGATCTTCACGTGGGTTTGTCTTCTTCGGTCGACCAGATCTGCGTCTTTCATGGACCCTCCCAGTGGCTGTGAAGCGTTGAATCAGTCTGACAATGACCGAGATGGACACCTGAAGTCGCCTGGCCACTTCTCGCTTGGGAACACCATCTTGGAACCATGCAACAGCTCGTCCAATCTCAAACTCGCTCAATTTTCGTCATGGAGGCATTGTCAGATCAGGCCTACTACTGGTGGAATGTCTTCTTATAAAACCAAGCAAGAGACAGCATCTCACACATAAACAGCAGTGCTTGCACGTGCATAATGGTTTTTCCATCTGGCTTGTGCAATGTGTTCAGGCAGAACGGTCCAAAACAAGGTCCTTTTTCGCAAGTTTCCGCTTTTCCGTTTGCGGCCAAGCTCAGTAGTAGAGAATCCCGTGCAATTTTCGCACTAACACAACATCGCCCACTTACAGCTGAACAAGAATTCATAACAATTTGGCTGGACTGAGAAATAATAACAGTAGCGAACTGAGTTTATTACGCACCTGTTTTCTCATAGTGATCCTTAACTTTTTGTGCGTAGCTTAGATCTCCATGTACAATTTGAATCACAGAACTGTAATTAACATTTCTGTAGACACCGATGACAATAACCACACATGTTAATGCTCTCTGTGTCTAAGAGCATTTGATGAAATATAAATCTTGTTTTAATAATGTGATGTTTTTAGCTATGTTAAAAATTTCCGGAAATTATTATTGTCAGCATTTTATGTGGAAGTATGACATATTTATGATTTTGCTATTTATGATATTTATGATTTATAACATAATTATGTGATATTCTTTAATTAGTTGAGGGAATAAAGTTTATGTCATGTAAGCCTTGTAGACGCACTTTTAAATTTGCTTCTTATTCTTCTTTCATTCATGCCACATGTGGTGGTGAATGTAGCTACAACAGACGAACACCGTTCTTGTCTGATGTAAATGACCGTGTAGACATTTGTGTTGTATTGCATGGTATCATGGTTTACAAGAAGATTCCTACAGGCCTGGCACCTCTTGACTTCAGCCTTCAAGGTTTTCTGTAGGGGATAATCTGCCCTTAGCTCATGGCTAAAAGATATGCACTGTGAGCTCGTGGGGCTAGGGATTTAGATGACCCTTATCCACCTGATGTCTCCGTCATAGGACGTATAGGACGTTACAGGACATTTTCTAGGTGTTTACATCTTGTCCTGTCTAGTGATAGGCCTGCAAGCTGCTGCTCCTGTCATTTGATACGAAGCTGAAAAAAACTTACGACGAGTGTTATGTTGCCTCGTGCTGTCGCTATTTCTGACTGTTTCAAAAAAAAAACAACCACTTTGTTTTAGAAAAGGAACGAACTGAGAAATTAGACCTAAGAAATGAATAAATAAATCATTTGATAAATGCAGTCTTTTACACACACACAAAACAAACAAGCAAACAAATAAGCAAACAAACAAATAAGCAAGCAAGCAAGTCAGCAACCATCCAACCAACCAACCAACCAACAAACCAACCAACAACCAACAACAACCAACCAACCAACCAACCAACCACC
>JAPXFY010000014.1:19333314-19338314 GCA_030674185.1 Monoplex corrugatus | reverse complement strand
AGTCTGACATTTAACAGTGAGCAGTCTGACATTTAACAGTGAACAGTCTGACATTTAACAGTGAACAGTCTGACATTTAACAGTGAACAGTCTCTCACATTTAACAGTGAGCAGTCTGACATTTAACAGTGAGCAGTCTGACATTTAACAGTGAACAGTCTGACATTTAACAGTGAGCAGTCTGACATTTAACAGTGACAGTATGACATTTAACAGTGAACAGTGTGACATTTAACAGTGAACAGTGTGACATTTAACAGTGAACAGTGTGACATTTAAGAGTGAACAGTGTGACATTTAACAGTGAACAGTGTGACATTTAACAGTGAGAAGTGTGACATTTAAGAATGAACAGTGTGACATTTAAGAGTGAACAGTGTGACATTTTACAGTGAACAGTCTGACATTTTACAGTGAACAGTATGACATTTATCAGTGAACAGTCTGACATTTAACAGTGAACAGTCTGACATTTAACAGTGAACAGTATGACATTTAACAGTGAGAAGTGTGACATTTAACAGTGAACAGTCTGACATTTAACAGTGAACAGTGTGACATTTAACAGTGAACAGTATGACATTTAACAGTGAACTGTCTGACATTTAACAGTGAGCAGTGTGACATTTAACAGTGAACAGTGTAACATTTAACAGTGAACAGTCTGACATTTAACAGTGAGCAGTGTGACATTTAACAGTGAACAGTGTGACATTTAACAGTGAACAGTGTGACATTTAACAGTGAACAGTGTGACATTTAACAGTGAACAGTGTGACATTTAACAGTGAACAGTGTGACAATGTAGCTGTAAACAGGCTGACATTTAACAGTGAACAGTGTGACATTTAACAGTGAACAGTCTGACATTTAGCAGTGAACAGTTTGATAATTCACAGTGAAGTTTGACATTTAACAGTGAATATGTGACATTAACAGTGAACAGTGTGACATTTAACAGTGAACAGTGTGACATTAACAGCGAATAGTGTGACATTAACAGTGAACAGTGTGACATTTAACAGTGAACAGTGTGACATTAACAGTGAAAGTGTGACATTAACAGTGAACAGTGTGACATTTAACAGTGAACAGTGTGACATTTAACAGCAAACAGTTTGACATTTAACAGTGAACAGTCTGACATTTAACAATCTGACATTTAACAATGAGCAGTCAGATATTAACAGTGAGCGGTCTGACATTAAACAATCTGACATTTAACAACGAACAGTCACACATTTTCAACAACGGCCATTTTGATACTTACAATTGAGCAGTCTGACATTAAACAATGAACAGTCTGACATTTCACAGTGAACAGCTGAATGATGATATGTGGTGTTTTCAGGTTGTTTACTTCACAGCGACTTTCCCTTACGTAGTGCTGACCATTTTCTTCATCCGGGGCCTGACACTACGTGGCGCCACTGCCGGTCTAATGTATATGTTGACCCCAAAGGTAAGATGACGTCACTACCGCTCTCTTGCCCATGTTAAACCCCCCCCCCCCTCATAGCTGTAGATGCCGAACTTGCCAAGGCATGACATAAAGAGAGGAGTTGTTCAGAAACCTTCATGGTCGGATGGGTTATGGCTATAGATGCCAAACTTATCATACAAGCATAATATAGAGAGAGAAGAGTTCAAGAACTTTCATGTGAAACGTTATGTCTTGTTTGCTCTAACTGTCGCCTCCTTGGAAGGACTGACGTACAACCTCCTCCCCCCCCCTCCCCTCTAACATCCCTTAACCTTTATGTTGAACTTTCAATCTCAAACATGAAGGCAAGTTCCGATAAACCAAAAGTTCTGTTCTGTTCTGTAGAGTTTAAAGTCCTACCACTCTCAGAGTATACGAGGACTAACTGTAAAAATTTTCAAAAAAGCCATAACAATTTTAGTTGCATTGTGAGATACCGATGCTTTATTCGGTTCTCCTTCGGGAACTCCCGAACGTATGAATAAACCAAAAGAGTACGATGCCTGCTTTATGGTATCCAAGACAAGTGCGACTGCCAGCGTCCAAACAAACAGGAACCAGAAGAACAAGCAAACCAAAAAGGACGAGTATTCAATACAACAAGACAAGACAAGCGCAAATTTTCGGCCAACCGGCCTTTGTCAAGCGCGAATGCTGCTGCAGGGACGAGGCTGCAGGGAAGTTTTTAATCCTTTTCTTATTATTATCCGTTGGCTGGTGTCTGTTTGTGATCGTGCATTCGCGCTTGACAAAGGCCGGTTGGCCGAACATTTGCGCTTGTCTTGTCTTGTTGTATTGAATACGCGTCCTTTTTGGTTGGTTTGTTCTTCTGGTTCCCGCTTTATGGTGTTCATCCACCAATCAGGTTTTGTTTTATTCTCCGGATATAACTGTCAGAGCATCAGAATATTATTGGCTCTGTATTAACCTTTTGACTCCCTCACCCTATTCACCAACGGCAAAAACTTAACTCTTTGACTCTCTCATCCTATCCACCAGCTTCCTGCAGGAAGCTGGTGGATAGGGTGAAGGAGTCAAAGAGTTAAGATTTTTGCTTTGCTAACATGGCTAGATTTTAGTCCGTCCAATTTTCTGTAAAAGAAAAGCCCCACTGAATCGTACAAAATACTGCGACTAACATTTCAGTTACATGTGCTTGTTGCCATATGAAAAAAAAAATCGTTTTAATTGCTACGTAGTCTTTTTCAGTCCGTTGAATTCTGCGTAGTTTTTCTCTTTGAGAACAAGTGACAGGCGTTGTTATTACTTGAAAATCATCCAGATTTTGTAGTGTAAGTGAGACTCTATGGGACTGTAGATGGAGAGATTCATTTCACTACAATATAACCGTAGTAGTTTCACTGACGGATTGATGCAAGGACAGAATGGAACTCACACTTTAAGTAACCCTCACGACCTTGCCAGCAAGTGGGACTTGTACATGTACGTAGGTATACAGCTTGTGCCATGGTCATATGGCATCTGCGGCGTTGGTGCTTATGGAATTCGTTTCGAGCGCAGAGAATTGTCTTGAGAAACTGAAAGAATGAAACTTTTGTCAGTCTGTTCTACTTTTCACTCTAAATGTGTCAGTCAGAAGGAGAATGGTCTTTGTGACGTTAAACTTCAATCATCATCTGTCAACACAGGAGAGTAGTTATGGTGACGTTAAACTACAATCATCATCTGTCAATACAGGAGAGTAGTTATGGTGACGTTAAACTTCAATCATCATCTGTCAATACAGGAGAATAGTTATGGTGACGTTAAACTTCAATCATCATCTGTCAATACAGGAGAGTAGTTATGGTGACGTTAAACTTCAATCATCATCTGTCAACACAGGAGAGTAGTTATGGTGACGTTAAACTTCAATCATCATCTGTCAATACAGGAGAATAGTTATGGTGACGTTAAACTTCAATCATCATCTGTCAATACAGGAGAGTAGTTCTAGTGACGTTAAACTTCAATCATCATCTGTCAATACAGGAGAGTAGTTATGGTGACGTTAAACTTCAATCATCATCTGTCAATACAGGAGAATAGTTATAGTGACGTTAAACTTCAATCATCATCTGTCAATACAGGAGAGTAGTTATAGTGACGTTAAACTTCAATCATCATCTGTCAATACAGGAGAATAGTTATAGTGACGTTAAACTTCAATCATCATCTGTCAATACAGGAGAGTAGTTATGGTGACGTTAAACTTCAATCATCATCTGTCAACACAGGAGAGTAGTTATGGTGACGTTAAACTTCAATCATCATCTGTCAATACAGGAGAATAGTTATGGTGACGTTAAACTTCAATCATCATCTGTCAATACAGGAGAGTAGTTATAGTGACGTTAAACTTCAATCATCATCTGTCAATACAGGAGAGTAGTTATAGTGACGTTAAACTTCAATCATCATCTGTCAATACAGGAGAATAGTTATAGTGACGTTAAACTTCAATCATCATCTGTCAATACAGGAGAGTAGTTATAGTGACGTTAAACTTCAATCATCATCTGTCAATACAGGAGAATAATTATAGTGACGTTAAACTTCAATCATCATCTGTCAATACAGGAGAGTAGTTATGGTGACGTTAAACTTCAATCATCATCTGTCAATACAGGAGAAT
Organism: Monoplex corrugatus; assembly: GCA_030674185.1. NCBI lineage: Eukaryota > Metazoa > Mollusca > Gastropoda > Littorinimorpha > Ranellidae > Monoplex > Monoplex corrugatus. The sequence goes on along the minus strand of JAPXFY010000014.1, from coordinate 19,334,196 downwards.
AGTTATGGTGACGTTAAACTTCAATCATCATCTGTCAATACAGGAGAGTAGTTATGGTGACGTTAAACTTCAATCATCATCTGTCAATACAGGAGAATAGTTATGGTGACGTTAAACTTCAATCATCATCTGTCAATACAGGAGAGTAGTTATGGTGACGTTAAACTACAATCATCATCTGTCAATACAGGAGAGTAGTTATGGTGACGTTAAACTTCAATCATCATCTGTCAATACAGGAGAATAGTTATGGTGACGTTAAACTTCAATCATCATCTGTCAATACAGGAGAGTAGTTATGGTGACGTTAAACTACAATCATCATCTGTCAATACAGGAGAGTAGTTATGGTGACGTTAAACTTCAATCATCATCTGTCAATACAGGAGAATAGTTATGGTGACGTTAAACTTCAATCATCATCTGTCAATACAGGAGAGTAGTTATGGTGACGTTAAACTACAATCATCTGTCAATACAGGAGAGTAGTTATGGTGACGTTAAACTTCAATCATCATCTGTCAATACAGGAGAATAGTTATGGTGACGTTAAACTTCAATCATCATCTGTCAATACAGGAGAGTAGTTATGGTGACGTTAAACTACAATCATCATCTGTCAATACAGGAGAGTAGTTATGGTGACGTTAAACTTCAATCATCATCTGTCAATACAGGAGAATAGTTATGGTGACGTTAAACTTCAATCATCATCTGTCAATACAGGAGAGTAGTTATGGTGACGTTAAACTACAATCATCATCTGTCAATACAGGAGAGTAGTTATGGTGACGTTAAACTTCAATCATCATCTGTCAATACAGGAGAGTAGTTATGGTGACGTTAAACTTTAATCATCATCTGTCAATAAAGGAGGGTAGT
>JAPXFY010000014.1:19315814-19323314 GCA_030674185.1 Monoplex corrugatus | reverse complement strand
TTCCGGTAGTCTGGTGCCCAGCGTTCGGTAGTCTGGTGCCTAGCGTTCTGGTAGTCTGGTGCCTAGCGTTCTCGGTAGTCTGGTGCCTAGCGTTCCGGTAGTCTGGTGCCAGCGTTCCGGTAGTCTGGTGCCCACGCGTGTCTTCCAGCGTTGGTAGTCTGGTGCCTAGCGTTCTGGTTGTCTGGTGCCTAGCGTTCTGGTAGTCTAGTGCCTAGCGTTCTGGCAGTCTGGTGCCTAGCGTTCTGGCAGTCTGGTGCCTAGCGTTCTGGCAGTCTAGTGCCTAGCGTTCTGGAATCTAGTGCCTGGCGTTCGTGGTAGTCTGGTGCCTGGCGTTCTGTAGTCTGGTGCCTAGCGTTCTGGCAGTCTATGTGTTCTGGCAGTTCTGGTAGTCTGGTGCCTAGCGTTCTGGTAGTCTAGTGCCTAGCGTTCTGGCATTCTCTCTCATGTACTAATATCAAAATTATGTGAGCTTATGAGGTGAACCTCAGCACAGATTTTGTCAATTTGTTTTGTCCTTGAGGTGCACCACCCGTGGTCTGAGATGATGAACATTAAGCTCTAATAACTCAGAAACACACAAAAGTAAACGAGAAAGTGTATTTATTTTTTTTTGTATACATAACTAGTTTCTCAAACATTTTCATCACACCAGCTCTTGAAATATGTTTAATCACATCCATTTAGAAATCTCAGAAATTCTTGTTTGTAATTAGAAAAGTCGTCGTCATTAGTTAGTCCTGTCAGACACGAGCCAGCCATCAACGAACCTAATGAATGGACAAGATTCTGTTAAACTTCTGCATTCTGCCATGTACAAAGGGAGGGGGAAAATGGTGAAAGCAGACCACCACAGCTGGCACATTTTGTTTATCAGGACCACACGTGTGTGTACAGGAACGACAGTGTTGTTGTATTTGCGTTGTCCAGGGTGCAGAGGGCACGGGACTAGCCTTCATCGTCTTCACTCAGGCCATCGTAGAGTTCGGACCGTCGGCGCCGTTTTGGTCCATCGTCTTCTTCCTCATGCTGCTCTCTCTGGGACTGGGGTCAGAGTTCGGCACTATAGAGGGCGTGGCCACATCGCTGTATGACCTTGACTTTCACCCCTGGGTCAAGAAAAAGTGGCTGGTGTCAGGTAGGTCTGTCTGTGAGAGTTATATAAGATTATCATATAATCGTAAGATCCCTAGGAGTGAAGACGTGGAGTCTCACTGGTTTTGTTGTTGTTGTTGCTGTTGTTGTTGTGTGATTGAAAAATGATGTTATTAGTATATGAGTGAGATTATTTATGTAACAGCGCAGTGCGTCGAACTGAGAATAGCGCTATACAAAAGCTATTTATTATTATTAGTATTATTATTATTAAGGTTGCCCTACAACCGAAAGGTTGCAAGGGAGTGAGATGATAGAGACCTCACTGAATTTAGGGTTTAGATTGTCCCGTGGCTAAACAGCAGGAAGACTGAAGTCATGGTGATCAGTAAAAAACATGAAATCCCCTCATGCAAAATAACAGCAAATGGCACAACCTTGACACAGGTTAATAAGTTCAAATACCTGGGAACGGTCATTTCATCAGACGGCAGATCCACATCGGAAATAGCTGGCAGAATCGGCCAAGCCAAAACAGCATTCAAGAAGATGACAAGCATTCTTACCAACAAATATGCCTATCAATTAACATCAGAAAGAGAGTCCTTGAATGTTATGTAGAACCAATACTGTTGTACGGATGCGATGCGTGGACAGTCAGCAAGCAAAGCCAGAGCAGGATCGAGGCAGCCGAGATGTGGTTTCTCAGAAGAATGTTGAGAGTTCCATGGACAGCAAAGAAAACAAACGAGACAGTCTTGATGGAGGCAGACACAAGTAGATCACTCATAAGGAAAAGACAAGCAACATTTATAGGCCATTTTATGAGGAAGGGGGATTTGGAGCACCTGGTCACAACGGGAAAGCTGGAGGGAAAGAGAGCACCAGGTAGACCCAGGGAGAGAATGCTGGACGGACTTGCAGAGTGGCTGGGGATGAAGAGGGTGGGGGAGATGCTGGGGGCAACGAGAGATAGAAATGGTTGGAAGTCCATGGTCGCCAACGCCATGCGGCAGGGCACCTATTGATGATGATGATGATGATTGTCCCGTGAGGTGGTGAGATAATGAGGTGGTAGAGACCTGACTGCTGTATGTGTTATGTGAGGTGGTGAGATAATGAGGTGGTAGAGACCTGGCTGCTGTATGCGTTATGTAAGGTGGTGAGATAATAAGGTGGTAGAGACCTGGCTGCTGTATGTGTTATGTGAGGTGGTGAGATAATGAGGTGGTAGAGACCTGACTGCTGTATGTGTTATGTGAGGTGGTGAGATAATGAGGTGGTAGAGACTTGGCTGCTGTATATGTTATGTGAGGTGGTGAGATAATGAGGTGGTAGAGACCTGGCTGCTGTATATGTTATGTGAGGTGGTGAGATAATGAGGTGGTAGAGACCTGGCTGCTGTATGTGTTATGTAAGGTGGTAGAAACCTCGCTGCTATATGCAGACGTTGTCCTATATTCATGTGTTTGGAGCATAAGGTGGTAAGATACCTCACAACGTTTGGGTAAGCTTTATAAGATCAGTGTCCCCTCCTACCACTTCTTGCTTGATTTTCTTCAGGCGTAAACAAAGTTAGAGTCCGTAATATCCAGGTTAACTACAGGAAGTGAACAAAATCTGGTTTCCATCATATCCGGATAAGGTGCAATAAAGATTATCCAGTATATCCTGGTAAAACTACAGGAAGCAAATGAAAGCATTCATCACATCCATCTAAAGAACAGAAAGTGAACAAAGCAAGGTATTCAAGTGATCCAGGTAAACTACAGGAAATAAACAAAGTAAGGTATCCATTATATACAAGTAAACTAAAGGAAGTTAAAAAAAAGCAGGTATCCGTTATATCCATGTAAACAACAGGACTTGAACAAAATCAGGTATTCATCATATCCAGGTAAACAGCAGAGTGTGAAAAAGTCAGTTGTCTGTTATATCTGGATTAATCTACAGGAAGTAAACAAAGTCAAGTATTTGTTATATCCAGGTAGACTGAAGAAAGTGAATAAAGGTATATCCAGATAACTGCAGGAAGTGAACAAAGGTATCCATTATATCCAGGTAACTACGAAAAGTTAGCAAATTCAGGTATCCATTATATCCAGGTAAACTACGGGAAGTGAACAATGTCAGGTATTCATTCATTATATCCAGGTAAAGTCACATATCGATTATATCGAGGTAAACTGCAGGATGTAAACAAAGTCAGATATCGTTGTATCCTGGTAAACTGAAGGACAAAGTCAGGTATCCACTATGTACAGGTAAACTACAGGAAGTGAACAAAGTCAGGTATCCATTATATACAGGTGAACTACAGGAAGTGAACAAAGTCAGGTATCCATTACATCCAGGTAAACTACTGGAAGTGAATGAAGTCAAGTATTCATTATAGCCAGTAAATCAAGTATCCATTATATCCAGGTAATCCACATGAAGTAAACAATCAGGTATTCCTCATGTTTAGGTAAACTGCAGGTAATGAACAATCATATATCCATTATATCCAGGTAAACTGCAGGAAGAACGTAGAAGCTGGTTGACTTTTTTTTTTTTTAGTGTAGTAAATACAGCCAACTTAATACATGCACCCAATTATCAATCCTGAGAGAAGGTATGCTTGGCGAGGCTTCACAGTACAACTAAGTGATTATTTTGTTGATGAATTGATAGATGGACAGACCACCAACCGATTCATCATCATCATGTGCCCTTGCCGCATGGAGTTGGCGTTGATGGACTAAGGGAAACAACTGTAGCGAAGGTGTTAAACAAGTCAATCTAGTCTCCCTTTTTAGATCTGTATTGCCTTTGTCCAATTTACACCCTCTCTCTCTCTCTTTCTCTCTCTCTCTCTTTCTCTCTCTTTCTCTCTCTCTCTTTCTCTCTTTCTCCCTCTCTCTGTCTCTCTCTCTCTCTCTCACACACACATTGTATTAATGATGGTGATTGTTTATTTGGTAACTGAGTCGTTGATTGTATACAAGATTTGGTTATCTATTTGGTAAGTTGGCGATTGATTGCGTCAAAGATGGTTGCTTTTTTATGTGGTAAGTCAGTGATTGATTATATCAGTGATGATTGGTTGCTTTTCTGGAGACGCATGCTGATACCCCCATGGGGATGTCGGGGGCTCTTTCAATATAAATAGTGTCCCACCTTCTGGAAATTCTCTGCTAGAAATTTCCTCTTTTCTGTCACTGTCTCTCTCTCTGTTTCTGCCTTGCTCCTTTGCTTTCTGTCATTTCTTCCCTAGATTTTCTGCCTTGCTGGCCTATTCACCTGTATGTGTTCGATAAAGTCTAGCATACCTTCTCTCAGGATTGATAATTGGGTGCATGTATTAAGTGCATTTTTGGCTCTAGGGAAATTAGATATGTGGAAACAATTTTAGGTGATTTGGGCCCGTTTGAGTGTCCTTAGTTATGTTTAAATTTGTATTCAGATATGTTTTTTTATCCCTGTGTGATGGGTTCGACGGGGTGGTCGGCGCCGGGGGCATCTCCTCGAATTTTGTGCGCGAGTGCTTTAGTGTGTGTGCTTGATTTTCTTTTCATTTTTTCCTGTTGAAGGTGTATGTTTTGAAATGGATATAGCCCTGATGTGGCTCTACATAGTCGGCTGGGCTTTAAACAAAAATAACAATAACAATAACAATAGCTCATGCTGATCTATTAGTTAATTGATTGTATGTTAACTGATTTGATTGATTGACTGTGTTGCTTCATTACGTGAAAAAATGCTGGCGGATTCTGATGGAGCATGAACAGGGTTGTCCGAATGCAATGACTCCTTGGCGAGGCTTCACAGTACAACTAAGTGATTATTTTGTTGATGAATTGATAGATGGACAGACCACCAACCGATTCATCATCATCATGTGCCCTTGCCGCATGGAGTTGGCGATCATAGCCCTCCACACGAATCTGTCCCCTGTCGCTGCAAGCACATCTCCTACCTTCTCTGTCCTCAGCCACTCTGCAAGTCCGTCCAACAGTTTCTCCTTGGGTCTACCTGGTGTTTTCGTTCCCTCCAGTTTTCCTTTTGTGACCAGGTGCTCTAATTCCCCTTTCCTTATAAAATGTCCTGTAAATGTTGCTTGATTTTCCTGTTCTTCTTTATTAGTGGTCTACTTGTGTCTGCCTCCATCAAGACTGTCTCGTTTGTTTTCTTTGCTGTCCATGGAACTCTCAACATTATTCTTAGAAACCACATTTCAGTTGCCTCAATTTTGTTCTGAGTTTACGTGTTGACTGTCCACGCCTCATAACCATACAACAGTATCGGTTCTTTATAACATTTAAGAACTCTCTTCCTGATGTTAATTGATAGGCATTTGTTGGTAAGAACGCTTTTCATCTTCTTGAATGCTGTTTTGGCTTGGCCGATTCTCCTGGCTATTTCTGATGTGCATCCATCGTCTGGTGAGATGACCGTTGCCAGATATTTAAGCTTATCAACCTGTCTCAAAGTTGTGCCACTTCAGTCTTCTTGCTATTTAACTCCAGCTCTATTACTAACTTGTTGATTCATTGATCGGCTGTGTACATTGATCATGTGATAATGTACTTGTTTGTTTTGACTGTTGAGTGGACTGGTGGTCAGGTTAAGTAAACGATTCATGTGATAGATTATCCAGACTTCTTTAATGTGTGAAGTAATGAGATTGATTGACTTGTAAACTGATTTTGATAACATGGAACTGATTGAACTGTAAAATGATCGGTCAATCAGTAGAACTACAATGTAATAGTTACAGCAGTCTTTGCAAAATCGGTTGTAAAATTATGTGCATGAATTTGACAAAATCTTGTGATCCCATCCTTTATTCATCCCCAGGTATGTATTGTGGCCTGAGGCAGATATGCAGTTAACTTTCTGAATTCAGAGTTCTCTCTGTCCGTCTGGTTGTCTGTCTGTCTGTCTGTCTGTCTCTCTGTCTCTGTCTTGCTATTAGAGCTCATTTGTGTTGATGTGATCCCTATATGGATGAGGGCTAGATGGAACAAAGCCATTCTTGTGCTCATGTCACTACGCAAACATTATCTGTCTTGCAATTTCAGTTCATCCATGTTCCTGTAATCCCCGCATGGAGGGCTGGATGGGACCTGCTTTTGACACTACCCTCGAAAAAGAAATGTTTTCATATTTGGTGTTTGTGACAAAATGGCTTAATCATCAACTACGAGATCAAATTGTTCGAATCGTTTGGACGCCTGTTCTTGTTCACTTTTGGCATTTTATTAATGATATTCTGCAGTGTTTCTTGTTCCTGACAGGTGTGCTGTGTTTGTTGTTGCCGACAGGTGTGCTGTGTTTGTTGTTGCCGACAGGTGTGCTGTGGTTTGTTGTTGCTGACAGGTGTGCTGTGTTTATTGTTGCTGATAAGTGTGCTGTGTTTGTTGTTGTTGACAGGTGTGCTGTGTTTGTTGTTGTTGACAGGTTGCTGTGTTTGTTGTTGTTGACAGGTTGCTGTGTTTGTTGTTGTTGACAGGTGTGCTGTGTTTGTTGCTGTTGACAGCTGTGCTGTGTTGTTGTTGACAGGTGTGCTGTGTTTGTTGTTGTTGACAGGTGTGCTGTGTTTGTTGCTGTTGACAGCTGTGCTGTGTTGTTGTTGACAGGTGTGCTGTGTTTGTTGTTGTTGACAGGTGTGGTGTGTTTGTTGTTGTTGACAGGTGTGGTGTGTTTGTTGTTGCTGACAGGTGTGCTGTGTTTGTTGTTGCTGACAGATGTGCTGTGGTTTGTTGTTGTTGACAGGTGTGCTGTGTTTGTTGTTGTTGACAGGTGTGCTGTGTTTGTTGTTGTTGACAGGTGTGCTGTTTGTTGTTGTTGACAGGTGTGCTGTGTTTGTTGTTGTTGACAGGTGTGCTGTGTTTGTTGTTGCCATCGGTTGCTGTTTTTATTGACGTCACCAGGTGAGTAATGGGCTGTGTTTGGCGTTTGGTACGATCGTTGTTCTTGTTGACACTTGCTGCTCACAGTTTCTTTTTATGTGTTATTGATGACAGGTGCTCTGTGTTACTGATGACAGGTGCTCTGTGTTACTGATGACAGGTGTTTTGTGCCTGTCGTGCTGTATGATCGGCTTTCTCTTCGTGTTGGGGAGTGGTTCCTACTGGGTGGCTCTCTTTGACTCTTTCGCCGGCTCCTATCCCCTCATCCTCATTGCCTTAGCCGAAAGCGTCGGGGTGGGCTGGGTCTATGGCGTGGACAGGTGAGAATCATTCGCTTCCATACTTTGTTAGACTGTCACAGGTGACAGGTAAGGGTGGACTGGGTTGATGAGAACAGGGCGAGGGGTGATGTGTATTGTTACACTGTCAAGGTGATACAAGTCAGCTTTTCCTGTACAGTGTTTCCAGTCCAATACTGGTTTCATAACCTGTAAGAACTCTGTCGCTGGGTTTG
>JAPXFY010000014.1:19293314-19310814 GCA_030674185.1 Monoplex corrugatus | reverse complement strand
CGCTGTCATAGTTAACCCTTTCTGTCCTTCACTGTCAACCAGTGATACTGCTGTCACGGTTAACCCTTTGTCTCCCCCCCCCTACTGTCAGCCAGTGATACTGCTGTCATTGTTAACTCTTTCTGTTCCTCGCTCTCAACCAGTGATACTGCCGTCACGGTTAAACCTTTTTATTTCTCACCCTGAACTAGAGATAATACTGTCAAGGTTAACCCTTTTCCTCCTTCCTTCCATCAGAAGACTTTTAGGTGGTTGAGGGAGTTAGAGGATTAAAGTAATCACTGGTATCTAGTGTCACTAACAGTATTGCCATGATGTTCTCGATGATATCATTGCCACGACATCGTTGATATGATAACCATAACGTCAATGATATATCCACGACATTTTTGATATTACAACCATGACATAATCGATAGCATATAACCATGGCATCATTGATAGTATATCTGGTATCATTGACTTTTATAATCGTGACGTCTTTGATTGAGAGTATGGCCTTGACCTCACTGATCTTATAATCATGACATAGTTGTTATGACCATTCGGGTCTGACGTCTTTGATATTATGACCTCTGATATCTGAGTCATTCATGTATGACCACTATTGTCTAGCGTCATTTATGTTATTATTGCCGTCTTATTATTAGTATTGTGGCCATAACATCATCAATACCATGGACAGGATGTCATTGATACTGAGACCACTTATGCCCGACATCATTGATATTGTGGCCTTGACGTCATTGACATTATGACCACTCGCGCGTGGCATCATTGATATTAAGACTGAGTCGTCAGTGATGTTAAGAATCACGCTGTCATTGATATCATGCCTGCTTGTGTTCGCCTTCGTTGTTATTATAGCAATGACGTCATTGATTTTATGGCCATGTCGTCAGTTGATATTATGGCTGCTTGTGTGTTTTCGACACCATTGTAATTATAGCAATGACGTATTTGGTTTTATGGTCATGTCGTCTGTTGATGTCATGGCTGCTTGTGTTCGCCACCACTGTAATGATAGCAATGACGTCATTGATTTTATGGTTACGTCGTCAATGATGCTAGAGCCGTGATATCATGGCTGCTTCTGATCGCCACCATTGTAATTATAGCAATGACGTCATTGATACTATGGCCGTGTCGCCAACTTGTATCATTGTTGCGTGTGTTCACCACAATTTTAACAACTGCAGTGATGTCATTGATATTATGGCCATGTCGTCAGTGATACCAGGCCCGCAATGTCATTGCATTGACATAATGGCTGCTTATGTTCCCCACCATTGTAATTATAGCAATGACATCATTGATATCATGGACATGTGATGACGTTAATATCATGGCCACTTGTATTTGCTATCACTGTAATCATAACGTCATTGATATCATAGCCATGAAATAATTGATTTTATGGCCATGACATTAAGCTATGATGTAAAAGGCCGTGACGTCATTGATGTCATGGCTATTAAATAATTGATTGTATGGAATGATATCATATCATGAAATCATTGACGGACATGACGTCATTGATATTATGGCCCATTACGTGACTAATACTATGGTCGTGACATCATGTCATGACGTTATTGGTAGCATGCCCAAGAAATCATTGACACTATGGCCATGACGTTAGGCTATAACGTTAATGATATTATGACCACGATGTCGTTGATATTATGGACATCATTATCCCCTTTGTAAAAAACGTCTTGGTCAGTAGCTTTAATTGGTTGATTTCACACACACACACACACACACACACACACACACACACACACACACACACACACACACACACGCACGCACGCACACACGCACGCACGCACGCACGCACGCACACACACACACACACACACACACACGCACACACGCACGCACGCACACACACACACAATATATATATATATATATATTTTTTTTTTGACACAAGATTGAGGCAGCCGAGATGTGGTTTCTAAGAAGAATGTTGAGAGTTCCATGGACAGCAAAGAAAACAAATGAGACAGTCTTGATGGAGGCAGACACAAGTAGATCACTCATAAGGAAGATTAGGAAAAGACAGGCAACATTTATAGGCCATTTTATGAGGAAGGGGGATTTGGAGCACCTGGTCGCAACTGGAAAGCTGGAGGGAAAGAGAGCACCGGGTAGACCCAGGGAGAAAATGCTGGACGGACTTGCAGAGTGGCTGGGGACAAGGGGGTGGGAAAGATGCTAGGGGCAAGGAGAGATAGAGACAGATGGAAGTCCATGATCGCCAACGCCATGCGGCAGGGCACCTGATGATGATGATGATATTTTGACAGCCCCCTTCCCCCCTTTGCTTAATGAAAATGACTATCGAGTGGTGTCAGGAGCTTGGGAGGTGATTGCCAGGAGAGTGACGAGGCATTGGTGCTCCGGACCCCATCCGCTCTCCCGTGGTGTTTCTTGTTAACTTCGATTTGTGGCTTGGCTCCTGTTTTCAGAGAATCAGGCCGGATGATCACAATAGGCTACCGAAAATAATTAAATATATTGAAAATATGGAAATCGCTGCAACATAATTTCTTTTTGCTGAATGTTAGTCTACATGGTTTGTAGAATCTTAAAATCAACCCTAGGACACATAGGTCACTATCCTACTACCTGAAAATTGGGTCACATTACGCAATACCTTGTACAAATCACCGACTTTAGAAATATTTATGGAAATATATAGAAGTTGCACCTCGTTGGAAAGGTCTTGAAAAATTACGTTCAAATCTGTCATCAAAACAGATGTATAGCAAATATTACAGCAGAGAACGGCTTGTTTTTGTGTGCCAGTCATGAATCAGCATGCGTAAGGTCTGTTTGTCCTAGTATTCCTCGGTCGCCTCCTCCAGCAATGTCACAAAAGAATTTGTACAAGTAACACCACGGCAGTTACCATAAACAGTGGATCAGGCCTGTCAATGTTTCTTACAGCTACATCTCCCTGAATCACAGTGTGTCCTACAGCTGCATCTGATGATTTGAAGAAATGAGTCTGGAGCAGGAGGCAGGTCAGCCATGCAAGGCTCAGGGGTCGTCATTTACACGCCATCCCCAGTCCTCTGGATTCAGGTTGAGGTCCCGGTGCATCCATTGCTAGACTTGAAGGTGTGCCTGCATACTATGATATTTGCAGGCATCACTGGTTGGTGGTAGATAATGGACTTGTCCAAAGCTGGTGCTTAAAGCCACTTTCTCTGTAAACTTCTAATAATGTAGTTCATCCAGTGCATCGATGCGGTTTCCGTTATACATGGAGATGATGACTTTCTCACCTACAGACACCACCTCTTCCACTGTGGCTGTGCATTTGGAAAACACGCCTTCAGCTTCCTTTGTGTGGCTGTGCCTTTTCCCACTCCAAACAATAATAATAATAACAATAATTACAATATTTATATAGCGCAAAATCTGGATAAAATCAAATCTAAGCGCTGAAACAGACACACACACACTCACGCATGCACACACACGCACGCACGCACACACACACACACACACACACACACGCGCGCACGCGCGCACACACACACACGCACACGGCTATAAATGGGGAGAAAGAATAAAAGCAATGGAAAATTATAGAGAGCATATTATATACAATTATATATTACAATGTGATTCCCCTCCGAGTGGAGACAGGCTGCAGAGGGGATTGAGTGAGGTCAGGATTTTATGCAGAGGAGAAAAGGTGAGTTTTGAGAGTGGACTTGAAGGAGACAAAAGTAGGTTGCTGACGGACTGAGAGAGGAAGTTTGTTCCAGGACAGCGGACCAGAAACAGAGAAGGCTCGTGGACCATAGGTATTGAGCTTAGTGCGTGGAAATCGAAAAGTCAGAGGATCGGAGGCAGAGCGGAGGGTACGTGAGGGAACATAGATCTCAAGTAGGCTTGACAGGTAATCGGGGGCTGAGTTATTGAGGCTTTTGTAGCACATGGTGTCTAGTTTGTACTGTATGCGCTTTGATACAGGGAGCCAGTGAAGTTGTGCCAGGAGGTTGTATCACATCCTGTGATGACATGCACAAAAAGTAATGTCTGGCAAATCTCCTCTCCAAGGGCCTGCTGTAGTCACTAAATATCCCGTACTCGCTGGTGGGGGGGTTGTTGTTTTTTGTTTTTTGTTTTGCTTTTTTTGCTCTTAGACTTTGAATCTGATCTGAAGATGATAGTCCTCAGATCTGGGCTAATATGGTGGCAGAGCAAAACCAGGAGATCGGTGTCTTCTCCAATGACCACAAGAGGATGATCAGTTGCACGTCTGATGGAGGTCTCAACAATCAGGAAATCTGCATCATTTTGGCTGTGAAGTGTTGGATGGCCATTTGCCAGAAGCATATCACTAAGCACAATGATAAATCTCTTGCTTGTTCGCATGGTTTGCCGGGAATTATCCCTTTTCTGATGATAAAACCATATCAGCATTGAAATTGACTGTAGTTCCAACAACACCTCCTGTTCCTATCTGTCCAATACTTCTCTGGTAACTGATAGCGTCTCACCTTGAATCAAGTTGATAACATTCACGCTGTGTTGTGTGTAACTCGTCAGATTCGTACTGCTGAGCGTCTGTTTGAGCCATGGCGTCCCTTTCTGATAAATGTTCGTCTGTAATGACAACTGGTGACACTGGAAGGTACACAACAAATGATATAGCTGTAATCATAGCATTCAGAGCAGCATCAACCAGAATGTGACTTCTGAAAGCCATTGCCATTGCTTTTCCAGTCAGCATGTGTCCAACAGTATTGGGGGCATACACAACTTTAAGCACTTGCTGTAGTCCAGATCCCCACTTGATCCTGCCTATACAGCCATGGAAATTCATTTGAGTCTGAAAGCCTCCCAGATGGAGAACAATTGATTTCAGGCTCTTTCTGGACGATCAGCTGGGACTTCTACCAAAGTGGTTGGTCAAACGTCAGCACAGGCTTGATTCCAAGACATCTGGCTTCAGCATACACAAACTGCAAAGTAGAGTAAATGCACCTCATACTACTTGGATTGAGATCAATCATCAGAAGGCAGAACATAGATGACCACCCAGGATGTTCTCCTCGGCTCAACGACTTGATGAAACCTGATCACCCTGGTCTTGGTGAACGCAAAGGCCAGGATAACTTCCACAGAAGGCCCTGTGTTGACTGGGGATCCTCACAATAGAAATCATGCAACTGAGAGTATCTGAAACAATCAAAATCCTGTCTAGCAAGGTTGTAAAAATGGATGTTGATCTTCCTAACTGCTGTGACATCTTCAAGTGTTCCAGATATTCTTCGAATTGCTTGTTGCCTTCTAGTACCTGGGGTAATGACAGCAATTGTACCCATACCATGGAATGTACTAAACCCATCAAGAGTGCACACATTGTGATCAACATTATCAGCAACATATTGTATAATGTGACCTTTTGTTATGCCGGGAATGTCTGTTCCCTGGATCAGTGCTGCAGATACTTTAAACTTCTTTACTTCAGAATGCGATACAGAATCCAAGCTGGAACAGGATGTTAGTTAAAAACTGAGATGCAAACTGGTGGTACATTTGAACAGCTAGGCCAACTTGCAAAGGAGCCAGGAGCATTTGGGGTCTTGCAGCTTGTATGATGGCTTGGCCTATGGCGGCTATTTTCAGATCGTTCTCAATTCCACAGAAGATTGTCTTCAGGAACAACTGGAGTGAGTCAGGGACAAAATTTAAGTTCCCTGAGACAGACTTGATCTTATCCGATCCTGGATACACATCCTTGATAGCAAAACTCCTTTTATATCACTTTCAATCGATTTTGTGGCAGTTTCGTATTAGGTTCAGTTTTTGTTGTTGTTGTTGGTTTTGTTTTGTTTTGTTTTTTGTTTTCTTCTTTGCATCTGAATCTTCTGTCTGTGGGGCGTCAAAGTGCTGTCTGTTCTAAGAGTTACCACAGAAATCTTTTTGCCTCTGCTTGATATCAATATATCTAACCCAAAATGTTCAATAAGTTTGTTTTTCATGTTTTGTAGTGTATGCATCAACTCCATCCCCGCAAAACTCCTGCACTTTTGATACAAGATCAGACAATGTGGCTTGTTCATCATCATTCTCGTCCAAATGTTGGCAGACGTTTAGAAAACCTTCCTGCCTAGCCTGTTAAGGATCTTCATAGAAAGTAGTTGGTTTTGTTTTCTTTGCATTGGTAAATCAATCAGAACTGTTTCTGTGTGTTCTGAAGCTGACACTGAAGGCATCATGGTACACAGCATCCCATGCAATGAGGTCTTCCCAACATGTTGACTGAATTCTGTCAGATACTGTTTTTGCCCAGCTGTCATCTCATTCCTTGCAAACACCTAGGATAGCTGCCTGAAATCCCTCGTCTGGTTTGGTTTTCTCTGGGAAGGCTTCATGTCCTTTTCTGTGAGTATTGACATCAGCAGTGGTGCCACAAAACAGTGAATCCTTGGATCATAGGCAGGCTGAAAGGATCGTCTGGATGGCCTCGGGTCATCTCTACAGGCGCTTTGTTTCTTCTCTAGATATTACATCCTTATTGCTTTGGCATTTGTATAGTCAAGCCGGCATTTTCTATGTAATTTCTGTCCTTCAACAGTCACAATGTTAACATCACGCTGTGTGCTGCACCGATTGACAATCTTACATCCAGTCTCACCTAATTTCACTGTTGGTTGACCATTGTCAAGGGATTCTTTTCAAATGACGCAGTTTGCTGTACATTCGGTTGCAAAATAAGACGAACGAAAGCTGTCACATCACACGGAATACAGAATATTTTATTGCCCTGTTGATAAACAAAAGCTGTTACATCACACGGAATACAGAAATCTTTATTGCCCTGTTGATAAACAAAAAAGAGCAGTTTAATGGGAGGCATGGAGATGGAGTCCACTTTAAATGTTCACTAAAATACAGTGATACAGACTTTACAATATGTTATACTTCACACACACACACACACACACACACACACACACACACACACACACACACACACACACACACACACACACACACACACACACACACACAAAACCACCACCACCACCACCACCACCACACCATACCACACCACAAACACACACACACGCACACGCACACACACACACGCACACACACACACATGTACGTTTATACAAGTCATCATCCAGAATAATAATCAAAGTTTTTCTTTTCCGTTTTTTTTTTAATTGACAAGGAAAACAGAGGCTGGGAAACTGAATTGATACCATAATTATCTAACTGATTAAGAAACATAGCTTCATCACATTTCAAATTCAAATTGATAAAGAAAACCAACAACAAAAACAACAAAACAGAAGATCCAACACAAAGTAATTAGTCAAAATCATAAATAGCATGCGTACTTAACATTTTTATCATTATTATATCATTGATGCACACAGATAACTACATAAAAGTATTGTATGGTGAGCTAGGTCACGTAACCTTTGTGTTACAGAATAAAAATATTCAAGAAAACACAATACTCTTAACTCCTGTCCGGTTTTCTTGTACGGGGAGATCTGCCCTGGGATGTTGACTTGCTTGCTTTGCCATAGTTTTTCAGGCGTTGGACGCTTCTATTGGAGAGCAAATTTGACAATGGAAGGGTCCACACTTCATTAGCATGCATTATCAGTTACACACACACACACACACACACACACACACACACAACACACACACACACGTGTACACACACACACACACGTGCTACGGATCATCCCTATAATGCCGCATGTCATTCAAGTTCAAGAAACAAATAAATGAGAACTTCGGTATTGATCCCAATTAAAAAAATCATAATAAACAAAAAATAAGCCCTTGCTTACCTGCAAATATTTGCTGCCAAACTTGCATTCAAACGGCCAAAACACTATTCCAAACGTGAAAAATGCAACCCGCTCGTAGATCATTGTATGTCCGTGAAACGCGCTTCTACCATAGTATCGGTATATCGCGGTAAACGTTATGTGAAGATGAGAGTTACGCTTTTCTCGGTAGCGGATGTAGCCGTTTACACGTCAACTTCAAGTGGCACCCAGGCCGCGAATTGTATGGTACGCCAGAGCGGTCATATCGCATACAAATCACAACGCTCGTAAATCTAATTTGTTAATTGTGACAATATACCAAACTTTCGTGTGTCCTAGGGTATTTTTCTTGTTTTTGGTTATTTTTTCCTAGCCTGTGAGAAGAAAAAAAATTCTGTTGCAGAGATTCCCATTGAAAAATTATATTTGGTAGACTACAAGGAAAGACCTGCTGGCTGCTTGCAAAGATGACAAACATGGGATTCTGTTTGGGGCATGTCAGACCTTGCTGAACAGCAAAATGGGCTGTGTCTGGAGCATCATGCCTGGCCACTTTCGCGGCTGTTCAAACAACCCCTGCGGTTGAAGTATGGCAACGCTGGGAGCTTCCGACTGCTAACCGTCGAGACTATAGTAAGGGGAAAGAAGTTGGCAGCTATGAGAGCTAGTGGCAGGGCGGGCTGCCCGAAAGGGGAGATGAAGACCAGGGCGGGGCGAGGGAGAGATCTTCCATTCCCTCTTGGTCCAGAAGCTGGGCTGGATTTGGTTGGTGCGCGTTGTGTAGTTATGTTCTGGGGTTTGTCATCTCCTCAGCTTGCCATTCGGTTTGTAAACGTGGTAACTGATGACTGGGTCCGAATGGCTCATGCAGCGCATGGACGGTCCCCCCTCCTCCCCTTGCTTGATGGAAATGACTATCGGTGGCATCGGGAGCTTATGAGGTGATTGTCCGGAGAGTGGCGAGGCATTGGTGTTCCGGGTCACATCGGCGTCATGGTCGTGGTCTTCCTTGTTAAACACACACACACACACACACACACACACACACACACACACACACACACACACACACACACACACACACACACACACACACACATACAGAAAGAGAGAGAGAGAGAGAAAGAGAGAGAGAGAGAGAGAGATTCAAGTTCAAAACACTTTATTACTTAGAGATAGTAGTATTAGGCACCACTGGATCTGTCTTACAGATAGTCCGTGCTGTTCTTCTCATATGACATAAGCACATTGAACAAAAAGTTGAAAAAGGGAAAACAGTAAGGCAAGGAGTGGAAACAAACAAGGAGCGGGATGGGGAGTAGGGGGTGGGTGGGTGGGAAGGTAAGAACATGTTAACTCTAGATCTGATGTTAAACTGAAAACAGATGGACCGAGACAGATACTATGTCAAAGAAGTTATGAAAATCAATTATAGTAAAATACTAACTTCTGTATGCCAAATGGCGGGGCACTTTTCCAAAGCAGGAGAGGTATAGCCAGACACGTGTAAAGCAAATTCATGCCCTTACCTAAGAACAACGATAAATCACAGACAGACAGAGAGACAGACAGACAGAGAGACAGAGAGACAGACAGACAGACGGACAGACAGACAGACAGACACTCACTCACACACTCACACACACACACACACATACGCACATACACACACTCACACACTCACACACACATACACACACGCACACACACACACAAACCAGCAATAACATTAGAAACATGGTATAAATGCGATAATGTCTGTGTCACTCTCTCTATATATATATACATATATGTATATATATATGTGTGTGTGTGTGTGTGCATATATATATATATAAAAACAATGAAAATAGCAGTAACAGAAGAAGAAAAGAAAAAGACACTTCCCAAAGTCAATGATAGATACAGACTCAAAGGAAAAGAAAAAGGTAAAGGAAGCATTAAAAACAAAGAAGGGAAAAACAGGAGACATGTCAACTCTAACATCATGATGTAACCAGATAAACCATGACACATGTAACATCAAAACGATTGTAGACATGAATCAGAAGTAAGAAACTCTGGTGAGAGTCGGACAGCAGAAGATCCACAGAAGAGACACCCCCATCAAGCAAGTGTTTCGATCCATAACTCCTGACACTCTAAGGGAACCGGGCCACATCCAAGTCGACTCCTAAATGCCCCTCTGCTGTCGCTATTTATAAAACAATGTTTTTAGGAATTTGTCCTCCGCCTGGAATCGAACCCGCACATCCTTAGTCCAGAGCAGGATCGAGGCAGCCGAGATGTGGTTTCTCAGAAGAATGTTGAGAGTTTCATGGACAGCAAAGAAAACAAACGAGACAGTCTTGATGGAGGCAGACACAAGGAGATCACTCATAAGGAAGATTAGGAAAAGACAAGCAACATTTATAGGCCATTTTATGAGGAAGGGGGATTTGGAGCACCTGGTCACAACGGGAAAGCTGGAGGGAAGGAGAGCACCAGATAGATGCAGGGAGAGAATGCTGGACGGACTTGCAGAATGGCTGGGGATGAGGAGGGTGGGGAGATGCTGGGGGCAACGAGAGATAGAGATGGTTGGAAGTCCATGATCGCCAACGCCATGCGGCAGGGCACCTGATGATGATGATGATGACATCGTTGGTGGTCAGGTTTCTCAAGGCAAAGTCACCCTTGTGACGGATGTCTTAACTTAACCACTTGGCTATCGATCGCTATCAACATACAGGGGCATTTTAGGCCTCTTGAAGTTCATTTTTGCTCCTTCTAGTCCAGATCCAACTAGAGCTCTTTTCCGCCTTTTCTGTCAATGCCTTTAGGGCTCTGGTCCTCTCTTTCCCCGAAATCGAGAGCTGCTTCATGAGACCATAGGCTGATGTGCCTATCAATACCCCTTGCTCCAAGCTCTACATGTATGGCCAAGACCTTGGCTTGAAAGCCAGATGTCCTAAAGTTGCTGGCTAGACTGGTGTACTTTTCCGTCCTGTAGATGTAGGATTCCTCCATTCTACTTTCGTACAGTACAGTGAGCTCGATCAGAATCGCTTGTTTGGAGAACTATGTCCGGTCTCATGCTACTCTTGCCATCTCTGGGTGTTTCTCTCACTGTGGGAGATGTGCTGTGCACTTCCAGTCGTCTGCTTCACCCAACAGACCCCGGTTCCACGCTGTGGGTTTCACATCTTTTTTAAACATTTTCCTGCGTTCTGCCGTGTAGAAGGTTGTTGGAACTTCTGGTGGCATTTTTTTTCCTTTGCCAGAGCTGGTCACAGTGCTGATCGCTTGTGCGATCTCTTGAAGCACTTGTTTATGCTTCCAAGTGTACCATCCTCGGGTCAGTGCTATCTTGCGTGAGCTCAGGATATGCTCCCTTGTCCGTTTGTCCTGCCAGAGCGGGAAGGAGGGTTATTTGATTTCCTCCATTTCATCAGGTTAGCATTCAAGAACAGGAGGTCATACACAGATCTGAGGATGAAACTGATTCTGAGACGGGCCATATGCCACAGGTCATTCCAGCTTAGACTACTTTGGAGAGCATTTTCCCAAGTCGTCCACTGCCCCTGTTGACCATGCTGAACTGTCTTCTAAAGTCTTGTGGTATCCTCTTCTTTCTTCATCTCTTTTTGCCTTCTCGTTGGCCTTGGGCCGCCATTCCATTTTTGTTGATCCCAGTCCCTGCCTGTTGGTCTGCGTGTGCCCAGTATTTCTCTGACCATGAGGCTTTCCTTTAGCTTAGGGACGGTAAATCAGCGAGGGAGAGGAGATGGGCAGTACCCCATAATGCTGTCCCCAAGAAGAATTGAGATCTGTACCGCCTGACTCCTCTGGACCTCAGGGTTATGGGACAACCTTGACCTTTTTCTTTAGTAATTGAATTTAGGACTCGAACAAATACAGTGTTTTTAAATTTAGCAAGTAATATGGTGTTATGTCATGGTGTTAATCCATTCATGTTGAAATATATTTACACTTTAATTTAAATTTATTACTTTCAGCATAATCTTGTCACGCTTTTAGTTTAATTGGTTTCTATTTTCAAAATGGAAATGAAATCCCTTGAACTCTCTTTCAGAATCTCTCTTTTCTAAAAACAAAATTTATATCAGCCGAAGAAGGAAGTGCATTGTGTGTGTGTGTGTGTGTGTGTGTGTGCGTGCGTGCGTGCGTGTGTGTGTGTGTGTGTGCGTGCGTGTGTGTGTGTGTGTATGTATGTATGTGTGTGTGCGTGTGTGCATGTGTGTGAACATGCGTGTTTCTGTGAGATAAAAAATTGTTATCAAGCTTTTCTCATGTGTCTCCGGATGTGTCTTTATCAAAATCAGATCAAAGATGTAGACCTTTGAGGAATAAATAATATGGAAGTTTGGAAGTCACTGCATGAAGGTTAAGGTCAAGGTCACATGGTTGTTATAAACGTACCTAAAATTTATAGCACTTTTTTTTTACGGAGTTGTGTGAAACACATTTCCCAGGAACATCTGACAATATTTAGAACATATTTTCACCATTGTGACAATCTACCACTGTACTGGCAATATGTCGGTTTTTGTGTCATCAAGGTCACAATGACTTGATAAGTAAAAAATTTGGATTGTCTTCTGTGCAGCTAAAGTTTAAAATGAACTTTTCTCAGCCGATTATAATTGGGTTATTTTGATTTCTTAATTAAGCAAAGTCATTATACGCTTATAAGCAATATCTGCCATCGTTGGAGAAACGATCAAGCCATAAGAATATACTTGCTTATTTTAAGGGTTGTTTTTATATTTTTTTTGGTAAACACAACAGCATTGCCGTTGCATATTAAAGTAAATAGAATAGCTTTCACAAGTTTAATAATACATTGAATCAGACTTGCCATTGTCGAAGTTTGCATTCCCTTTTGACAATTTCAAATTCACAGTCACAAGATTGTTGAAATACGTATATATCTTGACATAACTCGATATTACAGGAAAGCTCGAGGGAAAGAGAATTTCAGGTAGACCCAGGGAGAAAATATTGCATGGACTTGCAGGGCACATGATGGCAATAAATTCGATATAGATTATAAGCCTAATGCAATAATTTCTGCGTTGTTTAGTTCAATTACACATTTCTATGAGAGTTTAAAGTTCATTTGACCCCAAGCCAATTTTAAGGTCATTCGTATTTGGGGAGAAGGTGTGTGTTATCATCAACATCTCTAGTGTTATCAAAAGATGTTATCTATAATCATCTCTTGTGTTAGCAAAAGTTGTTAACTATAATATCGTTAATGTTTTCAAAAGTTGTTATCGATAATCATTTCTAGTGGTCTCAAACGTTATCAATTATAATGATTTCTAATGTCATCAAAAGTTGTGAACTATGATCATTTCTAGTTCTATGAAGAGTTCTTTCTAACCATAATCAACTATATTGATTTCTAGCTCTATCAAAGTTGTTAATTATAAAGAACTATAGAATCAGTTCTAATTCTATCAAAAGTTGTTAACTATGATTAACTGTAATCATTTCGACTTCTATCAAAAGTTTTTTTTAATTTTTTGTAATCAACTATGATGATTTAAGTTAACTATAAATAACTATAGAATCATTTCAAATTCTATCAGAAATTGTTAACTGCAATTAGCTATAATCATTTCTAGTTCTATTGCACGTTGTTATGTATATTTCCTGTTTGGTGTCATCAACATTTGTCATTTATAATCATAGCTAATATTATCAAAAATTTGTTATCTGTAATCATTTCCGGTGTTATGTAAAGTTTTCTATAATCCTATCCAATGTTATCGAAAGTTGTTATATATAATCCTATCTAATGTTATCACGAGCTGTTACTATAATCATTTCCAATGTCATCAAAAGTTGTTAACTATGATAATGTCTAGTTCTAGTGTTATCAAAGGTTGTTAAGTACAATCGTATCAGGTGTTATCAAAGGTTGTTAAGTGCAATCGTATCAGGTGTTATCAAAGATTGTTAAGTACAATCATATCAGGTGTTATCAAAGATTGTTAAGTACAATCATATCAGGTGTTATCAAAGGTTGTTAAGTGCAATCGTATCAGGTGTTATCAAAGGTTGTTAAGTACAATCATATCAGGTGTTATCAAAGGTTGTTAAGTGCAATCGTATCAGGTGTTATCAAAGGTTGTTAAGTGCAATCGTATCAGGTGTTATCAAAGGTTGTTAAGTACAATCATATCAGGTGTTATCAAAGATTGTTAAGTACAATCATATCAGGTGTTATCAAAGGTTGTTAAGTACAATTATATCAGGTGTTATCAAAGATTGTTAAGTACAATCATATCAGGTGTTATCAAAGGTTGTTAAATACAATCATATCAGGTGTTATCAAAGGTTGTTAAGTACAATCATATCAGGTGTTATCAAAGGTTGTTAAGTACAATCATATCAGGTGTTATCAAAGGTTGTTAAGTACAATCATATCAGGTGTTATCAAACATTGTTAACTATAATCCTGTCTAATGTTGTCAAAAGTTCTTAACTATAATCATATCTATTTTTCTTTCTTAACATTTGTTTATTTATGTCCAACAATTTGGTCTCAATGACTAGAAAATATCAAAACAATAAAAATGACGATAACATACTTCTACTGATAGTAATAATAATGATACTACTTCTACTGCTACTACTACTACTACTAGTAATGTCATTTTATACCGTAAGTGGTCCATGTCAGAAGCACGCTAGCTTTACTTTACAGAAATTGACCATTATTGAACTTTTTATCAAGTAAAAAACATTCATTGACAAAACATGAAATGAAAATCAGTATATGAAGGATAGTAACCGTAAGTTATAGGAACCATAGTGTAAAGAAGAACAAAACGATATAAGTGAATGCAAGTATTCATACGTGCACAAACACTGCACTAGCACCCACACTCACAGGATGCTGAGTTTGTGTACACTCATCCTGTCAGGCGTATGAAGACCCAAGTTTTCATCCTCACATAAACAGACGTACATGCACACGCACGTACGCACAACACGCTTACACACATACAAGATGCTGCGTTAGGGTACACTCAACCTGTTAGGCGAATGACCCTGGGCCCTTATTGTCATCCTCTCTTCAACTTGGTAGCTCGCTCTGGTCACAAACTTCTGGAAGCCTTCTGCTCTTGCTGGTGACTTCTTCGATGAAGTTCGTCGGCCCAGTAATGCCATCACCACCTTCTCACGTTGTTTAGCCCACCAGCAAAGGCAGTGTGCCAGGGCGTGGCACTTGGAGCCGATCATGAGAGGCTTAGGAGATGGATGGGGACCAATGTTTTTGTCTATCTTACAAGCAGGATGCAGCTGCCAGAGAACAAAAGTACTATCTTTATCCAGATCCCCTCGCACTCCCAGTATAAAAGTATATACTATTTTGGAGTCTTTCGCGTGCACAGAAGCTGTACTTTGACAAATCAGTATATGTAGATACACGGTGAAAGAAACACTTCTATAACGCTGTCCCAAACAATTTTCGTTCTTATATCTGTAACAGAACCAAACCAAACCAAACCAAACCAAACCAAACCAAACCAAACCAACCAAATAACCAACCAACCAACCAACCAACCGACCAACCGACCAACCAATCCACCAATCAACCAACCAACCAAACAACCAACCAAACATACAAACAACAAAACAACAAACCCAAACCAAACCAAAACAAAACCCACATCCGCTTCGTTCACTTTTTAATGACTTTATTTTATACTCAGGATCACTTCAATTGTGCGCTAAGCGGAGAGTGTTAGAATGGCTCTTATATATAGACTCCATACTGTTAGAATGGCTCTTCTTTCTTATATATAGACTCTACACTGTTAGAATGGCTCTTATGTATAGACTCCACACTGTTAGAATGGCTCTTCTTTCTTATGTATAGACTCCATATTGTTAGAATGGCTCTTCTTTCTTATGTATAGACTCTATACTGTTAGAATGGCTCTTCTTTCTTATGTATAGACTCTACACTGTTAGAATGGCTCTTCTTTCTTTTGTATAGACTCCATATTGTTAGAATGGCTCTTCTTTGTTATGTATAGACTCCATATTGTTAGAATGGCTCTTCTTTCTTATGTATAGACTCCATATTGTTAGAATGGCTCTTCTTTGTTATGTATAGACTCCACACTGTTAGAATGGCTCTTCTTTCTTATGTATAGACTCTACACTGTTAGAATGGCTCTTCTTTCTTATGTATAGACTCCACACTGTTAGAATGGCTCTTCTTTCTTATGTATAGATTCTACACTGTTAAAATGGCTCTTCTTTGTTATATATAGACTCTACACTGTTAGAATGGCTCTTCTTTGTTATGTATAGACTCCACACTGTTAGAATGGCTCTTCTTTCTTATGTATAGACTCTATATTGTTAGAATGGCTCTTCTTTGTTATGTATAGACTCCACACTGTTAGAATGGCTCTTCTTTCTTATGTATAGACTCTATATTGTTAGAATGGCTCTTCTTTCTTATGTAGAGACTCCATACTGTAGAATGGCTCTTCTTTCTTATGTATAGACTCCACACTGTTAGAATGGCTCTTCTTTGTTATGTATAGACTCCATACTGTAGAATGGCTCTTCTTTGTTATGTATAGACTCCATACTGTAGAATGGCTCTTCTTTCTTATGTATAGACTCCATACTGTAGAATGGCTCTTCTTTGTTATGTATAGACTCCATACTGTTAGAATGGCTCTTCTTTCTTATGTATAGACTCCACACTGTTAGAATGGCTCTTCTTTCTTATGTATAGACTCCATACTGTAGAATGGCTCTTCTTTCTTATGTATAGACTCCACACTGTTAGAATGGCTCTTCTTTCTTATGTATAGACTCCATACTGTAGAATGGCTCTTCTTTCTTATGTATAGACTCCATACTGTAGAATGGCTCTTCTTTGTTATGTATAGACTCCACACTGTTAGAATGGCTCTTCTTTCTTATGTATAGACTCCACACTGTTAGAATGGCTCTTCTTTGTTATGTATAGACTCCATACTGTAGAATGGCTCTTCTTTCTTATGTATAGACTCCATACTGTAGAATGGCTCTTCTTTCTTATGTATAGACTCCATACTGTAGAATGGCTCTTCTTTCTTATGTATAGACTCCATACTGTTAGAATGGCTCTTCTTTGTTATGATAGACTCCATCCTGTTAGAATGGCTCTTCTTTGTTATGTATAGACTCCACACTGTTAGAATGGCTCTTCTTTGTTATGTATAGACTCTACACTGTTAGAATGGCTCTTCTTTGTTATGTATAGACTCCATACTGTTAGAATGGCTCTTCTTTCTTATGTATAGACTCCACACTGTTAGAATGGCTCTTCTTTGTTATGTATAGACTCCATACTGTTAGAATGGCTCTTCTTTCTTATGTATAGACTCTACACTGTTAGAATGGCTCTTCTTTCTTATGTATAGACTCTACACTGTTAGAATGGCTCTTCTTTGTTATGTATTAGAATGGCTCTTCTTTGTTATGTATAGACTCCACACTGTTAGAATGGCTCTTCTTTGTTATGTATTAGAATGGCTCTTCTTTGTTATGTATAGACTCCACACTGTTAGAATGGCTCTTCTTTGTTATGTATTAGAATGGCTCTTCTTTGTTATGTATAGACTCCACACTGTTAGAATGGCTCT
>JAPXFY010000014.1:19265814-19288314 GCA_030674185.1 Monoplex corrugatus | reverse complement strand
CCTGTCATAAGCTGGGTACGTACATGTGTTTGTGTTTGTCTACCCTGTCATAAGCTGGGTACGTACATGTGTTTGTGTTTGTGTTTGTCTACCCTGTCATAAGCTGGGTACGTACATGTGTTTGTGTTTGTGTTTGTGTTTTCTTACTACTGCTCATGATGACATGGGCATTCCATCTCTTACCCACTGGACGAGGCGGCAGGGAAGTTTTTAGTCCCGTTTTTATTATCCATTGTTTGGTGTCTGTGATTTGTCTGTGACCGTGCGTTCGCGCTTGACAAAGGCTAGTTGGCCGAAAATTTGCGCTTGTTTTGTTTTGTGTTGTCTTGTTGGAGATGCGCTTACATTGATTTTCTTGTTCTTCTGGTTTGTGTTTGCTTGGGCGCAGGCAGTCACTCTTGTTTTGGATTTGTGTTTGTGTTTGTCTACCCTGTCATAAGCTGGGTACGTACATGTGTTTGTGTTTGTCTACCCTGTCATAAGCTGGGTACATACATGTGTTTGTGTTTGTCTACCCTGTCATAAGCTGGGTACGTACATGTGTTTGTGTTTGTGTTTGCCTACCCTGTCATAAGCTGGGTACGTACATGTGTTTGTTTGTGTTTGTCTAACCTGTCATAAGCAAGGTACGTACATGTGTTTGTGTTTGTGTTTGTCTACCCTGTCATAAGCTGGGTACGTACATGTGTTTGTGTTTGTCTACCCTGTTATAAGCTGGGTAAGTACATTGTTTGTGTTTGTGTTTGTCTACCCTGTCATAAGCTGGGTACGTACATGTGTTTGTGTTTGTCTACCCTGTCATAAGCTGGGTAAGTACATATGTTTGTGTTTGTGTTTGTCTACCCTGTCATAAGCTGGGTACGTACATGTGTTTGTGTTTGTCTACCCTGTCATAAGCTGGTACGTACATGTGTTTGTGTTTGTCTACCCTGTCATAAGCTGGGTACGTATATGTGTTTGTGTTTGTCTACCCTGTCATAAGCTGGGTACGTACATGTGTTTGTGTTTGTCTACCCTGTCATAAGCTGGATACATACATGTGTTTGTGTGTTTGTCTACCCTGTCATAAGCTGGGTAAGTACATGTGTTTGTGTTTGTCTACCCTGTCATAAGCTGGGTACATACATGTGTTTGTGTTTGTCTACCCTGTTATATACTGGGTAAGTACATGTGTTTGTGTTTGTCTACCCTGTCATAAGCTGGGTACGTACATGTGTTTGTGTTTGTCTACCCTATCATAAGCTGGGTACATACACGTGTTTGTGTTTGTCTACCCTGTCATAAGCTGGGTATACATGTGTTTGTGTTTGTATACCCTGTCATAAGCTGGGTACGTACATGTGTTTTGTGTTTGTCTACCCTATCATAAGCTGGGTACATACATGTGTTTGTGTTTGTCTACCCTGTCATAAGCTGGGTACATACATGTGTTTGTGTTTGTCTACCCTGTCATAAGCTGGGTACATACATGTGTTTGTGTTTGTCTACCTGTCATAAGCTGGTACATACATGTGTTTGTTGTGTTGTCTACCCTGTCATAAGCTGGGTACATACATGTGTTTGTGTTTGTCTACCCTGTCATAAGCTGGGTACGTACATGTTTTGTGTGTTTGTCTACCCTGTTATAAGCTGGGTACATACATGTGTTTGTGTTTGTCTACCCTGTCATAAGCTGGGTACGTACATGTGTTTGTGTTTGTCTACCCTGTCATAAGCTGGGTACGTACATGTGTTTGTGTTTGTCTACCCTGTCATAAGCTGGGTACATACATGTGTTTGTGTTTGTCTACCCTGTCACAAGCTGGGTACGTACATGTGTTTGTGTTTGTCTACCCTGTCATAAGCTGGGTACTACAGTGTTTGTGTTTGTCTACCCTGTCATAAGCTGGGTACGTACATGTGTTTGTGTTTGTCTACCTGTCATAAGCTGGGTACGTACATGTGTTTGTGTTTGTCTACCCTGTCATAAGCTGGGATACATACATGTGTTTGTGTTTGTCTACCCTGTCATAAGCTGGGTACATACATGTGTTTGTGTTTGTCTACCCTGTCATAAGCTGGGTACGTACATGTGTTTGTGTTTGTCTACCCTGTCATAAGCTGGGTACGTACATGTGTTTGTGTTTGTCTACCCTGTCATAAGCTGGGTACATACATGTGTTTGTGTTTGTGTTTGTCTACCCTGTCATAAGCTGGGTACGTACATGTCTTTGTGTTTGTCTACCCTGTCATAAGCTGGGTACATACATGTGTTTGTGTTTGTCTACCCTGTCATAAGCTGGGTACGTACATGTGTTTGTGTTTGTGTTTGCCTACCCTGTCATAAGCTGGGTACGTACATGTGTTTGTGTTTGTGTTTGTCTAACCTGTCATAAGCTAGGTACGTACATGTGTTTGTGTTTTGTTTGTCTACCCTGTCATAAGCTGGGTACGTACATGTGTTTGTGTTTGTCTACCCTGTCATAAGCTGGGTAAGTTCATGTGTTTGTGTTTGTGTTTGTCTACCCTGTCATAAGCTGGGTACGTACATGTGTTTGTGTTTGTCTACCCTGTCATAAGCTGGGTACGTATATGTGTTTGTGTTTGTCTACCCTGTCATAAGCTGGGTACGTACATGTGTATGTGTTTGTGTTTGTCTAACCTGTCATAAGCTAGGTACGTACATGTGTTTGTGTTTGTGTTTGTGTTTGTCTACCCTGTCATAAGCTGGGTACGTACATGTGTTTGTGTTTGTCTACCCTGTCATAAGCTGGGTAAGTACATGTGTTTGTGTTTGTGTTTGTCTACCCTGTCATAAGCTGGGTACATACATGTGTTTGTGTTTGTCTACCCTGTCATAAGCTGGGTACGTACATGTGTTTGTGTTTGTCTACCCTGTCATAAGCTGGGTACGTACATGTGTTTGTGTTTGTCTACCCTGTCATAAGCTGGGTACGTACATGTGTTTGTGTTTGTCTACCCTGTCATAAGCTGGGTACGTACATGTGTTTTGTGTTTGTGTTTGCCTACCCTGTCATAAGCTGGGTACGTACATGTGTCTCCCTGGCTTTTATAAGCTGAGTACATACGTGTCTGTTTTTGCCTGCCCTGTTATAATCTAGGTACATACATGTGTATTTCTAGCCTGTCACAAGCTGGGTACATACATGTCTGTTTTTGTCTACACGTTATAGGATAGGTACATACTTGTGCCTGTTTTTTGTTTATCGTGTTATAAACTGGATACATACATGTGTGTGTGTCTACCTGCCCTGTCGGTAAACTGGATACATACATGTGTCTGTGTCTGTTTACTCTATCCGCAAGCTGAGTACATTCTCCAACACCCCCTCCCCTCCCCCCACTGCCTTCTTGTAAAGTACAGAAGTACAAATTCAGATCAAGCCATGTCGTGAATGTCTGTCTGTTATGTTGGTAGTGTGATGTTTGATGCCGGGTTACTGCTGATCCCTCTTCACTGTAATTTTTGTCTGTTATCCAGAACATTCTGTCACTGTTATTATTCCCAGTTATATAATAGTAATTTAATCAGTGTGCTTGTTCTCACTTACCTGGCAGTTATTCATACTATCACTGTCATTATTCGCAGTTATCAAACAGTAATTTAATCATTGTGCTTGTTCTCTGTTATCTGGCATTTATTATCATTCAGATTATCACATGTTTTCCTGCACACACTTTCATTGTAATTACCCTAGAGCTGTTGTTTGGGATGTTTATTGCCGAAAGAATACAATATCATGTGCCTGTTGATTGGTCTTCAGACATTAAAATAGACGCTATGGAAGTCTGTCCTTGTGTGTGCACGTGTGTCACTACTTATGAATGTTTTATTACTTTATAAATGACGACGACGATGATGACAATGATGACATTGTCCTTAAATCTTCCATCCTGCCAAAACTGGTTTATTATGGCTTGCTGTTACGAAACCTTCCAAATGTATTTATTTGGAAGGTTTGTTAGCAGCCTCTAAAAATCTATGGAAAATATGCTTCAAATTGGTTTGGAATAATACGTGGGTAGCATTCACAGACTGTTAAAAGTATCAATGACAGTGGAATAAATATAGGGGATATACATAATTCTACAGACGCCTTATATTGACCGTGTCTTTGTAGTCTACACAAAATCAATACCGCACACCACAGCGAAAACACATTTACTTTCACAGCTGTGAAAATGCAGATAAGCGGAATTGATGTAAACTTAGCCCTGACTTGACATCCTCATCCTCGTTGTGAGTACAGAATAATGGTTCACCCCATTGATGTCATTATTAAATGTTCACCCCATTGTTGTCATTATTAAATGTTCACCCCATTGTTGTCATTATTAAATGTTCATCCCATTGTTGTCATTATTAAATGTTCACCCCATTGTTGTCATTAAATGTTCACCCCATTGTTGTCATTATTAAATGTTCACCCCATTGTTGTCATTATTAAATGTTCACCCCATTGTTGTCATTATTAAATGTTCACCCCATTGTTGTCATTATTAAATGTTCACCCCATTGTTGTCATTATTAAATGTTCATCCCATTGTTGTCATTATTAAATGTTCACCCCATTGATGTCATTATTAAATGTTCACCCCATTGTTGTCATTATTAAATGTTCACCCCATTGTTGTCATTATTAAATGTTCACCCCATTGTTGTCATTATTAAATGTTCATCCCATTGTTGTCATTATTAAATGTTCATCCCATTGTTGTCATTATTAAATGTTCATCCCATTGATGTCATTATTAAATGTTCACCCCATTGATGTCATTACAACATGATGATTCTGTCAATAGTTCACCTCATAGTTCTGATTAAAATACGTTCACTTCATCGATGTGATTGAAAAGTGATTTCTTTCACAGCTGTGAAAAATGCAGAAAAGTGGAATTGATGTGAACTTGCATGAATCAAGGTTGCATGGGTTAGCTACGTCACCTGCCATGACACACTGTCCAGGACTTTCCTCCAAGGAATTCTACATATAGACAGTCGCCAAAATCGACAGAGGAAGAGCTGGATGACAAAAATCAAAGACTGGACCAATCTCAGTATGCCTGAACTGCTTGTTGCTGCGCACAAAAGACAGAGATGAAGGAGCCTGTTTGCTGTTGTGTTTGTCAGCCCCCTCCCCAATGACCACGCTGGTGATGGGATTAGAAGATTTTCTGTGTAAATGGAGATTCTGAAAGATGCTTTTGCAAAATGCATTTAGTTTTGTTCAACATCATGCAGAAGACATGGGGCGAATTATCAACAGCACCATTATTTCTAATCACAACTTTGGGGAGAAATATTTACAGAACCAATATGTTTTAATCACAACTATGGAGTGAACTTTTTACAGAACCATCATTCTGTAATCACATCTATGGGATGAACTATTGATAGACCCATTTTTCTGTAGCCGCAGCAATGGGATGAACTATTAACAGAACCATTAGTTTCAATTACAACCATGAGGTGAACTATTGATAGAACCATCATGTTTTAATCACAATTATGGGGTGAACCATTAATAGACCCATTATGTTGTAATGACAACAATGGAACGAACAATTAATAGTGAGAAAAATGGGGGGAACCATTAACAGAACCATGTTTCTGTACTCACAAATCTTGGTGTTACACTGACCCCCCTCACCAATCTTGGTGTTACACTGCCCCCTCACCTATCTTGGTGTTACACTGCCCCCCTCACCAATTTTGGTGTTACGCTGCCCCCCTCACAAATCTTGGTGTTACACTGCTCCCCTCAACAATCTTGGTGTTACGCTGTACCCCCCTCACCAATCTTGGTGTTATACTGCCCCCTCACCAATCTTGGTGTTACACTGCCTCCCCCCTCACCAATCTTGGTGTTACATTGTACCCACCCTCACCAATCTTGGTGTTACACTGCCCCCTCATCAATCTTGGTGTTACGCTGCCCCCCCCCCCCCACCAATCTTGGTGTTACACTACCCCTTTACTAATCTTGGTGTTACGCTATCCCTGCACTAATCTTGGTGTTACGCTACCCCTGCACTAATCTTGGTGTTACGCTACCCCTTTACTAATCTTGGTGTTACGCTATCCCTGCACTAATCTTGGTGTTACGCTATCCCTTCACTAATCTTGGTGTTACGCTATCCCTTCACTAATCTTGGTGTTACGCTATCCCTTCACTAATCTTGGTGTTACGCTACCCCATCACTAATCTTGGTGTTACGCTATTCCTTCACTAATCTTGGTGTTACGCTACCCCTTCACTAATCTTGGTGTTACGCTATCCCTTCACTAATATTGGTGTTACGCTATCCTTCACTAATCTTGGTGTTACGCTACCCCTTCACTAATATTGGTGTTACGCTATCCCTTCACTAATATTGGTGTTACGCTACCCCTTCACTAATCTTGGTGTTACGCTATCCCTTCACTAATCTTGGTGTTACGCTACCCCATCACCAATCTTGGTGTTACGCTACCCCATCACCAATCTTGGTGTTAAGCTATCCCTTCACTAATATTGGTGTTACGCTATTCCTTCACTAATCTTGGTGTTACGCTATTCCTTCACTAATCTTGGTGTTACGCTACCCCATCACCAATCTTGGTGTTACGCTATCCCTTCACTAATCTTGGTGTCACGCTACCCCATCACCAATCTTGGTGTTACGCTATTCCTTCACTAATCTTGGTGTCACGCTACCCCATCACCAATCTTGGTGTTACGCTACCCCATCACTAATCTTGCTGTTACGCTACCCCATCACCAATCTTGGTGTTACGCTACCCCATCACCAATCTTGGTGTTACGCTACCCCATCACTAATCTTGGTGTTACGCTACCCCATCACCAATCTTGGTGTTACGCTACCCCATCACCAATCTTGGTGTTAGGCTATTCCTTCACTAATCTTGGTGTTACGCTATCCCTTCACTAATCTTGGTGTTACGCTACCCCATCACCAATCTTGGTGTTACGCTACCCCATCACCAATCTTGGTGTTACGCTACCCCTTCACTAATCTTGGTGTTACGCTATTCCTTCACTAATCTTGGTGTTACGCTACCCCTTCACTAATCTTGGTGTTACGCTACCCCTTCACTAATCTTGGTGTTACGCTACCCCATCACCAATCTTGGTGTTACGCTACCCCTTCACTAATCTTGGTGTTACGCTATTCCTTCACTAATCTTGGTGTTACGCTACCCCATCACCAATCTTGGTGTTACGCTACCCCTTCACTAATCTTGGTGTTACGCTATTCCTTCACTAATCTTGGTGTTACGCTACCCCATCACCAATCTTGGTGTTACGCTACCCCATCACCAATCTTGAGGTTGTGCGGCCTCCACCCTCATCAACCTTGGTGTCATAGTGCCTCCCACCATCACCAGTCTTGGTGTTCAGTATCCTTTACCTCAACAATCTTTGTGTTACACTACCCCCATCCTCAACAATCTTTGTGTTACACTACCCCCGTCCTCAACAATCTTGGTGTTACACTACCCCGTCCTCAACAATATTGGTGTTACACTACCCCCATCCTCAACAATCTTGGTGTTACACTACCCCCATCTTCAACAATCTTGGTGTTACACTACCCCCATCCTCAACAATCTTGGTGTTACACCACCCCATCGTCAACAATCTTGGTGTTACATTACCCCCATCGTCAACAATCTTGGTGTTACACTATCCCCATCGTCAACAATCTTGGTGTTACACTACCCCCATCCTCAACAATCTTGGTGTTACACTATCCCCATCGTCAACAATCTTGATGTTACGCTTTTCCACCTCACCAGTCTCGGGTTACACTACCCCCTTATCAATTTTGGTGTTACGCTGCCCCCACTTCACCAGTCCTTGATGTTATACATCCCGCACTCCCAACCTTTGTGTTACATTACCACCACTCACCAACCTTTGTGTTACATTACCACCACACTCACCAACCTTTGTGTTACATTACCACCACCTCACCAACCTTTGTGTTACATTACCACCACCTCACCAAACCTTTGTGTTACATTACC
Source organism: Monoplex corrugatus (assembly GCA_030674185.1). Taxonomy (NCBI): domain Eukaryota; kingdom Metazoa; phylum Mollusca; class Gastropoda; order Littorinimorpha; family Ranellidae; genus Monoplex; species Monoplex corrugatus. The sequence continues at coordinate 19,280,282 of JAPXFY010000014.1, read as the reverse complement.
ACCACCTCACCAACCTTTGTGTTACATTACCACCACCTCACCAACCTTTGTGTTACATTACCACCACCTCACCAACCTTTGTGTATCATACCACCACCTCACCAACCTTTGTGCTACACTACCACCACCTCACCAACCTTTGTGTTACATTACCACCACCTCACCAACCTTTGTGCTACATACCACCACCTCACCAACCTTTGTGTTACATTACCACCACCTCACCAACCTTTGTGTTACACTACCACCACCTCACCAACCTTTGTGTTACACTACCTTCACTCTCACCAATCTTTGTGTTACACTACCTTCACTCTCACCAATCTTTGTGTTACACTATCTTCTCTCTCATCAATCTTTGTGTTACACTACCTTCACTCTCACCAACCTTTGTGTTACACTGCCTTCACTCTCACCAATCTTTCTGTTACACTACCTTCACTCTCACCAATCTTTGTGTTGCACTACCTTCAATCTCACCAATCAATGTATTGCACTACCTTCACTCTCACCAATCATGTGTTGCACTACCTTCACTCTCACCAATCTTTGTGTTGCACTACCTTCTCTCTCACCAATTTTGATATCATGCTGTCTCCGCCGTTACCAATCTTGGTTTTACAATATGCCAACCCTCACCAATCTTTGTGTTACACTGCCCCCATCCTCGACAATCTTTGTGCTACACTGCCCCCATCCTCAATAATCTTGGTGTTACACTACCCCTATCCTCACCAATCTTTGTGTTACACTACCCCCATCCTCAACAATCTTTGTGTTACACTACCCCCATCCTCACCAATCTTGGTGTTACACTACCCCCATCCTCACCAATCTTGGTGTTACACTACCCCCATCCTCAACAATCTTTGTGTTACACTACCCCCGTCCTCAACAATCTTGGTGTTACACTACCCCCGTCCTCAACAATATTGGTGTTACATTACCCCCATCCTCAACAATCTTGGTGTTACACTACCCCCATCCTCAACAATCTTGGTGTTACACTACCCCCATCGTCAACAATCTTGGTGTTACACCACCCCATCGTCAACAATCTTGGTGTTACATTACCCCATCGTCAACAATCTTGGTGTTACACTACCCCCATCGTCAACAATCTTGGTGTTACACTACCCCCATCCTCAACAATCTTGGTGTTACACTATCCCCATCGTCAACAATCTTGATGTTACACTATCCCCATCCTCAACTATCTTGGTGTTACACTACCCCCATCCTCACCAATCTTTGTGTTACACTACCCCCACCCTCAACAATCTTGGTGTTACACTACCCCATCCTCACCAATCTTGGTGTTACACTACCCCTATCCTCACCAATCTTTGTGTTACGCTACCCCATCCTCAACAATCTTGGTGTTACACTACCCCCATCCTCAACAATCTTGGTGTTACACTATCCCCATCGTCAACAATCTTGGTGTTACACTATCCCCATCCTCAACAATCTTGGTGTTACACTACCCCCATCCTCACCAATCTTTGTGTTACACTACCCCCACCCTCAACAATCTTGGTGTTACACTGCCCCCATCCTCACCAATCTTGGTGTTACACTACCCCTATCCTCACCAATCTTTGTGTTACACTACCCCATCCTCAACAATCTTGGTGTTACACTACCCCTATCCTCAACAATCTTTGTGTTACACTACCCCATCCTCACCAATCTTGGTGTTACACTACCCCCATCGTCAACAATTTTGGTGTTACACTACCCCCATCGTCAACAATCTTGGTGTTACACTACCCACATCCTCAACAATCTTTGTGTTACACTACCCCCATCCTCACCAATCTTGGTGTTACACTACCCCATCCTCACCAATCTTGGTGTTACACTACCCCCATCCTCAACAATCTTTGTGTTACACTACCCACATCCTCAACAATCTTGGTGTTACACTACCCCCATCCTCAACAATCTTGGTGTTACACTATCCCCATCCTCAACAATCTTGGTGTTACACTATCCCCATCCTCAACAATCTTTGTGTTACACTACCCCATCCTCAACAATCTTTGTGTTACACTACCCCCATCCTCACCAATCTTGGTGTTACACTACCCCCATCCTCAACAATCTTGGTGTTTCACTACCCCCATCCTCAACAATCTTGGGGTTACACTACCCCGATCGTCAACAATCTTGGTGTTACACTATCCCCATCCTCAACAATCTTGGTGTTACACTACCCCCATCCCCATCGTCAACAATCTTGGTGTTACACTACCCCATCCTCAACAATTTTGGTGTTACACTACCCCCATCCTCAACAATTTTGGTGTTACACTACCCCATCGTCAACAATCTTGGTGTTACACTACCCCCATCGTCAACAATTTTGGTTTACACTACCCCATCCTCAACAATTTTGGTGTTACACCACCCCATCCTCAACACTCTTGGTGTTACACACTACTCCCACCTTCACCAGTCTTGGTGTTACATTACTCCCACCCTCACCAATCCTGGTGGTACGCTATTCCCACTCTCAACTGTCTCGCCGGCAGCTAAGACAACAATACAGACGTAGTTTCGGACGGGAAGTGTGTGTAAATGTGTGTGTGTGTGTGTGTGTGTGTGTGTGTGTGTGTGTGTGTGTGTGTGTGTGTGTGTGTGTGTGTGTGTTGTGTGTGTGTGTGTGTGTGTATGTGTATGTGTGTGTGTGTGTGTGTGTGTGTGTGTGTATGTATGTGTGTGTGTGTGGTGTGGTGCGTGTGTGCGTGCGTGTGGTGTGTGTGTGTGTGTGTGTGTGTGTGTGTGTGTGTGAAAGAGTGAGTGTGTGTATGTATGTATGTGTGTGTGTGTTTGTGCGTGTGTGTGTACGTGTGTGTATATACGTGTGTGATATAACTGGAAAGCACTGAAGTGGCCGAAAGCTTAGTTACCATAGATGCTATCACAATGTGCTCTAAGGGCTAGGCTAGAACCTCAAACCTACACGTCTCTGACTTGGTATACATGACTATCAGTGAAGTCGTAGGGCCTATAGCTCTGTGGCCTTATGTTAATAACTATCACGTGTGCTCAAGGGGCCTTTGACTTTGTGACATACTGTTGATAACTCTGTGATCCAATATGGATGACTATCAGTGTGGTCAAAGTACCAGTGCCTCAGGCCAGGAGATCATTGATGTCTATCACAGTGTGACAAAATCACCAATAGTTACCGTGTACAAGTGTGTACAATTCTACGTCTCACTTGTGTTCTTCACTTCCAGTTGAAGAATCACACACACATACACACGTTCGTGCGCACACAGGCATGCACGTACACGCACGCACACACACACACACACACACACACACACACACACACACACACACACACACACACACACACACACACACACACAACACACACACAACCGTCTAATATCACTCATAGTGAACAGACGTTAAATCAAAGAACGAACGAACACACACACAACACAACACACACACACACACACACCACAATACAGACACACACACACACACACACACACGCGCGCGCGCGCGCGTGCGCTCGTGCACACAGTTTCAGCATAATGTACACGTATCTACTAGGTTGGAAGTATACAGAATTGAAGGCTGACAGCTTTCTGGTACTCATGTTAGTGATGACAAAAGTACAATTTTAGGTGTCTGGGAACTTCTGATTTTTCATGACATACGCTGCCTGTTCTAATGGTTTAACCCTTTGACTCTCGCACCTTATCTGCCAGCTGCAAAAACTTAACCCTTTGATTCCCTCAACCTATCCAGCAGCTTCCAGCGGGAAACTGGTGGATAGGGTGAGGGAATCAAAGGGTTAAGTTTTTGCTTTGCTAGCATTGTTGAGAATGGAGGATGCTAGTGGATAGGGTGAGGGAGTCAAAGGGTTAAGTTTTTGCTTTGCTAGCATTGTTGAGAATGGAGGATGCTAGTGGATAGGGTGAGGGAATCAAAGGGTTAAGTTTTTGCTTTGCTAGCATTGTTGAGAATGGAGGATGCTAGTGGATAGGGTGAGGGAATCAAAGGGTTAAGTTTTTGCTTTGCTAGCATTGTTGAGAATGGAGGATGCTAGTGGATAGGGTGAGGGAGTCAAAGGGTTAAGTTTTTGCTTTGCTAGCATTGTTGAGAATGGAGGATGCTAGTGGATAGGGTGAGGGAATCAAAGGGTTAAGTTTTTGCTTTGCTAGCATTGTTGAGAATGGAGGATGCTAGTGGATAGGGTGAGGGAGTCAAAGGGTTAAGTTTTTGCTTTGCTAGCATTGTTGAGAATGGAGGATGCTAGTGGATAGGGTGAGGGAGTCAAAGGGTTAAGTTTTTGCTTTGCTAGCATTGTTGAGAATGGAGGATGCTAGTGGATAGGGTGAGGGAGTCAAAGGGTTAAGTTTTTGCTTTGCTAGCATTGTTGAGAATGGAGGATGCTAGTGGATAGGGTGAGGGAGTCAAAGGGTTAAGTTTTTGCTTTGCTAGCATTGTTGAGAATGGAGGATGCTAGTGGATAGGGTGAGGAAGTCAAAGGATTAAAAACTAGTTTTTCAGCACGTTTATTTCCCTTCATACCAGCAATTCCGCAGAAACTTCGGTAGGTGTATGCTGCTCCTTTCTCTGCGAAGTCCAGATTCTGAAGCCACTCTCAGAAAGTCGTTTTCATCATCGTCGTCGTCGTCATCAACATCGTCGTCGTGGTCGTCGTCATCATCATCATCATCATCCATAACGAAGGTGGTTGGAGGAAATGGGGGTGAGGGGTGATGGGACACATCAGCAAACAGGACTCTCCTCTTGTTTCTGGAGTGCAGCCACACACTCAGTTCAAGGAGTGCATGCATTGTTTCTTGACACATGCCAAGACTATTTTTGGGGCTTGCATTACGTCACTTTTGCAGTCTGAGCGCATATGGAAATATTCCTAACGCCAAAATGCATTCTCGATCTCAAGAAAACTGAAACTGAAACACACAATGATGTCTATCCCATCACTGTAAGATAGTAGGGGAGTGAGATGGTAGAGACCTCATTACCAAAGGTAAAGGTTGTCACATCACTGTAAGGTAGTATAGAGGATTTAGGTGGTACAGCTCTCATTACCAAGGATACAATTTGTCACATCACTGTAAGGCGATAGAGGACTGAGGCGGTAGAGACCTGATTACTAAAGGTATAGATGTCCCATAACTGTGAGGTGATAGGGAAGTGAAGGGGTAGAGACCTCATTACTAAAGGTATAGATGTCCCATAACTGTGAGGTGATAGGGGAGTGAAGGGGTAGAGACCTCATTACTAAAGGTATAGATGTCCCGTAACTGTGAGGTGATAGGGGAGTGAGACGTCAGAGACCTCATTACTAAAGGTATAGATGTCCCATAACTGTGAGGTAATAGGGGAGTGAAGGGGTAGAGACCTCATTACTAAAGGTATAGATGTCCCATAACTGTGAGGTGATAGGGGAGTGAAGGGGTAGAGACCTCATTACTAAAGGTATAGATGTCCCATAACTGTGAGGTGATAGGGGAGTGAGACGTCAGAGACCTCATTACTAAAGGTATAGATGTCCCATAACTGTGAGGTAATAGGGGAGTGAAGTGGTAGAGACCTCATTACTAAAGGTATAGATGTCCCATAACTGTGAGGTAATAGGGGAGTGAAGGGGTAGAGACCTCATTACTAAAGGTATAGATGTCCCATAACTGTGAGGTGATAGGGGAGTGAAGGGGTAGAGACCTCATTACTAAAGGTATAGATGTCCCATAACTGTGAGGTGATAGGGGAGTGAAGGGGTAGAGACCTCATTACTAAAGGTATAGATGTCCCATAACTGTGAGGTAATAGGGGAGTGAAGTGGTAGAGACCTCATTACCAAAGGTATAGATGTCCCATAACTGTGAGGTAATAGGGGAGTGAAGTGGTAGAGACCTCATTACCAAAGGTATAGATGTCCCATAACTGTGAGGTAATAGGGGAGTGAAGTGGTAGAGACCTCATTACTAAAGGTATAGATGTCCCATAACTGTGAGGTGATAGGGGAGTGAAGGGGTAGAGACCTCATTACTAAAGGTATAGATGTCCCATAACTGTGAGGTGATAGGGGAGTGAGACGTCAGAGACCTCATTACTAAAGGTATAGATGTCCCATAACTGTGAGGTAATAGGGGAGTGAAGGTGTAGAGACCTCATTACCAAAGGTAAAGTTTGTCACATAACTCTGAGGTGGCAGAGGAGTGAGCTGGTAGAGACCTGATTACCAAAGGCAAAGGTTGTCACATAATGGTGAAGTGGAAGGGAGTAAGGTGCTAGAGACCTCATTACCAAAGCGAAAGGTTTGTAAATCGTAGGACTAATCAACTGAAGTTGGAGCAAGGAGACCTCACAATGTGGTAGGCGAGCTGACCATACTCCACCTTGTTCTACAAGTGGGCGTGCATGCAGAGTGCTTTTTGCTTTTTATGTTGTAATAAACCAAGGTAAGGGGCTGGAACACTGAAGTCATGGTGATCAGTAAAAAACATGAAATCCCCTCATGCAAAATAACAGCAAATGGCACAACCTTGACACAGGTTGATAAATTCAAATATCTGGGAACGATCATTTCATCAGACGGCAAATGCACATCAGAAATAGCCGGCATATCGGCCAAGCCTAAACAGCATTCAAGAAGATGACAAGCATTCTTACCAACAAATGCCTATCAATTAACATCAGGAAGAGAGTTCTTGAATGTTATATAGAACCAATACTGTTGTACGGATGCGAGGCGTGGACAGTCAACAAACAAAGCCAGAACAAGATTGAGGCAGCCGAGGTGTGGTTTCTAAGAAGAATGTTGAGGGTTCCATGGACAGCAAAGAAAACAAACGAGATAGTCTTGATGGAGGCAGACACAAGTAGATCACTCATAAGGAAGATTAGGAAAAGACAGGCAACATTTATAGGCCATTTTATGAAGAAGGGGGATTTGGAGCACCTGGTCACAACGGGAAAGCTGGAGGGAAAGAGAGCACCGGGTAGACCCAGGGAGAAAATGCTGGACGGACTTGCAGAGTGGCTGGGGACGAGGAGGGTGGGGGAGATGCTAGGGATGCAACGAGAGATAGAGGCAGATGGAAGTCCATGATCGCCAACGCCATGCGGCAGAGCACCTGATGATGATGATGAATAAACCACCGGAAGCTGGTGTGACTTAGCAGGCTGATTTGATATTCTGTATCCACACACACACAAAGGGGGTTTAGGTACTAGCAGTATGCACACATTGTGGACCTGGGAGACCGGAAAATTAATACACCCTTTACCCACCAGGCAGAGGTGTCCCAGCGGATCGAACCCAGGACCTGCCTATTGGAAGTCTGACGTTGACCCACTTGATCGCTGCGCCCGTTGTCCCCAGACTGTAAGGTTGTGGGGTAGTGATGTGGTAGTGACCTTATTATTCAGGTAAAGGTTGTTCTGTAACCCTAAGGTCCTTGAGAGTGAGGAGATGGTGGATTCTCCCGTCTATATGAAAAAGGAGTTGGGCAACACACACACACACACACACACACACACACACACACACACACACACACACACACACACACACACACACACACACACACACACACACACACACACACACACACACACACACACACCACACACACCACACACAACACACACACACACACATACACACACACACACACAACACACACACACACACACACACACACACACACACACCACACACACACACACACACCACACACACACACACACACACACACACACACACCCCACACACCAACACACACACACACACACACTCTCACACACACACGCACACACACACAAACTCACACAGATACACATGCACACACACACACACAAATACATACAAATGCACACACACACACACACACACTCAGAAACACATACAGACACACACACACACACACACAGACACACACATATACAGACACACACACAGACATACACACATACACACACACACACGCACACACACACACACACACACACACACACACACACACACACACACACACACACACACACACAGAGAAACCATCTGCAGAGACCAGACTCTGACCGGCAACGACCAACAGAGCTGGAAGAATCTGGTGAACAGTTCTTTAGAACAGCGCTCTAATGACTCTTCACAGCGCTGAGGGAGAAGAAGAGAAGAAGAATGCATTTTTACTTTAATGTCTTTATGTTTAGAGTAGCAAGGACAAGCTGTGTGAGAAATGTCCAACAGAACCTTAGGCTGCTACCCATGAGAAACAAAGTGTTTTGAAGTTTGCAGTTTGAAGTTTACCGCCTGGTATGGGTCTTCATGTGGGATACAGGCCGATCGTGAAGAAGAATGTTCTTCCTCAGGAGCTACAGGGGAATAGTCCTGTGGCCTTGGGTTCTGCTTCCGCTGGTCACTCTTCCATTGAATAGCAGCTGTTCTTGTTCTTGTTCTTGTTCAAATGTAACTGAGCCCTGTGGGTACTGCTGTCATCAGCAGTGGTCTCTGCCACCTCACTCCCATACGACCCCAGAGTTATGGAAATAGCTAGGTATGACCTCAGGACCTGGCCAGCTCATGGGTTTGTGTGCAGGCTTAAGGCTTGTGCCGTGGCCATTCTGGATCTTCTCCATCACATGGCACCTGTGTGACGTTAGTGCATATGGAATTCATTCCAAGCGATGAGACGTCATCTTGAGAAATTGAAATTGAAATTGAATTGAAAATTGTCATCAGCTTACTCTTTTGAGGGCAATGTCTGCCCAGTTGGTGATGTTGATGCCACAGCTGAGGAGCTTGGTCTTCAGAGTATCCTCGTGTCGCTTTAGTGGAATTACCTAGTCACGGTGTCTTTGCTTCAGCTGTCCGTACAGAAACATTGTCATGATGCTGCTGTCTTCTATACGAACACCGTGTCCTGTCCAACGAAGCTGGCATTTGATGATCTTACAACCCGCGTGGCTTCGAATCCCATCCTCGTCGCCATTTTTTAGTTGAATCTTTCACTCAGGTAACAACATCTTACAGCTCGTGTAAGAATTAAATCATTTACTTTACTAGAAGAACATCAGAGTTGAAGGGCAAGCAGACGTTGGGCGACATGCGTATTTATGAAGTGACGTAACCATCATATGATGATTAAAGGAAAATCATGCAGATAATAGATTACTTATTTATTTTCGATGCAACAAATGAATGAATAGAAATTATATACTTGGCAAGCCACACTTCTTCAGAACTTGAAGGTTGGACACTCAGTCTTGCCTTATGATGTTGCACGTCTTGCGGGGATGTCTTTGGTGGAACTATTCCAGCTGTTGAATGTGCCATTGACAGGTAATGAAGGTAAAGTTTGCAGCATGAAAACCTGAGATTGTTGGGAGTGATGGGGACCGGATTTATTCACGGTAAAGTTTTGTCCTGTAACTGTTTTCAAGAAGGGTCTGTCAGGTCATGTTCACATGAAACAGTGTCACTGAGTGGCAGTCTAAGCCATCCTAATAGATATATCTGATTACCCGTCTCCTTCAAATGCTGAAGGTTGTGTATGTATGCGTGCGTATGTATGTGGGTGGACATGTCTGCTTGTATACGTATGTGTGTGTGTGTGAATGTGTGTGTGTATGTGTGCGTGCGTGCGTGTGCGTATGTGTGTGCGTGCGTGCGCGCGTGCGTGCGTGTGTGCGTGTGTGTATGTGTTGCGTGCGTCTGTGTGTTACCATAGTGTGTGTGTGTGTGCGTGCAAGCGTGTGTGTGTGCGTGCGTGCGTTTGTGTGTGTGTGTACGTGTGTGTGTGTGTATGTGTGTGTGTGTGTGTGTGTGTGTGTGGGGTGTGTGCGTGCGTGTGTGTTGTGTGTGTGTGTGCGGGTGTGTCTGTGGGTGGGTGTCTGTGTGTGTGTGTGTTGTGTGTGTGTGCGTGTGTGTTGTGTGTGTCTGTGTGTCTGTGTGTGTGCGGGTGGTGTGTGTGTGTGTGTGTGTGTGTGTGTGTGTGTGTGTGTGTGTGTGTGTGTGTGTGTGTGTGTGCATAGTGCATGCTAACTGAAGGTGTGCATGACTGGGTCTTCACCAACAATGAACCCTATAATCACATATATACATAAAGTAGAGGAAAGAGAGAGAGAGAGAGAGAGAGGAGAGAGAGGAGAGGAGAGAGAGAGAGAGCGAGAGCGAGAGAGACATGCAGACAGAGAGAGAGAGAGAAAGAGAGAGAGAGAAAGAGAGAGAGAGAGTGACAGAGAGAGAGAGAGGGAGAGAGAGAGGGAGAGAGAGAGGGAGAGAGAGAGAGACATGCAGACAGAGAGATTGATTGATTGATTGATTGATTTGATTCAGTTTTACGTCAGCACCCACCTCAGGTGATATGGCCGACGGGGATAACCATCCCAGGAAAATGGGGGCAATGGGGGACTTATCTAATCCTATACTGACACCACCAGAACAACAATGATGCTAAGATGGGACAGTGAGAAGGCCAGATTTAATGTAGCGCACCCCGGGATTCGAACCCACAACCATTAGCATGTGAATCCGACGCTCAAACCAACTGAGCTACAGAGGCCCGCGCAGACAGAGAGAGAGAGAGAGAGAGAGAGAGAGAGAGAGAGAGAGAGAGAGAGAGAGAGGAGAGAGAGAGAGACGAGACAGAGACAGAGACAGAGACAGAGACAGAGACAGAGAGAGAGAGATCAAACACGAGCACGAATTTTATTCAGAAAAGGCCATAGCCCCATTTGATGATGTGGATATACAGGGACACTAAATGTTGGTAAACTAGATACACATTCATTCATATAAACGGGTGCACATACACACGCAGACATAATACACACAGAAACACACACTGCCACATAATTAAATACATATGTTATAACTTCATCTTTCAGAAAATATTCAAACATTAAACACGATCAAACATTATTTAGACATCACTCCTTCAACATTATTACATCATTTCATCAATATGGTTAGTCTTTTAAATAATTTATATACAGACCAGAAGGAAATTGTTAATATCATTACTTCAGCTTACCAAGATTAGTAGATAAAGAGGACTAATATAAAATTAGATGGATGAACAAAAATACGATGATGAAGTCATATTCTAGAAAAATATAGATGGATGATGATGAGTGTAATACTGTGTGGGAATAGATTTTCTTCGTAAGTCATCAATGCTAGACAAACAAGAACAAATGAGCTTCATCTTCTACTGCAGATCTGCATAGGTGGTGTAACAATGTTTCATCAGTGTAAATGTGAGAAAAGGAACACAGCAGCAGGGAAGTTTCAGTCTTTTCCTCCTAATTTTTGTATCTGGTGTTTGTTTGTTTGTTTGTAATCTTACGCTTGACAAAGGCCAGTTGGCCTAAAATTTGCGCCTGTCTTGTCTTGTTATATCAAATACGCGTTCGTATTCTTCTTTCGTGTTTTTTCTGGTTCATGTGTGGAGAAGTAAAGAAACGCTTACCACCCAAACAAGGCAGACGCTGTGGGGCATGTTCTCCTTGCCCCCACACCTTCCCTGCACCCGTCTCCTGTCCCCCCTCCCTCTCTCCTCACACTATTGCTTTCAAGCAGTGTGTTGGCAATCAATAGCACATAGCATTGCCTGCAGCGGCCACTCACACCGTCAGTCAGTCAACCGTCAGGGCTTTTGGCCTAGCAGACACGCTCAACTGTGTCCATACCATCTTCAGACAGCCCTGTGTTGAGGCCGCAGTATATTGAGGTATTTTGCGTGTCTACATTGCTGCCTGAGAAGGTGTGCTGACGCACTACTCTAACTGCGGGGGGTATTAATTAATTCAAGGTTTCATTGTGTTATTGAGGAGTTCGTCTCTTTATAGTTCTAGTTGAGAAAGACTGTTGCTTTGTTAGTCTGTTTATACATTTGTTGAGTTCTCAGTCTGTTGCGATGCTAGTCTGTAAAGGGATTCGTCAGTTTGCAGTGCAGGTTGAGAAAGTCTACTGAAGCACAAATCTGTTTGCACACACTGTTTTGGCTTCAGTTGTATGAAGTGTCAGCCAGTTGGGACTACCTTAGGCTACTGAGTCACAACCTGTTTAGATGTCAGTCTGTTGAGACCTTAGTCTATTGAGATAGATGTCAGTCTACTGAGATGCCATGTCAATCTATTGGGATTTTAGTCTGTTCAGGCCGTAAGTCTTTTGAGATGTCAGTCTATTGAGATGTTGTGTCAGTCTATTGAGACGTCATTCTATTGAAAGGTTAGTCTACTGAGACGTCAGTCTACTGAGACCTTAGTCTATTTAGGTGTTTGACTGTTGAGACCTTAGTCTATTGAGATAGATGTCAGTCTACTGAGATGCCATGTCAGTCTATTGGGATTTTAGTCTGTTCAGGCCGTAAGTCTTTTGAGATGTCAGTCTATTGAGATGTTGTGTCAGTCTATTGAGACGTCATTCTATTGAAAGGTTAGTCTACTGAGATGTCAGTCTACTGAGACCTTAGTCTATTTAGGTGTTAGCTATCGAGCTGTCAGTCTGTTGAGGTGTCAGTCTTTTGAGATCACAGTCTATTGTCAGCAATCAAAACTGTAGCAATAAAGATTAGTGTATTTTGGTTAACAGTGTGTGTGTGTGTGTGGGGGGGGGGGGGGGGTGCGTACGTGTACGTGCATGTGTATGTGCACGTGTATGTGTGTATGCATGTAAGTGTGTCTGTGTATTTATGTATGTGTGTGTATGTATGTATGTACATGTATATATGTCCTTGTGTGTACATGTATGTATGTGTTGGCATGTGTGTAGGTATGTGTGTGTATGTGGTTATGTGTATGTGTGTGTATATGTGTGTGTATGAGTGTGTGTATGTGCATGAGAATGTGCATATGTGTGGGAAAGTATACGTGTATGTGTGTGCGTGTGTGTATAAATACATAATACATACATGCATACATACATACATACGTTCATACATACATACATACATACATACATACGTACGTACGTACGTGCATACATACATACTACGTACATACATACATACATACATACATACTTTCATACATACATACATACATACATACATACATACATACATACATACATACATGCATACTTATATATTAGGTATGTCTTTAAGCTAGACTGTTTTTTCTTTAAGCTAGACTTGAAGGAAGCTACAATTTGTGACTGTCGAATAGACAGGGGAAGATCGTTCCAGTTGAATGGACCAGACACAGAAAGTGATCGGCGACCGACTGTATCGAGGAATTTGTAAACAACTAGTATCAGAAGCAGAATGGAGAGGTCAGGCAGGGGTGTACATTCGAGGTGGTCACGCAGATAAATAGGCTCAGTACCACCGATATACTTGTAACATAATGCATCGTTTTTGTATGAGATTCTTTGAGAAAGTGCCATGATCCTAACCCATCGCATACCGTAATGATTTTGGATTGTATGGATCCTAATCCATCGCATACCGTAATGATTTTGGATTGTACGGATCCTAATCCATCGCATGCCGTAATGATTTTGGATTGTATGGATCCTAATCCATCGCATACCGTAATGATTTTGGATTGTATGGATCCTAATCCATCGCATACCGTCATGATTTTGGATTGTATGGATCCTAATCCATCGCATACCGTAATGATTTTGGATTGTATGGATCCTAATCCATCGCATGCCGTAATGATTTTGGATTGTATGGATCCTAACCATTTGACATACCATAATGATTTTGGATTGTATGGATCCTAATTCCATCGCATACCATAATGATTTTGGATTGTATGGATCCTAATTCATTACAAACCAGATAATATTTGGATTTGTTGGATCCTAATCATCGCATAATGATTTCAGATTGTGTAGATCCTAATGTATCACATACCATAATGATTTCAGATTGTGTAGATCCAAATGCATCACAAACCGTAATAATTTCAGATTGTGAGATCCTAATGCACCAAATACCATAATGATTTCAGACTGTGTAGATCCTAATGCATCACATACCGTAATAATTTCAGATTGTGAGAACCTAAGTGCACCAAATACCATAATGATTTCAGGACTGTGTAGATCCTAATGCATCCATACCATAATGATTCAGATGTGTAGATCCCGGTGCACACATACCATAAGATTTTGGACTGTGTACGTCCATATCCATCACAAACCATACTAATTTCAGATTGTGTAGATCCTAATGCATCACATACCATAATGTTTTCAGATTGAGTAGATCCTAATGCATCACATACCATAATGATTGTGGATTGTGTAGATCCTAATGCGTCATATACCTTAATGATTTCAGATTGTGTAGATCCTAATGCATCACATACCATAATGATTTTCAGACTGCGTATGTCCTAATGCATCACATACCATAATGATTTTGAATTGTGTAGATCTTAATGAATCATATACCATAATGATTTCGGACTGTGTACATCCTAATGCACGACATACCATAATAATTTCA
>JAPXFY010000014.1:19193314-19255814 GCA_030674185.1 Monoplex corrugatus | reverse complement strand
GCACGTGCCACGAGACATGTACTACAGGAATGTGTCGCGCGTGCACATGGAGAGTGAGCGCCTGTACCGGCCCAACTGGTATGAGGCGGACAAATTGTTCAAAGGCTGGGACTATGACTGGACTGACAACTACGCTGTGCATGTCTGGACCAACGGCAACGCCGTGCCGCGCTCTGAAGAAGAAGTTCGAACCTCCAACCTTACCATAGCTCAGGTGTTCAGGAACGCCCTGTATGGGGACCCCGCGCCCAGACTGTAGCTGTAGTGCTGGTCCTGTCAGGGGCTGCGGTTCCATTCTATGTGTGTTCTTTTTGGTGTACTGTTGTCTATGTGAAGGTTTTGTGTTCCAGTCTGTTGTGTGTTATGTTAGTGTAGTGCTGTCTGTGTCAAGGTTTTGGGTTCTAGTCTGTTGTGTGTTATGTTGGTGTAGTGTTGTCTGTGTCAAGGTTTTGTTTTCCAGTCTGTTGTGTGTTATGTTAGTGTAGTGCTGTCTGTGTCAAGGTTTTGGGTTCCAGTCTGTTGTGTGTTATGTTAGTGTACTGTTGTCTGTGTCAAGGTTTTGGGTTCCAGTCTGTTGTGTGTTATGTTAGTGTACTGTTGTCTGTGTCAAGGTTTTGGGTTCCTGTCTGTTGTGTGTTATGTTAGTGTACTGTTGTCTGTGTCAAGGTCTGGAGTTGCAATATGTGTGTGTTATGTTGGTGTACTGTTGTCTGTGTCAAGGTCTGGATTTGTAATATGTGTGTGTTATGTTGGTGTACTGTTGTCTGTGTCAAGGTCTGGAGTTGTAATATGTGTGTGTTATGTTGGTACTGTTGTCTGTGTCAGTGTCTGGATTTGTAACATGTGTGTGTTATGTTGGTGTATTGTTGTCTGTGTCAAGGTCTGGATTTGTAATATGTGTGTGTTATGTTGGTGTATTGTTGTCTGTGTCAAGGTCTGGATTTGTAATATGTGTGTGTTATGTTGGTGTACTGTTGTCTGTGTCAAGGTCTGGATTTGTAATATGTGTGTGTTATGTTGGTGTATTGTTGGCTGTGTCAAGGTCTGGATTTGTAATATGTGTGTGTTATGTTGGTGTACTGTTGGCTGTGTCAAGGTCTGGATTTGTAATATGTGTGTGTTATGTTGGTGTATTGTTGGCTGTGTCAAGGTCTGGATTTGTAATATGTGTGTGTTATGTTGGTGTACTGTTGTCTGTGTCAGTGTCTGGATTTGTAATATGTGTGTGTTATGTTGGTGTATTGTTGTCTGTGTCAAGGTCTGGAGTTGCAATATGTGTGTGTGTTATGTTGATGTACTGTTGGCTGTGTCAAGGTCTGGAGTTGCAATATGTGTGTGTTATGTTGGTGTACTGTTGTCTGTGTCAGTGTCTGGAGTTGCAATATGTGTGTGTTATGTTGGTGTATTGTTGTCTGTGTCAAGGTCTGGAGTTGCAATATGTGTGTGTTATGTTGGTGTATTGTTGTCTGTGTCAAGGTCTGGATTGCAATATTGTGTGTTATGTTGGTGTATTGTTGTCTGTGTCAAGGTCTGGATGTTGTAATATGTGTGTGTTATGTTGGTGTATGTTGTCTGTGTCAAGGTCTGGAGTTTGAATAGTGTGTGTTATGTTGGTGTACTGTTGTCTGTGTCAAGGTCTGGATTTGAATAATGTGTGTGTTATGTTGGTGTATTGTTGTCTGTGTCAGGTCTGGATTGAATATGTGTGTTTTGGTGTATGTTGTCTGTGTCAAGGTCTGGAGTTGCAATATGTGTGTGTTATGTTGGTGTATTGCTTGTCTGTGTCAAGTGTTGGAGTTGAATTTGTGTGTGTTATGTTGTGTATGTTGTTGTGTCAGGTCTGGAGTTGCAATATGTGTGTGTTATGTTGGTGTATTGTTGTCTGTGTCAGTGTCTGGATTGCAATATGTGTGTGTTATGTTGTGTACTGTTGTCTGTGTCAAGGTCTGGATTGCAATATGTGTGTGTTATGTTGGTGTATGTTGTCTGTGTCAGTCTGGAGTTGCAATATGTGTGTGTTATGTTGTGTACTTTGTCTGTGTCAAGGTCTGGATTGCAATATGTGTGTGTTTATGTTGGTGTATGTTGTCTGTGTCAGTCTGGAGTTGCAATATGTGTGTGTTATGTTGGTGTACTGTTGTCTGTGTCAAGGTCTGGATTGCAATATGTGTGTGTTATGTTGGTGTATGTTGTCTGTGTCAGGTCTGGGTTGCAATATGTGTGTGTTATGTTGGTGTATGTTGTCTGTGTCAAGGTCTGGTTGCAATATGTGTGTGTTATGTTGGTGTATGTTGTCTGTGTCAAGGTCTGGATTTGTAATATGTGTGTGTTATGTTGGTGTATTGTTGTCTGTGTCAGGTCTGGAGTTGAATATGTGTGTGTTATGTTGTGTATGTTGTCTGTGTCAAGTCTGGATTGTTAATATGTGTGTGTTATGTTGTGTACTGTTGTCTGTGTCAAGGTCTGGAGTTTGTCAATATGTGTGTGTTATGTTGGTGTACTGTTGTCTGTGTCAAGGTCTGGAGTTGCAATATGTGTGTGTTATGTTGTGTACTGTTGTCTGTGTCAGGTCTGGAGTTGCAATATGTGTGTGTTATGTTGGTGTACTGTTGTCTGTGTCAAGGTCTGGAGTTGTAATATGTGTGTGTTATGTTGGTGTACTGTTGTCTGTGTCAAGGTCTGGAGTTTGCAATATGTGTGTGTTATGTTGGTGTACTGTTGTCTGTGTCAAGGTCTGGAGTTGCAATATGTGTGTGTTATGTTGGTGTATGTTGTCTGTGTCAAGGTCTGGAGTTGCAATATGTGTGTTATGTTGGTGTACTGTTGTCTGTGTCAAGGTCTGGAGTTGCAATATGTGTGTGTTATGTTGGTGTACTGTTGTCTGTGTCAGGTCTGGAGTTGCAATATGTGTGTGTTATGTTGGTGTATTGTTGTCTGTGTCATAGTCTGGAGTTTGCAATATGTGTGTGTTATGTTGGTGTATGTTGTCTGTGTCAAGGTCTGGAGTTGCAATATGTGTGTGTTATGTTGGTGTATTGTTGTCTGTGTCAAGTCTGGAGTTTGCAATATGTGTGTGTTATGTTGTGTATTGTTGTCTGTGTCAAGGTCTGGATTTGTAATATGTGTGTGTTATGTTGGTGTACTGTTGTCTGTGTCAAGGTCTGGTTGTAATATGTGTGTGTTATGTTGTGTACTGTTGTCTGTGTCAAGGTCTGATTTGAATATGTGTGTGTTATGTTGGTGTATTGTTGTCTGTGTCAAGGTCTGGATTTGCAATATTGTGTGTGTTATGTTGTGTATCTGTTGTCTGTGTCAAGGTCTGGATTGTAATATGTGTGTGTAGTTGGTGTATTGTTGTGTATCTGTGTGTGTCTGTAGTTGTACATTGTGGTATGTTGGTGTATTGTTGTCTGTGTCAAGTCTGATTTGAATATGTGTGTGTTATGTTGGTGTACTGTTGTCTGTGTCAAGGTCTGGAGTTGCAATATGTGGTTATGTTGTGATGTTTCTGGTCAATGCTTTGATATGTTGTGTATTTGTGTTGTCTGTTGTCAAGGTCTGGATTTGAATATGTGTGTGTTATGTTGGTGTATTGTTGTCTGTGTCAAGGTCTGGAGTTGCAATATGTGTGTGTTATGTTGGTGTACTGTTGTCTGTGTCAAGTCTGGAGTTGCAATATGTGTGTGTTATGTTGGTGTACTGTTGTCTGTGTCAAGGTCTGGAGTTGCAATATGTGTGTGTTATGTTGGTGTATTGTTGTCTGTGTCAAGGTCTGGAGTTGCAATATTGTGTGTTATGTTGGTGTATGTTGTCTGTGTCAAGGTCTGGATTTGTAATATGTGTGTGTTATGTTGGTGTACTGTTGTCTGTGTCAAGGTCTGGAGTTGCAATATGTGTGTGTTATGTTGGTGTATTGTTGTCTGTGTCAGGTCTGGATTTGCAATAATTGTGTGTGTTATGTTGGTGTATATGTTGTCTGTGTCAAGGTCTGGATTTGTCAATATGTGTGTGTTATGTTGGTGTATTGTTGTCTGTGTCAAGGTCTGGATTTGTAATATGTGTGTGTTATGTTGGTGTATTGTTGTCTGTGTCAAGGTCTGGATTGCTAATATGTGTGTGTTATGTTGTGTACTGTTGTCTGTGTCAGGTCTGGATTGAATATGTGTGTGTTATGTTGTGTACTGTTGTCTGTGTCAGGTCTGGATTTGAATATGTGTGTGTTATGTTGGTGTACTGTTGTCTGTGTCAAGGTCTGGAGTTGAATATGTGTGTGTTATGTTGGTGTATTTTTGTCTGTGTCAAGGTCTGGATTTGAATATGTGTGTGTTATGTTGGTGTATTGTTGTCTGTGTCAAGGTCTGGATTTGTAATATGTGTGTGTTATGTTGGTGTATTGTTGTCTGTGTCAGGTCTGGAGTTGCAATATGTGTGTGTTATGTTGGTGTATTGTTATCTGTGTCAAGGTCTGGATTTGTAATATGTGTGTGTTATGTTGGTGTATTGTTGTCTGTGTCAAGGTCTGGATTTGTAATATGTGTGTGTTATGTTGGTGTATGTTGTCTGTGTCAGTGTCTGGATTTGTAATATGTGTGTGTTATGTTGGTGTATGTTGTCTGTGTCAAGGTCTGGATTTGTAATATGTGTGTGTTATGTTGTGTACTGTTGGCTGTGTCAAGGTCTGGATTTGTAATATGTGTGTGTTATGTTAGTGTATTGTTGGCTGTGTCAAGGTCTGGATTTGTAATATGTGTGTGTTATGTTGGTGTATTGTCTGTGTCAAGGTCTGGATTTGTAATATGTGTGTGTTATGTTGGTGTACTGTTGTCTGTGTCAAGGTCTGGATTTGTAATATGTGTGTGTTATGTTGGTGTATTGTTGTCTGTGTCAAGGTCTGGATTTGTAATATGTGTGTGTTATGTTGTGTACTGTTGCTGTGTCAAGGTCTGGATTTGTAATATGTGTGTGTTATGTTAGTGTATTGTTGGCTGTGTCAAGGTCTGGATTTGTAATATGTGTGTGTTATGTTGGTGTATTGTTGTCTGTGTCAAGGTCTGGATTTGTAATATGTGTGTGTTATGTTGGTGTACTGTTGTCTGTGTCAAGGTCTGGATTTGTAATATGTGTGTGTTATGTTGGTGTATTGTTATCTGTGTCAAGGTCTGGATTTGTAATATGTGTGTGTTATGTTGGTGTACTGTTGTCTGTGTCAGTGTCTGGATTTGTAATATGTGTGTGTTATGTTGGTGTATTGTTGTCTGTGTCAAGGTCTGGATTTGCAATATATGTGTTTTATGTTTGTGTACTGTTGGTTGTATCAGGAACTGGAGTTCTGGAAATTCTGTGTATGCTGTGTTGGTCTACTGTTGGCCCTGTCAAGGTCTGTGGTTCCCTTCTGCACGTAATGTCTTGGTTTACTGTTTGGTAGTGTCACGGTGCCAATGACGTAAAAGCTTTGTGGCAGTTCGTGTACTTAAGACATGGTCATTGCTGCTGCAGAAGAGAAGTTTGTCTTTCAAGAGGTTGTGTTTATATGGACACTGAAGAAGTGACGCTGACTTTTTGCCGTTTGATGTAGGTAGAGACTATCTTCAGTCCGGAGTACCTTGGGACATAAGGAAGTATCCAGTTGGAGGCCTTGGGATTGGGAAAATGTGTGTCTTTGGAAGCATGTTGTTTTCGTGTGATTCATAGTAATGGGAAAATATATTCCTTCTGTTTAAACGAAGTCACATAATATGAATACTACATAGATAGATCGGATTGGAGGACGAGCGTTTAGTAAAGTCTGTATTGATGGATTTCTGTTTAGATGTGTTGATGTATTGATAAATATCAGTTTAGCATACTGATGTATTATTGAGGAATACCAGTTATATATATTGATCTATTGATGAATGTCTGCTTAGGTGTATTGATATACTGATGAATACATGTTAGGTGTACTGATGATCACCTGATTAGACGTATTGATGTGCTGATGAATATATGTTTAGATGTATTGATGAACGCCTGTTTAGAAGTATTGATGTGCTGATCAATATTTGTCAGATGTATTGAGGAATACCTGTTTAGGTGTATTGATGTACTGAAGAATACCTATTTAGATACATTGATGCATTGATAAAGACATATTTAGATGTACCGAAGTATTAATGAACATCTCTTAGATGTATTGATGAATATCTGTTAGATGTAGTAATGAATACCTGTTTAAACGTACTGGTGAACACTGTTGAATATCTGTTTAGACGTACCGATGAATACCTGTGTAAATGTACTGACGATTACTTGTTTGGATGTACTGATGAATACCTGTTCAGATATACTGATGAATACCTGTAACTGTAAGGCTGAGGATATAACTGTAAGGCTGAGGCTATAACTGTAAGGCTGAGGCTATAACCGTAAGGCTGAGGCTATAACTGTAAGGCTGAGGCTATAACTGTAAGGCTGAGGCTGTAACTGTAAGGCTGAGGCTATAACTGTAAGGCTGAGGCTATAACTGTAAGGCTGAGGCTATAACTGTAAGGCTGAGGCTATAACTGTAAGGCTAAGGCTATAATTATAAGGCTAAGGCTCTAACTGTAAGGCTGAGGCTATAACTGTAAGGCTGAGGCTATTATTATAAGAGTAAGGCTATAACTGTAAGGCTGAGGCTATAACTGTAAGGCTGAGGCTATAACTGTAAGGCTGAGGCTATAACTGTAAGGCTGAGGCTATAGCTGTAAGGCTGAGGCTATAACTGTAAGGCTGAAGCTATAACTGTAAGGCTAAGGGTATAACTGTAAGGCTGAGGCTATAATTGTAAGACTAAGGCTGAGGCTAACTGTAAGGCTGAGGCTATAACTGTAAGGCTGAGGCTATAACTGTATGGCTGAGGCTATAACTGTAAGACTAAGGCTGAGGCTAACTGTAAGGCTAAGGCTATAACTGTAAGGCTGAGGCTAGAATTTCAAGGCTAAGGCTGAGGCTAACTGTAAGGCTGAGGCTAATTGTAAGGCTGAGGCTATAACTGTAAGGCCAATTTTAGGCCAACGGCCTTTGTCAAGCGTAAGATTAGAAACAAACAAACACCAGATACAAATATTATGAGATAAAGACTGAAACTTCCCTGCTGCTGTGTCCAATGTGAGAAATGGAACACAGCAGCAGTGAAGTTTCAGTCTGATTGGTGGCGGATATCAGCCAAGTGTTCTTTGAAACGTGTGTCAAGGATGCGTCCAGTTTCACCAATATACAGTTGGGATCATCTTGTCCAACTGGAACATTCTGCGATCCAGTCCCACTACAGGTGAAACCTTTGACCAGCGCCCTTTCATCGTTTACAAGAGAGACACAAATCTCCGCGACTTGCTGGTGCATTCAAATTTCAGCAAACCAGTCAGCCAACCTCTGGGAACCTCTCCATGCAACAAACCTATATGCAAGACATGTCCTTTCTTGTGCACAGCCACCACAGTCAAAGGCCCCAAATCTCATATGAGAATTACAAAACATTTCAACTGTCAAACTTATAGCATTGTCTACTTGATCAGCTGCTCTAAATGTTCCCAACTGTACATTGGTGAAACTGGATGCACCCTTGACACACGTTTCAAAGAACACTTGGCTGATATCCGCCACCAAAGGGATAAAACTATCCCTAATCACTTCAACCAATCAGACCACTCAATCAATGACATCCGAGTGAAAGGTCTGTGGCTTCTATACAATAACAGCACCATAGACAGGAAAGACAGAGAATCCCATCTCATAAATAAACTTGGAGCACGCAAACCACATGGTCTTAATGACAAACCATAAGTAATCCATTGCGCAACAGAATTCAGACATGCCATTTCATGTTTCTTCCTGTTCCCAGGCCTACCAGATTCATGGCACTGGGCACAATCTACTCCCTTACCTCTTGGCTCTTGCCCTGTGCCTTCTTCAGAACAGGGCTATACCGATATAGCATGGCCACTTCTCAAAATTGCAGAACTCATCTCACTTCCCTTTTGACATCATAGTTGCCTCCCCTCTCCCCACTTCTTACTACTGCTCATGAGACATGGGCATTCCATTTCTTACCCACTGGACGAGGCGGCAGGGAAGTTTTTAGTCCCGTTTTTATTATCCATTGTTTGGTGTTTGTGATCCGTTTGTGACCGTGCGTTCGCGCTTGACAAAGGCTAGTTGGCCGAAAATTTGCGCTTGTTTTGCTTTGTTTTGTTGGATACGCGCTTATATTGGTTTTCTTGTTCCTGGTTCCAAATGTCCAAGTTATTTATTTATTTTCCACAACTGCCAGGAGCCATCTCACACTAATTTTCTCATTTTTGCTGCTGTTTCTGCTGATGCCATTACACGCTTGATGAGATAATGTTTAATCAGACAACATGTTATTGTCATCATTCTTGTGAATCTTGTTATTACTATTATTTGACGTTTTATCTACCTGCTGTTTCATTTTTCTCCCGAGAGGTAGTAGATTGCCATTTTGTAGATATTTCCCTCCCCCCTTTTTTTGTTTTGTTTTTGTTTTTCCTTTCTTTTGGCTGGGTATGATAATCGTTTTTGTATTTTTGTTTTGTCATGAGCGCGCGCAAGTGTGTGTGTCTATGTGTGTGCGCGCGCGTGATGCCTGCTTGCAGTCATATAAATAAAATCTTTTCCCATATGTATGTACTGCATTATAATCTATTGGCATTGAAGTGCGTATGCTGCATTGATGTATTAGTGTATGTACCACATTGTTGTACCACATTACTGTAATAACAACTGTCTGTAAAGTGCAACAAGAATTCTCTGACATGTATGTTTCCACTACATAAATGGAACTCTTCTTCTTCTTCTTCTTCTTATTGCTATTATTATTATTATTATTATTATTATCTTTGTCATTCTTTCAGTTTCCCCCATTTTTGCATTATTTCTTAAATTTTAATTTTTTTTTTCATATTTTTGTTTGTTTTTCTTTTTCTTTTTGTGCATTCAAAAAGGGATATCTGATATCTTGAAGAAATAAAGCTGTAAATATTAAACTCTTAGTTCAGAAGTGGCATCACGTAAAAATCGCCGATGGGGACAGCCTACCATTAATGAACTCTGAAGGTGAGGCGGAGGCCCTTAGGGAGGAAGGGAGGTTGTTAATAAATGGTGCTGTGGTGGTGGTGAATAGGTCAAGGTAGCTGTAAAAATGTTTCGACGATTCCATGCCATTCACACGGGCTGCTAGTTTTAGAACTCTGCTCCCAATGGGCCCACCACAAATACTGGTTGGAATCTTGTTGCATGACAACTTGAGCACGTGGGAAGTCGTTACTCTGATTTTTTTCCAAACCTAAATGCGTGAATTAAGTATTCCTCTGCACGTCATATGTATAACTTGTGATGCAAGCTCTCTCTCTCTCTCTCTTTTGCTTTGACATGGCTCTCCTCTCCCTCGTTTGCTTTTAATACTTCCCTTATTTTCTACTCTTCTTAGTTTCTGTGTTTGTAATTTGAGTGTCTATTTTTGTTTTGTTCTAACAGAATATAGCTATTTTTGTTATTATTGTTACGCTTTCTTGTTACAGTTATTGCTATTATATTTGCTTTATGTGTTTTTTCCTTTACATGTCACGCTTTTGCAAAACACTTGACTGACTGGCACATGGAAGTCACTATTTTACCATAATTCATTTTTATAACTTCTTTGACATTGTATGTGTTATAGCTCGTGCATTTTCATTATAATGCTATACCTGACATGCCTTCCCCATCATTTGTTTTTGTTTGTTTGTTTTAATTCTTCCTTAATCTTCGTTTTGTTCAGTGTTATATTTGTGACCTCCCACCACGAAATCAGTCTTAACTCGCATTCAGTCAAACAGCACTAGGAACTGAAAAGATGATTGAGGGTCCTTCTGGGGTGTTTCGACTTTTTCTCAAAATTGATTTCTATGGACTATAATCTATCCCCCACAGAATTGTTTTTCTTGAAAAAAATATTATCAATCAATTTAAAATGGTATTTCAATGCACTGATCGCAGCAGAAAGAACGCAATTTCCTACCAAAAGTATCCACTTTTGTCTCTTATTATGAACCGTAACCTGTACAATACCCCCACATGTAATATACTGACGGAAAGATAATGACAGCGAAAATTAGAAACAAACTGGGTCAAAGCCACCAAATAAAGAAATTTAGGGAAAATGTGTAGGAGAGCACACAAAAACTTTAGAGGCCATTTTCTCAAAATGGCCATCATACAACTGATTGACTTTAAACATACATAAGTTCTACATTTTTCTGAGTACAAGCTTTATTCACGTACCAAAATAATCAGCAGATGTACATTTTCCAGTGATATGTATATTCAAAATTCCCATAATGCTAGTTAAGACTGATTTTGTGCTGGCAGGTCACATTTGTTGTCTAAGGGAATTTTGTGTGCCTCTTTTTTTCTTTAGCAATCCACTTTCCACATCACTATTAAATCAAGGAAAACAAATTAATCAAAGTAAGCAATAAACTGATAAAAAAAAGTGCAAATTATTTAACGAATGAAACAACAAACCAAAGACAAATGAAGGAAATAGGGACAGTGACAATGGATTCACAAATGAATAAACAAATGGATAAACAAACAAACAAATAAACATGTAAATAAATAAACAAGTAAATAAATAGTTAATAAGTAAGTAAGTAAATGAATGAATGAATGAATGAATAGATAAATAAATAAATATCAGATCATATAAAACAATCAACAGAAATAGGACACAAATACGCTGCAGCTAATGAATAAATATTGATACAAAGAAAAGGTATGAAAGAAATACAGTAAAAATTAGAAACAGTTTATCAATTCAGTCAAAGAAACAGAGAGAATAAAACAGAACAAATAAACAAAGGGATCAGTAAATAAATAAACAAAAGTAAAAATCAACATAATTAAAAAAAGTAAATAAATAGATTAATAAATGAAGGAATAACTATGTAAGTCAATAAATAGATGAATGAACAAATACATAAACAAATAGCATAAAAATAATGAACAAATAAATAAGTAAATAAATAAACAAACAAACAAGCACATACATAAACAAAGAAACAAACATATACATAAATATATAACTAACTGACTAAATAAATAAATAAACAAATGAATAAATGAATAAATAAATAAACAATTGAAATCAAGCCATACAAACAGTATTTGATATTTCAAAAAAACGTATTAAACTTTAAAACAAAACATCTCAAAATTAATCAACACCAAAGTAAATTATTTAGTCAATAAGTCTATTAATGGCAGTGCTAGACCAAAAAAAATTATTTTCTCTAAAAAGCAAGATGATTAAATAACAACAATAACACCATCAGCACTTACACAGCAATAACAATAGACAGAAAACCATAAAGAAACCAATAGATCAATCTCAGACAGAAAAGAAGCCAAAGAAATACGCTTTTAAACTGATTAGGACTGATAAGCTGTGCGACTCGATCTGTGTGAGAACAGGGTCATTGGGATGTAGTAATTAAGGGACGTCCCCAAATAACTACAAGCAAAATATGTAGTAATTATATTTTTTAAAATTACGGAATTTATGCTTTATACGGAA
Source organism: Monoplex corrugatus (assembly GCA_030674185.1). Lineage (NCBI taxonomy): Eukaryota > Metazoa > Mollusca > Gastropoda > Littorinimorpha > Ranellidae > Monoplex > Monoplex corrugatus. Next base: position 19,244,221 of record JAPXFY010000014.1, on the reverse strand, counting down.
TAGTATATTATTTTAAGATAATTTTGTGATTTTGAGCCAATTTTAATTTTGTGTATTTTGGGGACGTCCCAAAAATTATACACACGTCCCCTTTCTACTACCGTATTAGTGGAGGAATACAAAGTTAGTGGAGGAATACAAAGTTAGAGGAGGAATACAAAGTTAGAGGAGGAATACAAAGTTAGAGGAGGAATACAAAGTTAGTGGAGGAATACAAAGTTAGTGGAGGAATACAAAGTTAGTGGAGGAATACAAAGTTAGAGGAGGAATACAAAGTTGGAAAAGCAAGACTGTTGAGCATACTGGAGGAATCGGAAGACAATATCGTGAGATCAGTTCAGCCAAAGCTGAGAACTGGCAAAAAATGGAAAGTCCAAGAGGCTGTAAACAATGCCAAGAGAAACCTCAGCATCAAAGAAATAATTGGACACACGCAAACCAACAGACAGGGACTGGGAGCAACAAAAATGCAGTGGTGGTCCAAAGCCAAAAGGAAGGAAAAAAGAGACATGATCATACAGGAGTTGAAGAAAGAAGAAGATGTCAAAAGAGTGCAGAAGGCAGTCCAGCAAGGTCAACAGGGGCAATGGACAACATGGGACAGTGCACTCCAAAGAAGTCTCAGCTGGAACGATATGTGGCACATGGCTCCTCTAAGGATAAGCTTCCTCCTCAGATCTGTATATGACCTGCTCCCCTCGAATGCAAACTTAGTGAAATGGGGGAAATCAGATGACCCAGCATGTCCGCTCTGTCAGAAGAAACAAACAGTGGAACATGTCCTAAGCTCTTGCAAAGTAGCGCTAGCCCAAGGAGGGTATACATGGAGGCACAACCAAGTTCTGAAAGTGATCACAGACGTGGTTAGCGAAAAAACTATCACAGGGCCTCCCCCTCTAGGGGGAAGAAACATTCCTTCGACTGACTTGGGAGACGAGTTAATGAGGTGGGTGTGCTGCAGATCAGGCCATCCATAATTCAACTGGTCACTCAGTTATTTCCATTCGGACAGGGTCTAGCGCCCACGTGGTTCTCATCCATCTTTAGTGGGCACAAAGGGCGGATGGCCTGAATTACCAACATTCCTTTGACCGACTCGGTAGATGAGTTAATGAGATGGGCGCACTGGAGATCACGCCATCCATAATTCAATTTGTCACTCAGCAATTTCCATTCAAACGGGATCTAACTCTCACATGGTTCTTATCCACCTTTAATGGGCACAAAGGGTAGATAACCAGATTACCAACATTTCTCAGCAAATACCAATGCCCAAGCAAATTACGAGACTGTGGAATGACGACCATGCCCGCTATGTCAATATCGCCATCACTGTCCAAGAAAATTTATAGGTATGTTGAATGACGACCATGGCCGCTATGTTAATATCGCCATCACTGTCCAAGAAAATTTATAGGTATGTTGAATGACGACCATGGCCGCTATGTTAATATCGCCATCACTGTCCAAGAAAATTTATAGGTATGTTGAATGACGACCAAGGCAGCTATGCCAGGATCGCCATGTTCCCCAAATTTGAAATGCCCAGTTTTATTGATATCGACAGCTAGAGGGCAGCTGGGAATGTTTGTAGCTGAGACAAAGACCGGTAAATGGGAATCGCACTGTATATAGGCTAGCAGTCAGTCGTTAGGAGTCACTTACTAGAGTGGGAGACTTACTAGTGGGAGAGTAACTAGAGTGGGAGAGTCAGCACTGAGTCGGCATCCAGTGTGACAGTGAGTCAGTGAACGAGAGAAGTCTCCAATCTATCTTAAAGGTATGTGACTACGTTTCATCTTATACTTTTGTTAGGGTAGGGATAGAAGTAGGTAGTATGTTTTCTTTGCCATGAAGCAGAGAGAGAGAGAGAGGGAATAGAGTAGGAATTATGGAAGTGCTCAGTATTTCAGTGATAAGTAAGTTAGTGAAGATTCGTAGTGCATCTTAGGGTTTTAGGACTATTAGGATTCATGGCACACACGCTTGGTGAATTACGCTTTTTCTTAATTGAATAAAGGCTTTGTAGTTATCAATTTATGTGTGGACTGCTTTGAGAATCATGTCCAGCGTATTTGTGTATTTCTTCTCGTCACTCTCCTTTCTGGTTGTATGTGATGTTGGAGACAGAGTGACCCTAAATTCTCCTATGATAAAAAGAGACTAAATTCTTTCCCTGATAGATGGCAAGACCAAATTCTCCTTGGGATACTCCAAGTAGAGAAACAATTTTTCATGCTTACCCCCAACCCCCAAATGCATTCCCCTTGCGATGCATGGTGGACACAAACACTTTCTTCCTGCGATAAAACCATGACCCCAAACGCACCAATTGCTATGACAACGTTCTACAAAGCAGGAGGGAAACAGGTCTGGCCCGAAATTGCTATGACAACCAGCACATTGCCAAAGGGTCTTCTGGATGGAGCAGTCGACTGGGAGTGTACAGCAGACCTCCCAGAGTGGAGAAATTACCCAGATGTCATCAGCAAGACAGGCATGAGACCAGACATCGCTCTCCACTCTGACTCCTCGAAACAAGTGATTCTGATAGAACTCACTGTGCCATACGAAAGCAGAATGGAAGAAGCACATATCTACAAGACCGAAAAATACGCCGGTCTTGCCAGCACCCTGAAGAAAGCAGGTCTGCGGGTCAAAATCTTTGCCATAGAGGTCGGAGCAAGAGGGTTTGTGGGCACCTCCGCTTATGATCTCATGAAACAACTCGCCATTTCTGGGAAGAAGAGGACTAGAGCCCTTAAAGCGATGGCAGAGGCAGCAGAAAGGAGCTCAAGCTGGATCTGGGCAAGGAGGAACCAAAAGTGAACTTCATAAGGATTAAATTCCCTACAGATGATGTGTGCCCCGTTAGCACATTGGTAAAACCGCGTACCGCAGTTCTGAAGCGCAGAATCGCCCAGGTTCGCTCCCCGGCGTGGGGAAAAAAATAGACAACAGCAGAAGGGCATCCAGGAGTCATGACCTGGATGTGGCCCGGCCCCCCGAGAGTGTAAGGAGTTCAGGGCCGAAACTCTTGTCTAAAGTGGGTTACTTCTCTGAAGACCTTCTGTTGTCTAGCTCTCCCTAGAGTTTCTTTCTACCCGTATGCGTCAAAATATCCCCTACACACACACACACACACACACCTACACACACACACACACACACACACACCTACACACAACTACACACACCTACACACACCTACACACCACACACACACACCTACACACACACACACACACACACACATCGTCAAAATCCCCTACACACACACACACACACCTACACACCAACACCACATCACACGCAATCGCCATCATCCCCTACAACACACACAACACCCCTACCTACGCCACACACAACACACACACATCGTCAAATATCCACCTACACACACCACACACACACCTACAACAACCACACACACACACACACACACACCTACACACACACACACACCTACACACACACACACACCACACACACACACCACACACACACACACACACACACACACACACATCACACTCGGACAACGCCACACGCTATCCACCCAAATTTGCCAGCAATTATCTTCTTGAGCCTGTGCTAAACCCTATGTGCTGGCAAAGTCTTGAAATGGACAGGGCACCGGTGTAGGTTGTGTGAGGGATGAGTATCTATGAAACACTATGCTGACTACACCAGAATGAGAGAAACATTAAGAGGGACAGTCAACAGGTCAGTTTAAACAATGTCTGTATGAATGTCTGTCTGTCTGTCTGTCTACTCTTATCGGTCCATGTAGCTACTCGAAGACACTGGAACATTTCTTACACAATAGGTAAGGTATTCCTTAGGCCCAGGTAATGATTTGGCTCTGGCTTTCTCCATCACTTTGTTTACTTCATCCGGTGCTGGTGGCTTGTTGTTTAACATTTTCTCTGCATTGCAGGGCGAACCAGACCCTGGATTTTAAGTGGTGTGTCGCTCTGAGGGTCGGAATATAGTTTCCTACGAAGCTCTTCCACAGCAGTGTCCCGGACGTGGCCTGCTCGAACAGATTTTTGGCGAATTGGAAGGGGTCTCTGAAGAAGCAATGGTTCGTCTTCTTTTGGTTCCTTCAGCAAGGAGCTGATTCTGTTCTGATAAGGGCGCTATTCGCTTTCAGTTCTTTCCATAATATTTCCAACTCCTACTTTTCAATTCTGAGGCAGCCTTCATTTGTTTCCTCTGAATTCTTTTCTTCTTTCGGATATCCTCCATGTGTGCTGGCGCATCGAATTCTAAAAAGGAATTTTCACATTTGATTGTTTTATCCTGTAGGCATACCTGCATGTCACTTAGACCGTATCTTCAAACGTGGTTAGTTTGTGTTCCAGCGTGCTCTTTCCTATCAGCACATCCAGTTCTATATCCAGCCCAGCCCATTCCTCTTTTGCACTTGCAGGTGGCAAGTTCAGTTTCTGGAGCTTAACACCAAAAGCCTGTACAATTTCCTTGTCTGAGCCATCAGCATGGGTGTTCTTGGCACCGTGCTTTGCTTTCTGGCCTTGATTTTCTGACGTCTGATGTGCTGGCGCAGTGCGCTGCTGTTCGTCAACTCTGTTTCTCCGCATCACTCCTGATGACACAAGCGGACAGATAATGAAAAAGTAGTGTAGTGTAGTGTGGTGTGGTGTGGTGTAGTGTAGTGTGGTGTGGTGTGGTGTGGTGTGGTGTGGCTTAGGATAATGTAGTGTAGTGCAGTGTGGTGTAGTGTAGTATAATGTAGTGCAGTCTGGTTTTTGATAATGTAGTGTACAGCTGTGTGATGTAGTGTAGTATAATATAGTGTAGTCTGGTTTAGGATAATTTAGTGTAGTGCAATGTGGTATAGTGTAGTGTAGTGTAGTTCAGTGCAGTAGAATGCAGTGTAGTGTGGTGTAGTATAATATAATGCAGTGTGGTCAAGGATAATGCAGTGTAGTGTAGTGCAGTGTAGTGTGGTGTAGTATAATATAGTGCAGTGTGGTTTAGGATAATGCAGTGTAGTGCAGTGCAGTGCAGTGCAGGACAACACAGTACAGTATACCCAACCTGTGAAAAGAAGAGCGTACAGATGACGTCCCTGTCACGTGCTGGTGGGCCACACACCTGAGACTGATTGAAGGAATGGATGGCAGTGGGGTCAGGTCGTGACAAAAAGTTTAGCACCTCGCAGTCTGGCACCCGGTAACTCCCCTCACCAGTAGCCAGGTGGGACAGTGAGACGGAGTTCCGGGTGGGGGAGGACGTCGACAGGAGAGGAAAGGAAGAGAGCAGGGAATGTAACTGCAGGACTAGGATCAGAGCACCCAGCACGTACACCACGGTCAAGAGTGCTCGACACGCCCCTCGACGCTGCAGGCAGGTCAAGGTCAGCTTCATAATGTCACGACAGGCTGGGGGGAAGGGTGGTGGTGATGTGGGCTATGTCTGTGAGAGGGGGGGGGGGACGGGAGTGTTGTTTTTGGATGGCTGAAAAAACAAGACCATTATCATCATCGTCGTCGTTATCATCATCTTCTTCATCATGATCATCATCGTCGTCGTCGTCGCCGTTTTCATCATCGTCGTCATCATGGTCGTTGTCATCATCATCGTCGTCGTCATTATCATCATCGTTCTCGTCATCGTCATTTCCGTCGTCGTCGTCGTTTTCATTATCATCGTCGTCGTCGTCGTCATCATCATCGTCGTCGTCATTATCATCATCGTCGTCGTCGTCGCCATTTCCATCGTCGTTGTCGTTTTCATCATCGTCGTTGTCATCATCATCATCGTCGTCGTCATCTTCATCATCGCCGTCAATATCATCCTCGTCATCATCATCATCTAATCCCATAATCGGAGTGGTCGTTGGAGAGACAGATGCACACAGAAGCAGATAGGATCTTCTATCTTTGTATCAAAGGTACAGACTTCAGCAGGCAGTTCAGGCATACTGAGACTGGTCCAGTCTGTTACGTTTATCATCACCCAGCTCTTCAGCTCTTCCTCTGTCCATCTCGGTGACGGCCTCCTTCCATGGTGCCCTGAAGGGTGGTCATCATCATCATCATCATCAAGTGCCCTGCCCCATGGCGTTGGCGATCATGGCCTTCCATATGCATCTATCCCTTGTCGCTGCAAGCACATCTTCCACCCTCTCTGTCCTCAGCCACCCTGCAAGTTTGTCCAATATTTTCTCCCTGGTGTCTACGTGGTGCTCTCTTTCTTTCCAGCTTTCCTATTGTGACCAGGTGCTCTAATTCCCCTTTCCTCATAAAATAGCATATAAATGTTGCCTGTCTTTTCCTAATCTTGAAGGATGGTGTTGGACAGTTTATCACGGTGGATGACGTGACCAAACCAAGCAAGCTTGTGTCGTTTCAGTGTTGCCAGAAGAGGTTAAGGTGGTGGGCTTACTGAGGTGTTGGTCTTGTACCCACTGGTCTCGTTACATCAGGTAGGATATGTGTAAGGTTCCTACGCGCTTGGTCTCATAGGCCTGAAATTTTCTGTTGTGAGTCAGTAAGCAATGTTAATGTTTCACACTCGTAGAAGATGATGGCGATTACTATATACTGATACAGTCTGTACTGAGTGCAAAACCTGAGTGGGATAAATCAAGCGCTGTAATAATTCATCTTCCAACATCATTATTGCTGTAATATATTACTCTCTAACATTTCGTTCGAAATTTAGTTCTAAATATCCATTAGATTTTGGCTCTCTCTTCCGCATACACACACACACCACACGCACAGGCACGCGCACACACACACACACACACACACACGCACGCACACACACACACACGCGCGCGCGCACACACACACACACACACTCACACACACACACACGCAAAACACACACACACACACGGACAAACACAGAGATTCACGATTCACATAGTATGATATTTAATCTGAAAAAGTTCAAAGTCTCTTACTTAAGGGGGAACATGGGCTTAACAGCAAAAGTAAATGAACAAAGAAAAATGGGGTAAGTGTCCGGATCCATAAACGAAATACTCTGACAATCATAACAAATCAGATCAAAGAAATTGACCGCGGCAAGCATCAACATTAAACATGTAACACATTTATGATATGTATTCTGATCAGTCCTATTTAGGTGTATATGGCCAGATTACAAACAATAGACGCCATACTCTACGACATGAGTAAATTCAGTCTGACACTGTAAAAACTGTATGGATTAATGTAATATTTTGGCTGAAGACGTTTTTCTCTGCAGTAGTATATTCTGAAATTTCTTAAAGCTGGACAACACAACAAGAATTGCACTTTGTCTTTCTGTGATGTTTTCCATAAACGACATAAATATTCACATGAGAGAGAGAGAGAGAGACTGAGAGAGAGAGAGAGAGAGAGAGAGGAGAGAGAGAGAGAGAGAGAGAGAGAGAGAGAGAGAGATATGTACATGGGCATATTTAGTTTACTGGTTTGTCATCATTTTATGTGGTGGAACAACACAGAGAACTTTTTTAGTCTATCATCAAACCCATATTCACAGTCTTCATAAAGTCATAATGCTTCTGCAAATCTCTCTCTCTCTCTCTCTCTCTCTCTCTCTTCTCTCTTCTCTCACCGCCTTGCTCATGATGTGAAATACATACAGAAAAGATCACACTAAACCATTGCTTATAACAGGAGACCTCCACCCCACTACCAAACAAGCTGAAGAATGTTTCAATGTGTGTGCAGTAGGGGCCTTTAAGAAAATCTAACATAAATGCAAATTGTGTTTGACTGTTACACATGCTGAAAACAGACCTAGTAACGCTCTGAACGCAGGGCTTACTGATGCATAAAAAGAATCAGTTTGCTCATCGTTTTACATACGTACTTTCCAGTGATCAATTTGCTACAAGAACAATGCCAGACTCATGCTCACGTCCCAGTGGTAACGGTACTGTGCTGCACTGAAGTCTAAAATAACCTTTGACACCTCTCTCTCTCGCTCCCTCTCTCTTTCACACACACACACACACACACACACACACACACATACACACACACACACACACACACACACACACACACACACACACACACACACACACAACTACACACACACAGAGCGAGAAAGAGAGAGAGAGAGAGAGTGAGTGAGTGAGTGGGTGTGTGAGTGTGTGTGTGTGTGTGTGTGTGTGTGTGTGTGTGTGTGTGTGTGTGGAGAGAGAGAGAGAGAGAGAGAGAGAGAGAGAGAGAGAGAGAGAGAGAGAGAGCAGTCTATTTAGATGGTAAAGTTTATAATAACTCGTGAATTCCCACGCCTGTTAGGGGCCTACCTAGTAGACAGTTTATCAATAAGATAGTGCAGACCTAACACATGGCATTGTAATTTCTTTGTCAGGGGGGTCACTTTATTCCGTTATCAGTCAAAGCATCAAGTGTAGAGCTACACCAACTAAACAGACTCTGTCCCTTCGCTATGACCTTCTGCTAAACAGTACTGGTAGTTGTTCCCGATATTTTTTTTAACAGTGAAACACGTTTTTCAGTCAAATTAACACGCCGATCATTACTAAATTGTACTACGCCCAGCTGCCGAGAGCGAGCAGACCGGTCCTCGGTAAATGGTGGCGCAATGGGGCCACTCGCAGGCAGGCACGCGCAGTCTATATCTTAGATGTCTGTGAAGCTAAAGCAGAACTGATTAACTGTTTATTTCATCTGCATCTGGATAGTAACGTCGCCTGGCCTATTCAGCATATATGCGACGGAAGAGAGAGCACGAGAAGGTCTTTAGTCTCGCTGCCGGATGTCCGATCGAAAGGTGCTAAGTCTCTTGGCATGCACGACTGATTCTTCTAGTAGATTCCACTCCATGATGGTCTTTGAAAAATACGACTTTTTATACTGATCCATATTACACTGGATGTTTTTAAAGCATTTGAATGACACACAGAATGTTGCTGAATTACATGCAACGATGAGGTTTGGAAGTCATCAAAACGTTTAGGTCTTATGCGACGTTTATTTACAATCGGTTAAAACGAACTGGTCAGGAGGTATAGCTGGCACCAGGCCTCCGACCACTTTGAAAAAGAACACAAGACGATTCTGCTTCCTCCGGTCCTTCAGGGGAGGTAGTTCCAAGGACTGGAGCATCTGGCTAACACAGCCCGGGTCTCATGATGTATAATTCCCCGTTATGAAACAGGCGGCCTGACGTTGGACCTTTTCCAAGCGGTCTATGTTTTTCTGCATGTAGGGGTCCCACACTGTAGAACTATATTCGAGAGTCGTACGGACTAACACTAAATAAGCTGTTTTACGACACTATGGAGGACTGTGCTTCAAATTACGTTTCAAGAATCCTAATGTAGAAGCTGCTTTCTTGCAAATATTCGTAATATGAGTATCAAATTGAAGGTTTTCAGATAGAAGAACGCCAAGATAGGGGTTTTCCTTTACTTGCTGAAGAATGTGGTTATCCAGTTGGTAGAAGTGGGATTATTTGCAGTCCATGCTCATAACATAGCACTTTTTCGCATTAAAGCGCATGCCCAAGTTCAAGCCTATGTTTCTAGACTACGAAGGTCTTCCTGAAGTTGCAGGTGGTCCCACTGGTTAGTGATCAGATGATATAGCAAACAATCATCAGCAAACAATCTAATGGTAGATTTTACGGAATCTGTTAGGTCATTTATATGACACAAGAACAAAATGGGTCCAAGGACCATCCCTTGGGGTACTCACAACTCGATGTAAACGGAGTCCGATGATTCGCCGTCAACAACTACTTGCATGTTGCGGTTTGTCAAGAAATCACCCAGCTAAGTATTATGCTTCCCACGACACCATAGCATGTGAGTTTGTGAAGTAAACGGGCGTGGAGGACGGTGTTGAACGCCTTAGAAAAGTCTAGAATTACCATGTCTATCTGGGAGCCGATATCGTAATGCTGTGGTAAATCATGCATAGTAGTAAGGAGCTGAGTTTCACACAAGAATCTAGATCGGAAACCATGGTTCACAGATGTAAGAACATTGTGCCTTTCGCGATCGTCGAGTAGGTGTTTACAAACTGTACGTTCTAATAGCTTACACGATACACACGTGAGCGATACAGGTCTATAATTTTCGGCAAAGTGTGAATCTCCTTTCTTAAACACAGGTGACACGTTAGCACTCAGCCAATCGGATGGTAACTTCCCCGAGTCAATAGAATACCGAAATATAGTAGCTAAGGCTGGAGCTAGCTGACTCACACAAGACTTGAGTATAGTGTTAGAAATGTTGTCTGGGCCTTGGGCTTTGGACGTATTAAAAATTTTATGTTATTAAGAAGTTTCTCCACTCCTTCTGGTTTAATAATGGGCGGGAGAATGTTACTACTAGTACGTTTAGTGGTATCCGGTGCAGAGTTTGACGAGTCCTTTGTGAAAACAGATTGGAACTGTTCCACTAGTATCTGAGCGTTCCCTTTGGAATCATTTATGAGACTTCCACTACACTTTAGGGAAGCAAGATTTTACGTAACGCCGAAAGGGCTTCGTGTTATTTTCCTCAAGTCCCTTTTGTATTGAGCAGTTAATATAACTGATTTTTGCAGACTTGAAAGCCTTTTTACACTGTTTTTGGAAGTATCTATATGCATCCCACTTACCCGACTTCTTGGCGCGCGAGTGTAGGCACTTCTTCTGTTGGACCATACAATTGAGTTTATTATTAAACCAGGGTAATGACTTACAGCTGCTGGACATCTTTGTAGGGATGTGCTTGTCCAAAAGCGAATGAATACCAGTTTTAAAAGTATTCCACAGGTCCTCAACATCACTGGTTGGGGCCGAATCTACAATGTCAGACGCAGGTTGGGAAGTGTCACGGTGCATCGCATCCCAATCAGCTCTACCGAATACATAGTACTTACGACGTTTCTGATGCATGAACTGCGATACCAATCCTATGTCCATTACTACCATACATTGGTCACTAATTCCAGGAATCAAATTCGAAGATTTGACAAGTGTGTGATTGTTCGTGAACACGAGATCAAGCATGTTATTAATCCTAGTAGGCTGTTCGTGGACCTGTGTAAGACCATGGTTAATTGATGTCAATTAATGCCTGTTGAACTTCTCTATCCGCTGCTCCACTATTTACAGTTAGCGTGTCCCAATTTATTTCTGGACAGTTAAAATCCCCAGCAACAACGATATGTTTGTCTTTTACAGGGTTTGATAGGGCCGATAACGATTCATCCAGCTTTCGGATGTCGAACATGTTCCTGAGTGGCATATAAAACAAGCAAAGGTAGAGATGTTTGTTATTATGTGGTCTCACTTTAGACCATACGGTCATTACACAACTGCGGCTGAGCGTCAGCTATAAGATTGTCTTTAACAGCATTAAACACTCCTCCACCTATCCCTGTAGTACGATCATTGCGATGGACCTGTAGATGGTCTGGAAAAATCTCAGTTTTTTACGGCGGTTTTTTCAGGGTCTCTACCTGGCTTAATACCTTTAAGCCACGATTCCGTACCACAAATAAGATCGGGCTTGATATGGTCAATTGCAGCCAAAAACTCTGATCGGTTTGTGCAAATACCACAACAGTTCAGACAATAATCGAATGTTTGACGACTTTGAAGCAGGGTGACTTATGCTTGTACTATCGAGTCTATGGTCCTTTTTCTCAGTGACGTTTATTGACACACGGGAGTCTGCTAAGTTAATGGCGTGACTTGGGGCTGCTAGTATGGAGGGGGCTAAAGCAGCATGTGGCAATAGAATCGACACTATTGTCCATGCCCGTCAATGGGTGGTAGATATTTGATGTCTAGAGTTCAAAACTGTTATATGTGAAGCTGTCCACATTAATACTGTTGCACTTGCAACAATGCCATATGACGCTTGGGCGACCCAGGTAGGACATGTTCTTTGAAGACAGATCCTCACACGACTTATGATACCAATGCTACTGTTATTGCAACACACACCATCTCTAGACCAAGTCACTGGTAGGTCATATACTCCACATGGTCACATACTCCACATATTTGTTAATCAATGACAAAATACATATCTTTTGTTAGTACATTGACAAAACACATATCTTATCAATCCTATTTATTCCATCTTTGTTAATTAATTGACAAAACACACATTCTTCCTGTTTATTCATTCTTTGCTAATAAATTGACAAAGAAACAGTAATTCTGTTTATTCATTCTTTCTTAATACATTGACAAAACACATATCAATCCTGTTCATTCATCCTTTGTTGATATATTGACGAAACACATATTTATCTGAATGATATCCACACAATCAGCATGATTTTGATAAATCCATGCATCCGGATGTCAGTTTGTGTACAACATGATACGTTTGTTGTCTTCATGATTCTTCTATAGAAAAAGGACAGGCTGTGTAGTCACTGCTTATTTAAAGAGGAGGGGGGGAGGGGCAGGACATATCACAAAAATAAAGATGGGCATGGCTGTACGCAAATATCTTATCCATGGCTGTTTAATTTAATACCCCTTGAGTGCGACGGATTTTGACATCCAGTGTTTTCCATGTGCCAGGGAAAAACGTTGCATCGCTACCATGTATATGAAAACAACTGTTTCTCTTTTCAGATAAATAAAACCAATCTAGTGAGGGCTGCATAGGTCAGAAAGTCATGTAAGGGAAGCTAGTTACTTTTATGAACCCTCTCTGAGACTGACAACATCAGTCAGTGCTTCTCTCCCATTTACATTAGGCTGAAACGTTGTCAAACTACCTCCGTAAATTTTACGTGTGTAGGCACCACAGAAGGCTCCGTTTACGTTGACGGCACTTAAGAGTTAAACTGTGGCCTTTGCGACAAACATGTAAAATGCCAGCGTATGACTGAAGGAGAAAGACATGTAATTCTCATGTTAGATGAAATCCATCTTGCCCAACTCATGTCATACAAAGTAGGCAAACTGGAAGGTACAGCTTACAATTGTTCGGTAGATGTGAGTGAAGCCAGCACAGCTCAAGTGTTTATGATACCCTCACTGTTATCTAAATGCAAGGATGTTGTGGCCATTGTACATGGCAAAAACATCAATGCCGGAATGTTGCACAACATAGTAGTGAAAGTTCTGGAAATGCTCCATAAGATTGGATATATAGTTGTGGCATTCGGCTTATTCGCATTTGGTTGTATCCTCGTCCTGTCTTATTCTAGTCAATAATAGTCTTCCCTCCAATCTGAACTGACTGAGTAGACGTGTTTTTGTGTGCGATAGTTAAGCATCCATACACTCACAATATCAAGCAAATCCACAACGCTACAATAGTGACATGTCTCATCTCAGACAACAACGGCGCGCCTCCAAGGCCCAGTGCTGTGACGTCACATGGTGGGGTGTCAGGCCATTATGTCGTGAAGGCCACAGCACGAGAGGCGTGTTTTCCTTCCCTGCCACTGCGCTGCACGGCCACATACATCCTATACATAGACTTCGCACACCTGTCTGCTAATTGTTGTTCGTTCGAATCCTGGGGTGCGCTATATTAAAACTGGCTATCTCAATGTCCCATCTTAATTAGATCATTGTTGTTCTGGTGGTGTCAGTATAGGATTAGATAGGTCCCCCTTCCCCCACTTCCCTGGGATGGTTATCCCCGTCGACCATATCACCTGAGGTGGGTGTCGACGTAAAAACTGAACCGAATCGATCAATCAGTCTGCGAGCATTGAGGCGAAACGGCCCCACCGCGACCTCCAAGTGGCCGCCATGTTGAGACCTACCAGCGCTCAGCTGCCTGTTGTTTACCCTGTAAAAATGAGTGTAGGACAGAGGAGAAAGCCAGGCTGTACCGATAAAATATTTTTTCATAAAGAAATCTCCGTTGACCCATTATTAGTGTGCGTGTGGTGAGTGTGTGTGTGTGTGTGTGTGGTGCGTGCGTGCGTGCGTGCGTGCGTGTGTGTGTGTGTGTGTGCGTGCGTGCGTGCGTGCGTGTGTGTGTGTGTGTGTGTGTGTGTAAAGTTTGGCTCTCTCTTCTTCATACACACACACCACTCTCATGGGCGCGTGAACACACACACGCACACGCACACGTACACACACACACACACACACGGACAAACACAGAGATTCACGTATCATGATATTTATTCTGAAAAAACCCCAAAGTCTCTTACTTATGGAAACATGGGCTTAACAGCAAAAGGAAATGAACACAGAAATGTGGGGTAAGCGTCCTGACCCATAAACGAAGTAGGCTCTACGTTCTGGGCTACAGGTAAAAGGAAAGCATTTTAACAGTGTTTGTATATTTGGTTGGTTGGTTGGTTGGTTGTTGGTTGGTGGTTGATTGGTTGGTTGGTTGGTTTTGTTTTCGTTTTGTCTGGTGGGTTTTTGTTGTTGTTGTTGTTGTTGTTGTTTTTGGCAGGGACAGTACCTTTGTTGCCATACAGAAAGTGGAATGCTGCAACACACAGCACTGCTGTTTATCATCTCATATGAAAGACTAGCACCCAGACCACCAGTGGAGGTCTAGTGAAAGTTGGACTGGTATTTGAAAGCGGGTCCTCACAGTTCCCAGGCAGGCGCTTTCCAGGCATTGTAGCTCTGGTCCCATCCAGTACCCTCGGGTGTTTCTTCTGTGGTGTTAGTTGTCATCTTCCTCTCTGTTTAGTGATGCATCGTCTGTCTGTCTACCTGTCTGTCTACCTGTCTGTCTACCCGTCTGTCTTACATGTCTGTCTACCTGAGTGCCTGTCTATATATCTCCGTGTATGTCTGTCTGTCCGTATTTAAGTATCTGTCCGTCGGTCTGCCTGCCTGCCTGCCCGCCTTCCTGCCTTCCTGCCTGCTTGTCTGTCTGTCTGTCTGTCTGTCCATCTGTCTGTCTTTCTGACTGCCTGTCTATATGTCTCTGTGTATGTCTGTCCGCCCGTACCTAAGTATCTGTCCGTCGGTCGGTCTGTCTGTCCGTCTGTCTGCCTGCCTGCCTGCCTTCCTGCCTGCCTGCCTGCCTGCCTGTCTGTCCATCTGGCTGGCTGGCTGGGTGCTGTCCGTCTGTCTGTCTTTCTGACTGCCTGTCTATATGTCTCTGTGTATGTCTGTCCGCCCGTACCTAAGTATCTGTCCGTCGGTCGGTCTGTCTGTCTGTCTGTCTGCCTGCCTGCCTGCCTTCCTTCCTGCCTGCCTACCTGCCTGCCTGCCTGCCTGTCTGTCCATCTGGCTGGGTGGCTGGGTGCTGTCCGACTGTCCGTTCGTCCGGTCGTCCGGTCGTCTGGCCGGCTGGCTGGCTGTCTGTCTGTCTAACTGTCTGTATGTCTGGCTGGCTGGCTGGCTGGCTGGCTGGCTGGCAATGTAGTGGACATGAGGAAAGGAAAGGAGAGACCAGGGAAACGTGGCGAGTTCATGGATTTCGAGAAATAGTATGTAGCTGTGTGACGAGCATTTTTCATTCCAAAAAGTTTGCGACTTGTGTTTTCATTCTTAAATAAACAGTTCTCCAAGAAAGGCCACACAGGCCGAAATGCTGAAAGAAAAACATGTATTTTGTTGTCTTGTGTTTTCTTTTGTTTTTCATGCTATTATAAGTATATATGTGTATATGTATGTGTATATGTATGTGTGTATATATATATATATATATATATATATATATATATATATACATGAATTATATATATATATATATATATTCTATATGTATACATATATATACATATATTTATATATGTATAGGCCTACATATACATACATACATACATATATACATACATACATACATGTAAGAGCCTATCTATCTACATATGTATATAGATAAAGATATATATATATATATATATATATATACATATACATATGCATGTGTGGTGTGTGTGTGTGTGTGTGTGCGTCGTATGCGTGTGTTTGTTACATATATAGATTGAGGCAGCCGAGACGTGGTTTCTAAGAAGAATGTTGAGAGTTCCATGGACAGCAAAGAAAACAAACGAGACAGTCTTGATGGAGGCAGACACAAGTAGATCACTCATAAGAAGATTAGGAAAAGACAGGCAACATTTATAGGCCATTTTATGAGGAAGGGGGATTTGGAGCACCTGATGACAACGGGAAAGCTGGAGGGAAAGAGAGCACCAGGTAGACCCAGGGAGAAAATGCTGGACGGACTTGCAGAGTGGCTGGGGATGAGGAGGGTGGGGGAGATGCTAGGGGCAACGAGCGATAGGGACAAATGGAAGTCCATGATCGCCAACGCCATGCGGAAGGGCACCTGATGATGATGATATATATACAAACACACACATACAATCCACAAACCAGGACAGTTTTAAGGCTGTAGAGAATTTCTCAATATCAGGTATGATAAAACCTCCGTTTTTGTTTGGTTTTTGTTGTTGTTGTTGTTTCTTTTCTTTTCTTTTCTTTTGTCTTGGTCTTTTTAGTAGTCTTTCTGTTGATTCTATCACATTGCCTGTCCAGACAAACAAACAAACAAACAAACAAACAAACAAACAAAAAAACCAGTTTCTGAAGATTACTCAGAAAATCAGGTTTTATGAATATAATTTCATAAGTTTCCTGTTCAGTTGTCTATTTGATAGATGGCAAACAGATATGGGAGCATGTTACGCACTGACACCTAAACACAAAATTATTAAAAAGAGCCAATGAAGGACAAGTAGGAAGCACAAAAAAACGAACTCTAAACACCAATAACATAGACATACTACACAAAAAAGATTACTGGGTAAGAGAAACTCCTAAATGGTCCACATTTTGATCCAGTTTGGTAAAAAAAGAAAACAAATTCAGAAACAGCTGACAAAAGTCTGCCGACACTTTTTTTGTTACGGACGTGCTGACAGACACACAGACAAAAATATCTGTCTCTTGTCGATATGAAACATTTTTATGAGGGATTGAAAAGACGTAATTTTTGTGGGATTGATCATTTTATTAAGAACCTTAGATCTTTCCATCATTACAGCCACTGTGTGACTGGGTATTTGTTCCAAATCTTACTACTGTGTAACTGTTCTCTTTGATCATTCAAAACAGTCAAACCATATGTGTCAAATTATGTAAATTTTTATTGAGTCAGACAGACAGACTGACTGACTGACGGACAGACAGACAAGACAGATAGACAGAAACGGCAATACAGCCTGTTACTTGGCTTAAAAAAAATCATGCAGCCTTCGGTTCTCAAAGAAGAAGCTTCTGATGATGCTAAAACTCAATAAAGTCAGCTGGTGAGTGTGTTTTCAGTTTCATCTGTGTGGAACTCACTGCTGGCTGATCTGAGTTCTCTGCCATCTTTTTGCACTTAAGTCACAGTCAAAGACTTACCTGTTCATCCTGGCCTGTCGTTGTTCATATCACATGTTTTTTAAGGATCATCGCAGTCAGGGAGGTTACCTTTGTGCTCACCTTTTTTTTCTTCCCATTTTCTACGCCACCTTGATGGCCACAGAAGCTGGCACTGTTTTTTGTGTGTGTTTTTTTTCCACAATGCGATGATTATGATGTGGATGAGGATGATAATCATGATGCTATGGAGTTCCATCTAGGATTGAGACTGCGTGACAGGGCTGTACTCTACGCTTACTATCGTAATATATCCTGACGTCAAGCAGGCCTGAGAGATACAGACACATGTGGTGCTTGTCAGAAGACGCATCCATGCAGTGGATGAGACTCGACTGTGCAGTCCCAGTCTTCCCAGTGAGCCATAGCACGCCCAACTTTGGGTAGGAGCCGGTTAGAGCCGAAAAATCCCACAATGATATATTTTTGAAGGGACTGATGGGGATTCGAACCCACAACATTCCAATCGGTAGTTCGTTGCGTTAACCACTCTACCACCGTGACTGGTTTGTTGATGTCTTAGTTACTCGTCATCAATATGTATTTTTCATTTCTAACTACCCGTCATGTGGCGTCAAATAATCATTCATGTGTAATTACGTTTATAACCATACGAATATGTGTATGTATGGTATACCTTGTTAGTGTACGTCATTTGTGCATGTATACTATTGTGTGTATTTTGATGCGTTCATATGTATGTATGATAAATTGGTGCTTCTATGTGTGGACGATATGAAGTTATCAGTTGCATTTTTCTGCTTTCTCAAATATCTGAAAAATGGTTGCCATGAAGTCTGTGTTCTTCGTACGTGACACATGGCCAATGTACTTTAGTCTTCTCTTGTTGATGTCTGCTAGTAATTTTCTGGTGGTATCAAGTTCTTCCAAGACATTTTCATTAGTTCTTCTATCTGTGCATTTGACATATAGTAGTCTCCAATAAAACCACATCTGTGCTGCCTCAATTCTTTTGCAATCGGCTTTTCTGAGAGTCCAGGCTTTGCATCCATAAATAATGATTGGCCAGATCAAACATTGTAAAAGTTTAATTTTCAGGCCATTTGGTATGCCTATGTATTTCCAGATATTGTTGAGTCGAACCATTTTTTGCTTTGCCATTCCAATTCTTGTTTTGATGTCTTTAGAGCAGGTTCCATAGAAGCAATAAAAGTAATAACATATAATGACTACTTGTAGTGTGCTTCAGCTCTCACAAGAGCCCTAAGTGCTGGGCGGACACAGGCACAGCAAATACATGGCAGTCCATACCGACTTGATGAAAGGAACGAATCATAAAAAGTACAGTGTTTTATTGTTTTAACAGTTATAAATAGACAAGCACGCAGGCATACAGAGAGAGATGGGGAGAGAGAGAAACAGTCAGACAGACATACAGACAGAAAGAGAGAGAGGGGGAGAGAGAGAGACAAAGAGACAGAGAGAGAGACAGAAAGAAAGAAAGAGAGAGAAAGAGAGACAGACAGACAGAAAAGAGAGAGAGAAAAAGAGAGAGAGAGAAAGAGAGAGAGAGGAGACTTACTGTTTGAACTTTTCTTCCCTGTTTTCAGACTGACTTTTTTAAATTCGGGCAATACCTAACATTACAACCCATAGCTGACGTCATCAATTTCGCCACCACCACCACCACCATCACCAGAACCACCACTAGCACGGTACCCCCAGTGCTGCATAACGTGACGATAGTGACATCCTTTCTGGACATTGGTGAGTTCGGCAAGGACTCGCCCAAAAACAAGAGGGATCACCGCATCTACGAGAAATGGGCCGCAGCCTACTCCAGAGTGATGGCCCCTGTGGTGTTCTTCACAAACTCCAAGTCTTTCTCCCGGCGTTTTCTGAACGTCCGGAGAGAGTTGTTGGCCCTGACCAAGGTAGTCAAGGTGGAGTTGCCTTCCCTGTGGTCTTTCCGCCTCAAGAAGGAGATAGCGGCCATCTGTAGCGGGGGGTACCCCAAAACACTGGCCCAACACTGTCTACCCGGACTACACGTGCGTGACGCACGCCAAGTTTGACTGTCTGCGCCACGTGTTGGACAACAACTACTTCCCCAGTCAGCATCTGGCCTGGATGGACGTGGGCTATCTCAGGAACATCGCAGGTGACTTAGACATCTAGAGGAACATAGATGTTACATAATTATAGGAACAGATGTTTATAGGAATATGTATGTATATATTCATAGGAAGACAGTTATTCATAGGAATATACATATTTATAAGAACACAGATATTCATAGGAACATAGATTTGTATCATTATAGGAACTTAAATATATATTTATACGAACCTAGATATCTATAGTAACTTAGATATTTTTGGGAACATATACATTTATATGAACACATCTGTACAGGAACATAGAGATTCATAGGGACATAGACATGTATTTATGAGAACATCAGTGATTAAAGGAACATAGATATTTAAAGTACCCTAGACTGGCACCTTATCATCGATTTCTTGTATTGTCAGATGTACTTTATGCCTCGAAATGACGTTGACAAAGTGAAAGATGGCTGTTTGGTAGATGGTATTGTGTTTTTATTGTGATATTTTGCACCTATGTGTGTCTCAATGGCTGATGTGACGCTTCTAGTATGTTGGCAAGTCACTGTGTGCTTGTCACCTCCTGCTTTCAACCTGCACTGCTGGCTAACATTGCTGCTTGCAGCTGTGCAAAAAAGAGAGCAGAGTGCGTAAGTCTTTACCTGTCAGTTCATGGTCTTTCCATCAGCAAGCCCTACGTAGTGCCTTCACTTCGCGACACACGATCACTGAGCACCTCACGAATTTAGACTGAACCCTCGATGGACATGGAGGAGGTCTTGCCCCCCAGACGGGCGTCACACAGGCCCACACACACTGGTGTCTACGAACCAGACCCCCAGCTATGGGTGAATAGCGCCACTGCCTTGTGGTTGTCTTGGGAGAGACCATGTCTAAGGTAGTAAATCCTGACAGAAAATCACCACTGCCTTGTGGTTGTCTCGGGAGAGGCTAAGGCCAAGGCAGGTAAATCCTGATCATAAATCAGCCCCCAGTGCCTTGTGGGTAGTCGTGGGAACGATAACGTTAGCAGATAGTCCACACAAAAACCAATGGAAAGCAATGGGAAACCACCATAGCATTCTCCCAAGAACATCATGTCCGGAAATTTGGATAAAAAGTAAAGTGAACGAGGTGAATAGGGATTCCACTGAACACCTTCTTCCCCTAGGGGAAGTCAAGTTAAGCAGATGACACCACACTGTAATCAAGCTACTGCTCTTAGATTAAAAGATATGAGAATTGCAACATGGAATGTTAAAACAATGCTCCAGAAGGGGAAACTAGAAAATGTCAAGACAGAAATGGAAAGACTGAACATCAATACTTGAGGAATTAGAGAGGTGAGATAGAAGGCAGCTGGTATAATAACATCGAGCAAGCATAAAATTATATATTCTGATGGGGACACATATGAAAGAGGCGTAGGCATCATAATGACTAGAGACAAGTCAAAGTCTGTTGAAGGATACTGGGCCATATCAGACCGTGTTGTGGTACCAACATAGTCTAAGTATATGCACCAACATCCGCAAGTACTGAGGGAGAAATTGACAACTTCTTTGTAGAATTGGAGCCACCCAAGACTCAATATAAATCACAGGACTTATGATAACAATCGGAATTTTTAATGCTAAAGTGGGATAGAAAAATGGAAATGGCATAGTTGGATCCCATGGCCTTGGTATGCGAGATGATGAGAAGAGAAACTTGTTGAGTGGGCACAAGTAAATGAATTCATAATAGGAAATACTTGGCTGGAGCAACCTAAAAGAAGAAACTGGACATGGATGAATCCAAGAGACAGCACATAAATCAAACTGATTACATCCTGATAAATGAGAGATTGAGAAATCTTTACTGATAGCAAAACCATTACCAAGCGCAGACTGCAACAGTGACCACAATCCTGTAATGGGAAAATGTAGGCTAAAACTAAGGAGATTACAAATTAAAAATAAATCAAACTAAATCTTGAGCTCTTAAAGACAGATGAATCAACTCGCGCAAACTTTAGTGTATATGTTCAGCATAAAATGCAATGCTCTGGAAAATGTTGGGGACAGTGAAGAATAATGGAAAATTTGAAAAACGCAATAAATCAAACGTATCAAGAAATCCCTAGAGCTGAAATAAGAGCAAAGAAGAATTGGATGACAATAGAACTTTTAACCTTGATGGATGAACAGAGGAAGGTAAAAGAAAAACACGAAGAATACAAAAAAATATTAGATAAAAAAATCAAGGATAAGTGCGATGAAGCTAACGAAGCTTAGCTAGAAACAAAGTGCAAAGAAATAGAAGACAGACACAAAACAGACCCTAAGTTATGTACAGAAATACTGATGAAATTGCTTGCAGGAAAAACACATGCACATTAACTGCTTGCTTGAAATCAAAGGATGGTGCAATTGTTACGCAAAAAGACAAAATAATAGATAAATGGGGAGAGCATATTAAAGACATTTTTGACGATGACAGTTTCAGTTTCTCAAGATGACATCTTCGCCCTCGGAATGAATGCCATAATTATGCACTAACGTCACAGGTACCATGTGATGGAAAAGATTCAAAATGATCACGGCACAAGTCTTAAGCCTGCACATAAACCCATGAGCTGGCCAGGTCCTGAGGTCCTGCTTAGATAGTTCCATAATTCTGGGGTCATATGTATAGGGGAGTGAGGTGGCGGTGACCTCAACTTTTCCTGTGGCCAACACCATGAGGGCGGTGCCCATTCCCTCTCCTTTGCTTCAAATTCATATTCATATTCACTTTATTTTTTAACCACGATTTCAGAAAGCTAAGAAGGCTAATTGGCCTTCAAGGGGTGGGACCTGGGAAATCAACCTATCTTTCCAATGTTTTATACCAAGACAGCCGGGCAATGCCCCGCTCTTCACAATTTTCAATTGCCGTGGGATCTCTAGCGTGTGCAGCCAGAAGGCACACGGGTACGACACATTTTTCGTCCCCTTGCAAAGGACTAGTTGTGAACCGCTCGGGAATGGCTAATGCCTGAATGTGGAGGGCAAGGTTTCCAGTTCAAGTTCACACTAACAAAACAAAATGTGTCCAAATTCAACATTTTCTGAGGAGGGCATGTGAACACTACGTTTTATGGAACAAATACGGCAGAATGGTTCAGACGTTCCCCTGCCAGTAACTAAACTCAAGGTTCCAGAGTTCATTTCAGGTTGAGGCCCCTACTTTTCTCCTCAGTTTGACTGGAAAATCAGAGAGAACGTCTCGTCCTTCAGAAGGAGACGAAAAAGGAGTCGAACCCGTATGCCTTCTGGCCTGCTCACGCTAAAAGATCCCACGGCAGTTGAAAATCGTGAACAGTAGGGCATTCTCCCGGCTGCCCTGGCATAAAAATATCGGAGAAATGGATTCATTTTCCAGGTCCCTCCCCTTAAAGGCTAATTATCCTTTTGCTTTTCTGAAGTCTTAGTCCAAAAAATGGGTGGCGCTGCGCCGCGGCGACATACTCTCTACGAGAGGAGCAGCCCGAGTTTCATTTGGCAAAATCCATGAGACAGAAAAAAATATTATGAATATGAATGAATATGAATATTTAACATCTGTTTTCATTGTTGTAATAGTCTACCATTGTCCTCGATGCTTGTCAAGTTTTATTTGAATTGACGCTTCTTCAAGGTCACAGTGACCTCGAAAAGTACAAAATATGGACTTTCTGGTATAAGTTTGGAATAAAAAGTGACATAGAATGGTTTGACCATCTTGTTTATGCCTGTATCAATCTGTATAGGTGAGAACTCCACCCAGGGCTTCCTCGTGCAGCCTCCCCCCGAGTTCGACCCAGAGCGCGTGCTGTGTGGGGAGGTGTACAGCCCTGACTTCAGCAGGTCCTGGAAGTCCATTCTGCGTTACAACGTCAACTGGGTGGCTGGCGGCTTCTTTCTGGCCACTCGACACGTCATCAACACCTTTGTGACGCAGTACCGTAGAGCCGTCACTGCCTTCTTGCACCAACACGAAAGCCAGGTAAATGTATCACTGTTGTCGGCTCCAGACTGGCATTTGCTCCAATCATTCCCGTCCCGTCCATGTATGTAGGCCTATGTAATATATGTATATGTAAATATCTATCTATGTATCTATGACATTATATATACATATATACATACATGTATATACACTATTGATTTCAATATCATATCTACATCTTTGGGCTTGCTGAAGTATTATTTGATAAATGTGAATGTGTGCGTGTGTATACATGTATATATATATATATATATATATATATATATATATATATATATATATATATATATATATATATGTGTGTGTGTGTGTGTGTGTGTGTGTGTGTGTGTGTGTGTGTGTGTGTTGTATCAAGTTTCTGCTCAAGTTTTATTTATCAGTTGTTGCTCAGACCTCGATTAGTTTCACATTTTTCTTATCAATCCTTGCAGTTTAACGATTTTAAACATTTTTCTCGAGTGTCATTTATGATCTGTTTGTTTTAGTTATTTCCACACCGAGTTGTACACATTCTTGATATGCCAGTACTACTTTTATATCAGCCTGAAATTACTAATAAACGGTTATTGATGATGATGGTGGTGTGTATGTATGTGTGTGTTTGTGTGTGTATATGTGTATGCATATTGTGTGCGTGCGTACGTGTTTGTATGTATGTGTGTATGTATGTGTGTGCCCATGTATATATCTATGTGTGTGTGCATGCATTGTATGTGTGTGTGTGTGCATGTGAAGGTGTGTATGTCTGTGTATATGTATGTGTGTGTGTATGAGTGTACATGTATGTATGTGTGTGTATGTGTGCATGTAAGTGTGAGTGTATGCCCATGTATATGTGGGTGAGTGTAAGAGTGTGTGCCCATGAATGTGTATATATATATATATGTATATGTATATGTATTTTGGTGTGTGTGCGTGGTGTGTGTGTGTGTGTGTGTGTGTGTGTGTGTGTGTGTGTGTGTGTGTGTGTGTGTGTGTGTGTGTGTGTTGTGTGTGTGTGTGTGTGTGTGTATCAGATAGAGCAGCACATTATCTACGCTATGTACACAAAGGAGGGACGTGCCATAGTCCATCCCACAGTGGAGCTTCAAGCAGAGCGGGGCAGCTGGCACGACATCGGCTTCAAGTGTTTGCACCTGCTGCCTTCCCCTGTGCCACCACGCCACAACTACAGCCTCCTCCAAACAGCCGTACAACCCCACAACCACACCACACAGCCACCACACCACTAAACGACACAACAACACCACGCAGCCACATCACACAATAACACAACCACACCACTGAGCCACCATACTCTACACAACAGCAACACGCAACCACTTCACACAGCAACAGCACTCAGCCACCGCACAGCTCCGCACAACCACACAACTAACCTACACAACAAGAACAACACGCAACCACATCACACAGCAACAGCACTCAGCCACCACACAGCCTCCACACAACCACACAACTAACATACACAACAAGAACAACACGCAACCACATCACACAGCAACAGCACTCAGCCACCACACAGCCTCCACACAACCACACAACTAACCTACACAACAAGAACAACACGCAACCACATCACACAGCAACAGCACTCAGCCACCGCACAGCCTCCGCACAACCACACAACTAACATACACAACAAGAACAACACGCAACCACTTCACACAGCAACAGCACTCAGCCACCGCACAGCCTCCACACAACCACACAACTAACCTACACAACAACAACAACACACAACCACATCACACAGCAACTGCACTGAGCCACCACACAGCCTCTGCACAACCACACAACTAACCTACACAACAACAATACACAACCACATCACACAGCAACAGCACTCAGCCACCACACAGCCTCCGCACAACCACACAACTAACATACACAACAACAACACGCAACCACATCACACAGCAACAGCACTCAGCCACCGCACAGCCTCCACACAACCACACATCTAACCTACACAACAACAACAACACACAACCACATCACACAGCAACAGCACTCAGCCACCACACAGCCTCCGCACAACCACACAACTAACATACACAACAACAACACGCAACCACATCACACAGCAACAGCACTCAGCCACCACACAGCCTCCACACAACCACACAACTAACATACACAACAATAACACGCAACCACATCACACAGCAACAGCACTCAGCCACTGCACAGCCTCTGCACAACCACACAACTAATATACACAACAACAACACGCAACCACATCACACAGCAACACAGCTACAACACTTAGCCACCACATAGCCTCCAGACAACTACACAACTAACCTACATGCAACCACGTCACACAACTACAACACTCAGCCACCACACAGCCTTCACACAACTAACCTACACAACAATAAAACATGCAACCACATCACACAGCAACACAGCTACAACACTCAGCCACCACACAGCCTTCACACAACTAACCTACACAACAATAAAACATGCAACCACATCACACAGCGACACAGCTACAACACTCAGCCACCACACAGCCCTCACGCAGCCACACAACAAAATTACGCAACCACATAACCACCACAAAAAAAACAACCATTAAGCCACACAACCACCACACAACTGCACAACTAACTGACCACATAAACACACAAACATGCCACACTGCCATGCAGCCTCACCTCACAGACGCAACAGATACTTTTATATCAGCCTGAAATGACTAATAAACGGTTATTGATGATGATGGTGGTGTGTATGTATGTGTGTGTTTGTGTGTGCCCATGTAGGCCTATATGTCTGTGTATGTGTGTTGTATGTGTGTGTGCATGTGAAGGTGTGTATGTATGTATGTGTATGTGTGTGTGCGTGCATGTGTGTATGTATGTGCGTGTATGTGTGCATGTATATACGTGTGTGTGTGCCCATGTATATGTGTGTGAATGTACGAGTGTGTGCCCATATATATTTGTTAGAAGGCGACTGCAGGCCAGGTACCTCTGATTTCAGTTCTCTGAGGCGTGTGTATGTGTGTACGTGTCTGTGTGTGCGTGTGTCTGTATGTGTTCGTTCGTTCGTTCTTTAACGTCTTTTCACTTTAAGTGATATTAGACGGGGGAGGGGGGAATAAAAATAAATAAATAAAATAAAATGTAGAACGATATTTAGATGGGTTGGGTTGGGGCTGAGGGGAGAGAGAATAAAAAGATATAAGTAGGCGAGAGAACAGAAAAATGGAACGAAAACTTAACACTAACAATTAACTTCAACAATGTGAAGGAAAATTGTAATACCAAAACACAAACCGCATAAAGTTAAAGTAATGCATTAACAGGACTGTGAACTAATGATTCTGAAATTTTAACTAACAAAGATTGATCTGATGTAACTTTTTGGAAATGAGTTTCAGAATAATTTTCTTGAGTAAACATTTTCGGTAAAAAAGAACGTAGCATTTTGCAGTAAAATAAACAGTGAAACAATGTGAACTGTTCGCCGCAAATACACTTGATATTTTTACAATATTTTGTTTTCAATGCGTTTAGCTGAATACGAAAACGAACTGCAACAATCGATCTCAAATGATACATGGAAGAATACTGCAATTTTTTACATACATTTTGAACGGTAAGTTTTATCATTTGTTGTGACACAAATTGTTCATTGAAATGTTCATGAAATCGAGTCCATGAGACTGATTCGAGTAAGTTGCAAGCTTCTTTTACAGAAGTGTGAACATGTTATTCTATAGAATTATCAGAATTCTGCGTGACTTGCTTAGCAGCCTTGTCAACTACTTCGTTGCTGTGAAGACCAACGTGAGAAGGCACCCAGCATAAACTGATATCTGTACCTTTGACCCTTAAACGATATATAGGATGATTTGCCTCAGTAATTAAATCAGGTCTTGTGTCGGCATCAACAGACCGTAAGGCATATAATACAGATTTTGAGTCAACAAAGATAACTACTTTGAAAGACACCGGTTGAAGATTTACTAGATAATGCAATGCTTGTATAATAGCAACTAATTCCGCTGTAAAGATAGATATATTTGCCCCAACGAAAAATGACTTTTTTATTTTAAATTTTGGAACATGAAATGCTGCTCCAGCACATTTATTTTATAAGACTGATCCATCGGTAAAAATATGAAGGTGGGTACGGTATTTTTCATCGATGTGTTCTCTTGCTGTGAATATCGAAATGTTGACGTTTTCAGATTTCTTAGCGTCTGTATAATCAATATCAAAAGAGGCTTTGAGCATTTCCCATGTAGGGATAGGCGTTGTTGATGGTGTCTCAGCTATTTCATCCATATTTATGTTAGACTGTTTGACCAAGTCAGATATGTAAGTTGCAACAGTCATTTGTGATGAAATGCTTTTTGTCGCTTTGGAAAGTCAACATCAGACCTGATTTTAATTTCCTTACTCACAGAATTGTCCATTTGTGAAGTAGGCTAGTTCTAACTGCAAATTTTGCTGTCACTAGCTCACGATAGTTGTTCAGAGGCAGAAGTCCAGCAACTTTGTACGTTTCCAGATTAGAAGCATGAGTAGGGACACCTAGAGCAATTTTAATTCTTTTGCAGTCTAAGCTTTGTATCTTTTTTAATAAATATTTTGGTGCACTGAAGAACACTTCTTGCGCATAGGATAATTTAGATCGTACAAGTGCTGTTGATAGATGAATTAGTATATTTGTATCCATTCCCCAAGGTAATCTGCTTATAATCTTTAGAAAATTTAAGGCTTTTCTTACTTTTGTTGAAATATAATCAAATTGGACATTCCAGTTTAATTTCGATGTCATGAAGACTCCAAGAAATTTTACAACCTGTTTGTAATGTAACACTTCACCAAACAGTCTGAAAGTAGGCAAACTACTTAAAGTACCACCAGGATTAAATAACATCATGTCAGTTTTTTCCGCTGACAACGACAGACCATTTTCTAACATATAGTTTCCAAGATTATCAAGATCAGATTGATACAACTTCCTAATGTAATTCTGCGCTTTCTGTGGAGTTGTCTTTTTTTAAAGTAATATTCATCCAAATACATATATCATCAGCGTACTGTGCCAAAACAACACGATTTGAGAGTGCTTTAGGAAGATCCTGTATAAGGATATTAAATAAAACCGGTGCTATCACTGAACCTTGTGGAATTCCCATATCAAGATGTCATGAAGTAGAATAACTAGTTCCCACTCTTGCCTGAATAGTTGTATTGGCTAAAAAAAGAGACTTAATGTAATCAATATCGTACATATTGCCAGATAAACCAATAGATTTCAGCTTGTACAATAAACGCGTAGGCCAAACTTGATCGTAAGCTTTTTTCACATCAAAAAAAGTAGCTAAAAGACTTTTTTCTGCGGTCAAACTGTTTCTTGATATGAATTGTAAGTTTAACCAGGTGTTCAACTGTGGATCTCCCTTTTCTAAAACCTGCCTGATTTACTGGAATAACGTTATTTTTATCACAGTAATGTACAAGTCCGTTTAATACCAATTTTTCCATTAGTTTGCTTGTATGGGACGTCAACACAATAGGTCTGTAACTGTTTTTATTGTTTTTAGGCTTTCCTGCTTTTAATACTGGTATAACAATAGGCTTTTGCCGTAATTGTGATATAGTTCCACTAACCCAGCATTTCTGAAAAAATTTGTGTAAGAAAATAATATAGTTTTCTGGAAGATGTTTAATCATTTCAGTTGAAACTGCATCGACACCAACCAAACTCCTTTTGTTGTGTAGAGACAAGATAGTGTTTTTTAGCTCTTCTAAGGTGATTGGAGAATTAAACCAGCTATCATTCTGAGGTATGGGATCAGTGAAGATAGGGCTGTTAGCTGCCATTTCTCTGTAGTCTTTGCAGGTAGGAGACAAACCATCTACTTTACTATTTTCGGCAAAAAGTTCCACAAAAGTTTCAGCTTTGTCCATGTCGGAAGGAAATTTGTGACATGTGTCAATCATTATTGGACACCTAGGTAAGTTGGCTCCATTTTTCATTGATTCATTTTTGTCCAGACTTTATGGAAATCTTTGTAATCTGAAACTTCTTTTGTGCAGTATGAAGCCCAATAAGTTTTCTTTGCTTCAGCGATGATTTTATTACATTGGGTGTTAGCTTTTTTCATTTCCATACACACACACACACACACACACACACACACACACACACACACACACACACACACACACACACACACACACACACACACACACACACACACACACACATTCTCTCTCTCTCTCTTTCTTTCTCTCTCTTTCTTTCTCTCTCTCTCTTTCTCTCGTCCTCCCTCCCTCCCTCTCTCTCTCTCTCTCCCTTTTTTTCAATCTCTCTCTCTGTCTCTCTCTCTGTCTCTCTCTTTCTATCTCTCTCTCCCTCCCTCCCTCTCATTCTCTTTCTCTCTGTCTCGGTCTCTCTGTGTGTCTCAATCTCTCTCTCTCTCTCTATATATATATATTTCTCTCAATCTCTCTCTATCTCTCTGTCTATCTGTCTGTCTGTCTGTCTGTCTCTCTCTCTCTCTCTCATAATATTGTATGGATGCAACAAGGTGTGGGAAATGAGGAAGTATTCTTGCATGAGTTTAAACAGAGACTGGTAGATATATTCACCCAAGAATGGTCGAGCACCCTTAGAGGTCGGGATAGATATAACAGTTACAGATCATTTAACAGAATCTTCGTCACATGACTCATCAAGCTGATTGTGTGACGGAGTTTGCATTATATAGTCCCTGTTTTCTTTGCAATGGAAAAAAACCTTTTTTTTTAGGATCATGGCACTCAGGGAGGCTCAATTTTTTTCGCACCATTTTCTACGCCACGTTAATGGCCACAGAAGCTTGGGCAGTTTTGTCTTTTGTTTTATTTCGTTTGTTTTTACAATGCGATGATGATGATGTCGATGAGGAAGATAGTCATGATGCTATAGAGTTCCATCTAGGATTGAGACTACGTGCCAGAGCTGTACTCTACGCTTACTATCATGATATATCCTTGCATCAACTAGGCCCGATAGATACAGACACCTGCGGGGCTGGTCAGATGATTTGAGCAACACCCTCAATGATGCATCCATGAAGTGGATGAGACTCAGCTGTGTATTCCCAGTCTTCCCAATAGCCCATAGCACGCGCCCAGCTCTGGGTAAGAGCCAGTTAGAGCCGAAAAATCCCACAATGATTTCTGAGGGGACTGATGGGGATTCGAACCCACAACCTTCCAGTCAGTTGTCCTTTCACTACAATGAAAATTGATTTCGACATATCTTTAGGGAATATTCTGGTGTCATAAGTTTCGTTTATGAAGACTTCACTATTTCAATACCAAATATATCTAGAGCCTCAATCATTGTTATAGTAATATCATCCAATCCTGGGGCTTTTTCAGCTTTTTCAACGCTGCCCTAACATCACTTTTCATTGGTAGTGGTCCTTCAACGTTCTTTCTTATTGTGTGTTCCTCCTTTCTGTTGTCGTCAAAAAGGTCTTTAATGTACTCTCCCCATCTTTCTGATAGGTTGTCGTTTGTCTTTTTCCGTAATAGCTGTACCATCTTTTGTTCTGAAGCATTCTGT
The DNA here is from genome assembly GCA_030674185.1 of Monoplex corrugatus. Taxonomy (NCBI): domain Eukaryota; kingdom Metazoa; phylum Mollusca; class Gastropoda; order Littorinimorpha; family Ranellidae; genus Monoplex; species Monoplex corrugatus. The sequence continues at coordinate 19,213,214 of JAPXFY010000014.1, read as the reverse complement.
TGGTGTGCATGTCTTTTTCCTGTGGTGAATTTCTTCAACATTTCTGTATATAAACTTTTATCTATTTTGTGTAGATCTTTATTTCTCTCCACTTTGTTTCTAGCAAGTTTCTTAGCTTCTTTGCGCTTATTGCTAATTTGGTTATCTGTCTTTTTGGGTTCTTCCTCGTTTCCTTTTGCTTTCTTTCTTTCATCCATCAAGTCTAAAATTTCTTTTGTCGTCCAGTTCTTCTTTGCTTTTCTTTCAACTCTGGGAATTTCTTCCCAAACTTCATTTATCGAGTTTTTCTAATTTGTTCATTGTTCTCAGAAGCCAGCAGCCAAACTGTAGGCCAAAGTTAACAAGAAACACCCGATGGCGCTGGATGTGAACCAGATCTTTGTCTTGACATTGTAGGAACGCGGAAACAATTCTAAATAGGCAGCAGGAAAATATGGACCACTTCCGTACATCTGGAAAACACCTGACCAGCTCATAAGGAAAAAGGCTGTGGGCTGTTATCAGCCAGATACTGTCACCACTGACCATTGTGACCTGTTCCCACAAAAAGGACATAGTCATCACACGCCAGCAGCGAACCAACATACATGTATGGCCTCAGAGAATAGATGCGTCCGTGTGAAATGAACATTTGAGATGAAACTTACTCCTGGCTTTTTAAAAACGTTTTTTTGGTTTACGAAAAGTTTTACGAAGAAATTCACCCCTGAAAAGCATAAGAATTGTTATTCAATCACAACACACAACCAAATGAACACACCAGACAACCACATAAACACACATCATAACCACATAGCCACACAACCACATAACCAAACCACACAATCAGATAACCACACCACACAGTCACAGAGCCACACACCACATAATCACATCATACAGTCACATAACCACACCATACAGCCACAGAACCACACACCACAAAACCCCATAACCACACCACAAACCACATAACCACACCGCACAACCACGGAACCATATAATAATAATAATATACAATATTTTATATAGCGCAAAATCTTGATAAAATCAAATCTAAGTGCTAAAACAGACACACACGCACGCACGCACACACACGCACGCACGCACGCACGCACGCACGCACACACACACACACACACACACACACCACACGCACACGCACACGCACACGGCTATAAATGGGGAGAAAGAATAAAAGCAATGGAAAATTATAGAGAGCATATCACACAAGCACAGAACCACATACCACACAACCACATAATTACATCACACAATCGCATAGCCATATCACACAAACACATAACCACACCACACAACCACATTTTTTTTAAAGATTGCGATAATTTTTACAGTAAAAAATCGCCCCTGAAAGGCATATGAACTGTTAAACAATCCAACATACTAAACTATAATTGCGTATATAAGGAAGGGGTATGTAAAATTGCAAAATTACGCAGACTCTCACTCGTAAAATACTACAAGAAGAAGTTTGGAGTTTTGTTCAGCAGGAATTCATTGCACCTGAGCAATTCCATCTCTGCTCCACCAAAATCTGCCAGCAATTATCTGGCAGATTCCTGAGCTGCGCGAAACTGTATGTGCAAGCAAGGTTTAGAAACGAGAAGGAGAGAGGAACCCATGAAACACAAAGGTGGTGTCTCAAGTATAGTTAATGCATTAAGATGGGCTGCGAGCAGGCCAGTTTTTAATGTTGCAGGCTGAGCCTGAACTAGAGATAACAGATCTTGAATGCATGGTTCAATCCAAAAAAAAAGAACTTGTAACCAACCAGCCCACATAAAAAAAAATTAGCCCGCCTGAGGATTGAACCCACATTCCCTGAGTCATGGTCCTGGTGCTCTAACCACTGAGCTAATGGCCAATAGAACAACTTATTAGAAGACAATAAGATATGACATTCAAACTAATACACGAGAATTTTTTTTAAAACTGAAAGCTTGCATAAACAAAATATAGCACAGCCACAGTAATATATACAAACAAATCTCTGAAAGAATAAATTGCTTGAAATATTTGAGATCGTAGACTTACGTGCTGGAGTTGGCAAACCATCACCTATGCCACACGGCTGTTTCAGTACCTGCCTTTTTCGCCTTTTAGTTGGTCGGCCAGCATGGCACCAGATGTCAGATATCAGACGTCCGCCCTTACCCCGTAGCTATATGTTTCCGCATTCCTTAGTCTAGTGGCAAGGGAAACAGAGGATTAATACTGCGCTGTACATGTACAGTGATTAAGCCATTTTATCATCAACTTTGGCATTGTGTGGAACGAAATTGTGCACTCTTTGTCAATTCATTTTTTGGAATCCTTATTGTTTATTTATCATTTGACCGAGTGCAGCTATAAATTATTCATTTGGTTATGTAGTTTGAGTTTGTGCTTCACTTAGAGTGTGAGTGTCATCATTTCTCACTGTGGGTGTGTGTGTGTGTGTGTATGTGTGTGTGTGTGTGTGTGTGTGTGTGTGTGTGTGTGTGTGTGTGTGTGTGTGTGTGTGTGTGTGTGTGTGTGTGTGTGTTTTGGTGTATTTCATCTACCTTTCTATACTGGAATTATTTCATGTGAAACGGGAGACAGTACGTGAGTGAAAATATTTTTAAGTTGTTGTTTTCCTGTTGTTGTCTCTTTTGTTTTTGTTGCTGTTTTGTTTAATTTCTTTTGTCATTTTTGTTCTTATTGTGTTGTTTTTGTTTGTTTGCTTTTTTGTTTTTTGTGTATGTATGTATGTATGTATGTATGTATGTATGTATGTATGTATGTATGTATGTATGTATGTATGTATGTATGTATGTATGTGTGTGAGAGAGAGAGAGAGAGAGAGAGAGAGAGAGTGTGTGTGTATGTTTGTGTGTGTGTGTGTGTGTGAATGTGTGTGTGTCATGGTGGTGGTCTTTGATTTAATGTCTATTCACTAAAGTGATTTTAGACAAAACAAAAAACAAAACAAAAACAAAAAAAAAATTTTGCAAAAGGTTAATCTTCAGGAAAAAGAAATGAACCAGAAAAACAAGACAAGAAAGAAAAATTCACAAATGACGTTATCATAATTAACGATTGAAACAGTAAAATTAGCTAACCATAACACTGAACATGAGAAGTAACGGCACGTTAAAGATATTTCGCTATCGGACTTTTTGACAGGCTAACAAAAAATTCATATGTTAAGGATGGTGAGGCAAATATGTCAGAAACTGTCTTCGTTGATAACGTAGGTATATGTCGTTTTACCCGAACGCATGAAAGAATATAACTATGCGTTATCTTCTTTCCACACAGGCACACCACATTCCTGGTGTATTTTGTTTTGAATGCATCAAGTTTCCACCTATACATAAGGGATTGTATACTTCTGCTGGCAGGGAATCACTTAGGTGTTTTGCTAATTTCAAAATTCATGTAACATTTTTCATACTTTTTCTGTTTATCTTGAAACTGCTTCCATACGTAGGCGTCCACTAAGGTATAACACTCATGCAATGAGAGGGAAAGTTGTATATGATTTGAATCTGGTGAGCTCTTTGCCCCCCGTTTGGCAGCCCTATCAACCATATCATTGTAATGAAAAGAACTATGAGATGGTATCCAGCAGAAAGTAATATCAGTGCCTCTTAAGGATAAACTATTAATCAAGTGAGTAATTTCCAATGTCATTTCAGATCTTGTTTGTAATTTTGATAATTCAAGAGCTTGAAGTACAGATTTTGAATCAACGCAAAAAAGTATCTGGGGAATTGTCCTAGGAAGATTTATCATACAATTCAAAGCCATTAAGATTGCAAAGAGTTCTGCAGTAAAGATAGATTTATAAAGTCCTATATAGAAAGATTTCTCAATTTTGAGAGCCTGCTTGTCTTTCAATTATTGAACCATCAGTGTAAACTTTCAAGTGATCGGAATAAAAGTCTTCTATATGACATTTAACGTGACTTGCCAGTAAGTTGATATTATCTTCTTTTTTTAAGTCAATGTGGTGTATGTCAAATCGTGCTCTTTGAAGTTCCCAACTGGGTACTGGTGAAAACGAAGGTCTTAAAGTTACAGGACCTGTGTCTAAATCAATTCCAGAGCCTTTCATAACATCAGCTGTAAATGTTGCAAGCGTGACCTGTGAGGATATTGATTTAGCTCTTTTTGGAAAGTCGGTGTCTGATCTTACTTTTGTCTCTGTTTTGATGCTGTTTTCTATGGTAGTGTTTCTTAACAGAAATTTAGTAGAAGGGACTTTCCTTTGTTCATCAAGTGGCAACAATTTGATTGCATTGTACGTACGATGGCAACAGGCATGCATTGGAAGACCCAGCGCAAGTTTGAAACCTTTACAATCTATGCTCTGCAGTTTTGTGAGTAAGCGTTTTGGTGCGCTGAAGAATATTTCTTGGGCATAGGTTAATTTAGATCTAATAAGCGATTTACAGAGATGAACAAGTGTTGATGCATCTTGTCCCCATATCTGTTTGCGAACTATTTTCAAGAAATTTAAACTTTTTTGAGCTTTTGTTGATAAGTATTCAATATGCTGATTCCAAGATAATTTGGCTGTAAGGAAAACTCCTAAGAATTTAATCGACTCATTATACTGAAGAAGAGTATCTCCCAGTTTGAACGTGGGAACATTTGCTGGGTTAGCTCCACTGTTAAACAAAACTATCTTTGTGTTTTCCACGGATAGATGTAGTCCATTTTCTACCATATATCGTGCTATTTTATCGAGTTCTAATTGATAACATTTACGCGTATAATTAAGACAGTGCAAAGGAGTTTTTCTTTTCATATTGACCTGCATCCACATGCATAAATCATCAGCATATTGAGCTAAATTACATGTTTAGAAATTTTCCTGGGTAAGTCATGCAATAATATCATGAAGAGAAGGGGAGCAATAACGGATCCCTGAGAGATACCCATTTGAAGAAATCGTTTTGAAGAATACACATTTTCGATCCTCGTTTGAATTACACGGTCTTCTAAGAAGCATTTGACATAATCAAGAATGTGACCTGTTAGCCCAATACTTTTAAATTTGAATAATAATCGGGAGTGCCATACTTGGTCGTATGCTTTAGTTATATCAAAAAATGTAGCTAAAACACATTGGCGTCTGGCAAATTGTTGTTTGATATTAGTGGTTAGCTTTGTTAGGAGTTCCACTGGTGACCTGCCTTTTCTAAACCCTGCCTGATTCACTGGTAATATGTTGTTCTTTTCACAGTAGTACATCAATCTCTTTAAAATTATTTTCTCCATAAGTTTACATACGTGCGAAGTTAATGCAATTGGCCTATAGTTTTTCAAGTCAATATTGCATTTACCTGCTTTTAGTACAGGAACCACTATTGATTGTTTCCAATAGTCGGGCAGTTTGCCGCTATTCCAGCATTTTTTAAATATATTAAGTAGCAAGATTAAAAAATTTTCTGGTAAATTTTTCAACATCTCATTGGAAATTGCATCAAATCCTACTGATGTCTTTTTATTTGGAATTGATTTAATGGCATCTTTTAATTCTTGGAGCGTGATTGGTGCATTTACGTAGTGTGTATTATCTGGGACAGGATCCTTGTATGCGTCTGTCTTTTCTTCCTGTACTCTATAATTTCTACTAGAGGCAGGAAGTCCTTCTACTCGACAGACCTCAGCAAACATGTCTGCAAAAGCTTCTGCTTTCTCCTGTGAGCTAGGTAAAGGGTTGTTTTCTAGCTTTACTGGAATTGATGGCAACTTGATCCCATTTTTCATTGTTTGCAGTTTTTCCCAAATCTTTTGCATATCTTTATGGTCATTTACTTCATATTTACAAAAAGATGTCCAATATTGTTCTTTAGCTTGTTCTATGACTCTGTTACAGTTTATGTTCGCACTTTTCATTGCCGTATGATTTTCAGGTGACCTATTAGCTATATATTGTTTGTATTTTTCTTTCTTTTCGTTGACTGCCTTTTCACAATCTTTATTCCACCAGACTTTTCCATGATGTTTTCCTGTTTTTGACGCTTTAAGTTCTGGAATTGAAATTTTTGCAGCCCTTAAGAGTGACTTACAGAAATCTGCGTACATATCGTTTAAGGTCGTTGTTTCAGATAGATCTGTTCTTGTATTTCGTAGGAAAGCTTTAAAACTGGCCCAATCTGCGTATTTATAGTTAAACTTGGGTAAACTATCTTGTGGTATTGCATCAAACTCAGTGATAAGGTTAAGGGTAAGAAGTATGGGGATGTGATCTGATCCCAACAAGTCATCCTCTGTTTGCCATGTGGCATTTGGTGCTAGCGATGGTGAGATTAAGGTAAGGTCTATAGCTGTGGGTCTGTGGGTTGGTATATCAGGGACACGGGTAACGTGTCCGTTGTTTAGTAAGTATAAATTGGAATCTATAATATTTTCAATCAACCTGTTGCTAGTTATGTTTTTACAATCCTTGTCCCAAAATGGGGCATGTGCATTAAAATCACCACCAACTATCCACTTGTCACGTTGGTCATGAAAATGTTTCAACCACTCAGTATTCACAGAATCGGGACCTCTTGGTAGATAGACAGAGGCCAAATTCAAAACTAATGATGATGAACATTTTATAATGATTGCACATGAAGAAATAGATGACGATTTTGGTACTGGCGATGACCTTTCGCAGTAGTTCAGTCCTTCACGAACATATATACTACACGTCATTATTGAAGGGCCAGGAACGTTTTTGAGTCAATTTTTGAAAGGAGAAATAACCTATTTTCTCTTACTCTTTTCTCCAATTCGTTGCCGTAACTGAATGGATAAGAGCTCAGACAACATTGCAGTTTCCTTTTGGCACGTGTTTGGGGATTTGCCGATTTGCAATGGGCGGCCCAAGGAAGACAATTTCCACACGAAATTGTCGAATCTTCAGCAGGGTCTCTCTGACGACGCAGGCAAGGTATCGACAAAATTCGCTTTGCACGTGAAAGGCAAGCCCTTTTTGAACACTACTCCAGCCAAAGTTGCCCGCAGACGAGGATAAAAAGGACCCGTTCTTGGTTCGTTTTAACCATGCTTGCAAGACGACGGATGACGGATGAGCAGCGGGGGAGAGCCCTCGCTCTGCTTGATGAAGGCCTAGCGCAGCGGGAAGTTGCTAGACGACTTGAAGTGTCGCATTCCACAATCCAGAGACTGCTGGAGCGCTTCAATGAGACTGGAGCAGTCCAGGAAAGGCGTCACACGGGTCGACCCAGAGTAACGACAAGACAGCAAAACCGCTACCTTGCCCTCTCCGTCCTGAGGGAAAGGGCATCCACTGCGGTGACCTTGAGGGGTCAGCTGAGGGACGCAACAGGTGCTAACATCAGCTGCAGCACAGTGAGAAGACGGCTACATGAGGCAAACTTGAGGTCACGGAGACCGGCCGTCCGACCCGTGCTGTCACCGGTCAACAGAGTGCGCCGCATGACCTGGGCCAGGGAGCACGTGACCTGGACAAGGCAACAGTGGGCCCGGGTCTTGTTTTCGGATGAGTTCAGGTTCACCCTGACCTTTAACGATGGCCGGGCTCGGGTGTGGCGACGTCAAGGGGAGAGGTTCGCTGACGCCACTGTCCAAGAGCATAACCGGTACGGCGGCGGGTCGGTGATGGTGTGGGGTGGCATGAGCCGTGGTACCCGGACCCCCCTGATCCCCATTGACGGCATCCTGAACGGGGTCCGGTACCGGGACGAGGTTCTGGCGGCCGTGGCACTGCCTGCGCTTGTGGACCTTGGTCAAGGCGCCATCTTCCAGGACGACAATGCACCTGCGCATCGAGCACGCCTTGTGACCGACTTCCTGGAGCAGCATGAAGTCGTCCGTATGGCCTGGCCAGCGTGCTCACCTGACCTGAACCCAATTGAACACCTCTGGGATGTGCTCGGGAGGCGCATCAGGGACAACCACCCCCCACCGGGCACCCTGGCCAGGCTGGTCGACATCCTGCAGCTCGAGTGGGCGGCCATCCCTCAGGACACACTCCGTACCCTTGTGGGTCGATGCATCGGCGCTGTGAAGCATGCATCCAGGCTCGGGGCGGACACACGCGATATTGAAAACAGATTGGCCAAATCTGACACTTTCTGTTTTTTGAAAAGGGGGGGATGTTCCTTTAAATGCATGTGCTGTTCACTAATGGGTCATTGTGCTAATTTCTTTTTCCAAAACAGGTGTGGAAATGATGAAATAAAACATAGAATCAATTCTAAACATTGTCAATTATTTCAACTTAAAATTAGAGAGGAAGGAAGAAGTGGCCCTTAAATTATGATTAGGAGTATATATAGCGGTTTGTATTCGGCCACTGTCATTGATAGAGTCATATACTGGTGGATAATAAAACCCCGATATTTTAGGTACATTGGTTTTGGTGGTATTCAGCGATTGTAGAAGCAAGACTTGGATGTTTCTAGAAGATAGATAGTTTCTCAAATAGGAAATGTTTCTAACAATGGAACGTGTGTTCCTCTGAACAATGTTGATGTCACTGACTACACACTTTTTCATGATGAACGGTTGAATAAACTTGGAGTAGTATCCCACATTTAGATGATTAGATAAGATTAATCTAACGTTCAAGTAAAATTTATCATAAGTAAGCAAATAAGACTTAGTATATAAGGAATTAAAACAATATAGTTGAGTACTAAACAAAGAGGAACTGAATCTGGGCTGAATCTAAAACTGAGGGTGAAAGCCAGGTCTTGATTGATGGTGTTGATGGGTTGATCTCCTCCTCGGTTTTTCCCAGAAAAGCTGATGGATATGCCTCCCTATATTTCTGGCCAGAACGCTCGCCCCTCTGGTGGTCGGATGTACGTCGTCCTGGCTGACTTGAGTGTAGTGACTTGTTTGCAGGTTATCGTGGCTGATGTAGTTGACATTTGCTGCGTTGAGGAGTCTCTGTTTGGTTAGGACATTAAGCAGCTCCCTTTTCACGTTTAGGTGCTTGTTTCTTACAGGAGCAACCTGACTTAACACTATCTTGGCTTTTGGAAATTGGGTGTTAACAAATTTTACACAGTCGCCTAGATTTGTACTACATACTTTTGGCTCCTTCGTTTTCAGATCTGCTATCCCCACGTGTAAAACAACGCAGTCAGGTTCAGGTGTCAGCTCTTCTTTAGATTTTTCAATAGCTCTCTTACACTCGTCGATGGTACGTATCTTCCTCGTGGCCACCTGGAAACCGTAGGACGATCCTAATCTTTTTCCATCCATTTTATTTACAATAGAGTCATGAATGATGAGGACTCGTGGGAGAACATTGGACTTAGATCTAGGATGTGTTGGAACAGCAGTTTTGACGTCACGTTTAGTTTTGGTAGAGACGTCAGATTGGTGCCTGACATTTTTCTGTCGAAAATCGATGTTTGTGCGAAATGTTGTTTTGGCTGGTTGAGCGGCGCATTCCGCATAAGATGAAAATTTGTCCATGGGTGATGTGGTGGTATAATCACTGTAGACTGCGGAGTCAGTCTGGCACGCTGTGGAGGTTGTAAGTATTGCGCACTTTTTGATTTCGCGCAGCTCTTGTAATGCTTTGTTGTTTTCATGCAGAAGTTTTCTGTCAGTGTCAGACTGAAGCTTGTCTGTAAGGCTGCTGATTTGGATAGACATCTGATAGATTGTATTTTTAAGAATGTCTATTTGCCTTACCGCCTCTTGACAGTGAAAGCCACAAGATGTTACTGACGGTTGTAGAACTGGTGGCTGACATGTGGACGGCAAACCTGTCTGAGTGGAGCTGGTGTTGTTTGGATGATTGCCGTCATCTGGGGTGTTGAAAGATGACGGTGACTGTTTTGGTGTTGTCTTTTTTGGTAGCGGTGTTCTTCGTTTTCTCTTTGGTGAGGCTACGTTTCGAACGGGTCATTTTCAGCCCAGTTGATTCCTCTCCAATGTCGTTCAGTTAAAAAGCCGCCATCGTGTGTGTGTGTGTGTGTGTGTGTGTGTGTGTATATATATATATATATATATATATATATATATAATATATATATATATATGTGTGTGTGTGTGTGTGTGTGTGTGTGTGTGTGTATGTGTGTGACTCAGTTTCGTCGTTTTATTCAGATTTTTTACACTGAAACTGTTTTTTTCCTGTTATTCCTTCTTCTTGTTGTTGTTGTTGGTGTGTGTGTTTGTCGTATTTTAGTAGTTGTGTGTGTGTATCTGTGACAGAAGTGGTAATAAGAACTGGCAAATGGATGTCTGCTGGTTCTGTATTAAAAGACAATTAGTGTTGAGTGCGGGAAGCCTGCTCTTCTCAACGAGTTGCATGAACTTTTGTGCTTATGTTCGAAGGAAGGCTTCATTCCGAGAGACATGAGAGACGCCAGGATAGTGACTCTATATAAGAACAAGGGCGACCGCAGTGACTGTAATAATTATCGCGGAATCTCTCTCCTCAGCATTGTTGGGAAAGCATTCGCCAGAGTCGTCCTAACCCGTCTTCAGAGGCTGGCAGCTCGCATCTACCCTGAGTCCCAGTGCGGCTTTAGGACCGGAAGATCGACCATCGACATGATCTTCTCTGTCCGGCAACTACAGGAAAAGTGCCACGAGCAGCACATGCCCCTTTGCATCGCCTTCATTGATCTCACGAAAGCGTTCGATCTGGTCAGTCGGAGTGGTCTTTTCAAGCTTTTGAAGAAAATCGGCTGACCCCCAAGACTATCAGCTGTCATCGAGTCTTTTCATGAGGATATGCATAGCACTGTGTGCTATAATGGTGCCACTTCAGAGCCTTTTAGAATCAGCAGCGGAGTGAAACAGGGATGTATTTTGGCCCCAACTCTGTTCGGGATCTTCTTCTCGATGTTGTTGACCTATGCCTTCTGCAGATCAGAAGAAGGGGTATATCTTCATACAAGGACCGATGGAAAGCTCTTCAACATTACCAGGCTTCGTTCCAAAACCAAGGTGGAAAAGAAGACCATCAGAGAAGCTCTCTTCGCAGATGCTGCTGCGCTGGCTTCCCACAGTGAACAAGATCTCCAGAGGCTCGTTGATCGCTTCGCCCACGCTTGCAGAGAGTTTGGTCTCACAATCAGCTTGAAGAAAACTGAGATCTTAGGCCAAGGCTGTGAAGAACCACCATCTCTACACATTGGAGACTACGACCTCAATACTGTCCACCAAGTTCAGTACTTGGGGTCCACCATAAGTGACAACCTCTCTCTGGACGCTGAAATCGGCGCCAGAATTGCAAAGGCCTCATCTGTTATGGCTAAACTGAACAAGCGGGTCTGGTCCAACAGCAGTCTCACTGCGAACACCAAAATGCAGGTGTACAGAGCATGTGTGTTGAGTACACTTCTCTACTCAAGTGAAGCCTGGACCACATATGCCAGCCAAGAAAAGAGGCTCGACATTTTCCATCTCCACTTATTGCGACACATCCTCGGCATCCAATGGCAAGACAAGGTGACCAACACAGAGGTCCTCCGTCGTGCGGGCCTACAGACCATCTTTGCCCTTCTAAGCCAACGCCGACTACGCTGACTTGGCCATGTGCGTCGAATGGAGGATGGACGCATACCAAAAGACGTTCTCTACGGTGAACTGGCAAACCTGAAGCGAACTCCAGGACGCCCACAGCTACGCTTTGTAGATGCATGCAAAAGGGACCTTAGAAGCTCAGGGATTGACCCAGGCTCTTGGGAGACTCTGGCAGAAGACAGGGCAGCGTGGCGGACAGCCGTTCAGCAAGGCGTTGTGAATGCGGAGAGGAGGAGAGCAGAAAGCGCAGATGAGAAAAGGGCTCTTCGCAAGCAACGTTCCAGAAACCAGACAATAGCAACTCAATTTGTACGTGGCAGATGTGACAGAGATTGCCACTCAAGAATCGGCCTGCACAGCCACAGCAGAAAGTGCACGTCATGACCACAACGCCTCCTGGTGCAGACTATCATCTCCTGAGATGTAAAGAGGCCGACGACGAGTGTTGAGGCTACGTAAGCCTGTATGGTCAGCCTCTGCACTGTGTGAAAGAAGGCTGCTGTCTTAGTACTGTGAGAGAAATCTGTGCCATATCAAAGTGATGGGATACTTACTAAACAGCCTGATAACGATCAGGAAGTATCTCTCTGTCGAAACAACTGCAAAACTCGTTCTCTCCTTCATAATGTCTCGCATTGACTATTGCAATTCACTCCTGTCTGGTCTTCCTGCCTCCACCATTCACATCCTACAGCGCATTCAAAACAATGCTGTATGCCTTGTACTCAAAAAGAAAAAAGCTGACCACATATCTCCTCTCCTGGCACAACTTCACTGGCTCCCTGTATCAAAGTGCATACAGTACAACTAGACACCATGTGCTACAAAAGCCTCAATAACGCAGCCCCCGATTACCTGTCAAGCCTACTTGAGATCTATGTTCCCTCACGTACCCTCCGCTCTGCTCCGATCCTCTGACTTTTCGCTTTCCACGCACTAAGCTCAATACCTATGGTCCACGAGCCTTCTCTGTTTCTGGTCCACTCTCCTGGAACAAACTTCCTCTCTCAGTCCGTCAGCAACCTACTTTTGTCTCCTTCAAGTCCGCTCTCAAAACTCACCTTTTCTCCTCCGCATAAAATCCTAACCTCACTCAACCCGCCCCCCCCCCCCCCCCCTCTGCAGCCTGTCTCCGCTCGGAGGGGAATCACATGGTTATATAATATATAATTATATATGCTATGCTCTCTATAATTTTCCATTGGTTTTATTCTTGCTTTTATTGCTTTTATTCTTTTCCCCCATTTATAGCCATGCGTGTGTGTGAGTGTGTGTTTGTGTGTGTGTGTGTGTGTGTGTGTGTGTGTGTGTGTGCGTGCGTGTGTGTGCGTGCGTGCGTGCGTGCGTGCTTGCGTGTGTGTCTGCTTCAGCGCTTAGATTTGATTTTATCAAGATTTTGCGCTATATAAGTATTGTAATTATTATTATTAATTAATTATTATTATTATTATAACGATCCTTGCAGACGATTAAAATACTTATTCGGTAAGTTTGGTGTTGTCCACACACATGCAGCTAACATCTCTGAAAATATGAATGTTGTAAAACTGCAGGTGCATGAACAGTTTGTCATTTAAATTGGAATTTTTATTTTACATATGTGGTTTTCTTCTGTCAGTCATCTGATCTTTGCAAGCAAAACAGCTGTTATATCTAATTTAATTCTGCATGCCTGATATCAGTTTCTACATGAGCCATTCCTGCGTTTGGTTATATTGTTCACATTTTTCTTGGTGAAACTCAGACTTTGTAATTTAATGCTTTTGCTACCTACCCATGTACTGCAACGCTATAAAAAGTTAAATGGCCTTCTACGAGTCTCGTATCACGGATACCTGCGGTTCCCTTTTGACAGCTCAGCGCGTTGCACTCACACACTGCTCTGTGCAGAGCGCTCAACTGACTAGTTGCCACTTGAGAGTAAACATCTGGTTATTGTTTATCTCTCCCCTCCCATCCCCCTCCCCTCAGCCGCTCCTGCTATCAAACTAAAATCTTGCTCGGGAACAGCCGTGGCCACCAAATCCCAGAATGAGATGAGGAACATTTTCAAAATATGCTCTGTCATGTAAGGTGAAAGGATCAGATAAGAGTTGTTCCACAATCCTGTGTTTACTTTCTTCTGGTTCTGCATAAAGTACTGTCCTATCCCCTGTTCCCTTCATGACTGCACGGATAGTGATTCAGAAGACGAATGATAATCATGACAATGCTGAGAACAATTTCATTTGTATTATGTAGACTGGTTATGTTCTGCATGCGCCTGTATTGTACACAATGGCGGTCCAGGCACAATTAGGCTTGCATATATGTTGACCTGGGAGATGAGAAGAATCTCCACTCTTTACAGACCTAACTAAGCAGGATCAGATTAAGCTCCACTCTTTACAGACTTAACTAAGCAGGTTCAGATTAAGCTCCGCTCTTTATATACAAGGCCTACTAGGCAGGATTAGATTAATCTCCACTCTTTACAGACCTAACTAAGAAGGATCAGATTAAGCTCCGCTCTTTATATACAAGGCCTACTAGGCAGGATTAGATTAATCTCCACTCTTTACAGACCTAAGTAAGCAGGATCAGATTAAGCTCCACTCTTTATATACAAGGCCTACTAGGCAGGATTAGATTAATCTCCACTCTTTACAGACCTAAGTAAGCAGGATCAGATTAAGTTCCGCTCTTTATATATAAGGCCTACTAGGCAGGATTAGATTAATCTCCACTCTTTACAGACCTAATTAAGCAGGTTCAGATTAAGCTCTGCCCTTTATATACAAGGCCTACCAAGACAGGATCAGGTTAATTAATCTCCACCATTTACAGACCAAGCCCGAACTAAGCCCGAACAGGATCAGATTAATGTTGAGCCTTTATATACAAGGTCTACCAGGCAGGATAAGATTAATCTCCACCATTTACAGACCAGGCATACCAAGGCAGGATCAGATTAATCTCTACCTTTACATACCAGGCTCTAACTAAGCAGGATCAGATTAATCTTTACCTTTTACAGACCAGGCCGACCAGGCAAGATAAGATTAATCTCCATCCTTTACGTACCAAGCCCTAAGCAGGGTCAGATTAATCTCTACTCTTTACATACCAGGCCTTAACTAAGCAGGATCAGATTAATGTCCACCTTTTACATACCAGGCCTACCTAGGTATAATCAGATTGGTTTTCACCGTTTACATATCAGGTCTACCAAGGCAGGATCAGATTAATCCCCACCCTTTACACACCAGGCCCACCAAGGCAGGATCAGATTAATCCCCACCCTTTACACACCAGGCCCACCAAGGCAGGATCAGATTAATCTCCACCGTTTTACATACAAGGCCTACCTAGGTAGAATCAGATTAATCACAGCCCTTTACACACCAGGCCTACTAAGGCAGGATCAGATTAATCTCCACCGTTTTACATACAAGGCCTACTTAGGTAAATCAGATTAATCACAGCCCTTTACACACCAGGCCTACTAAGGCAGGATCAGATTAATCTCCACCGTTTTGCATACAAGGCCTACCTAGGTAGAATCAGATTATTCACAGCCCTTTACACACCAGGCCTACTAAGGCAGGATCAGATTAATCTCCACCGTTTTACATACAAGGCCTACCTAGGTAGAATCAGATTAATCACCACCATTTACACACCAGGCATACCAAGGCAGGATGAGATTGATCTCCACCATTTTACATACAAGGCCTACCTAGGTAGAACCAGATTAACCTCCATCCTTTATGTACAAGGCCTACCAGGCAGGATAAGATTAATCTCATGGTCAGACTGATTTCCGCCCTTTATACACCAGGCCCTCACTAAGCAAGATCAGATTAACCTCCACCTTTTACATGCCAGACATACCCAGGTAGAATCAGATTAATCTCCACCCTTTATACATATCCGGCCTACCAAGGCAAGATCAGATAAATCTCCACCTTTATACACTAGGCCATACCTAGACAGGATCGAACTTAGTTGGAAGCGACATCCATGTAACAACTTATGAGTGCAGGAAAAAGCCTAGTGGCAAAAGGCAGGTCCATTCAGGTCGTTGGATCAACTTAGATTAATTCAGGTATAATCAGATCAAGTCATGGCAGGTCAGGTCCAATCAGGAGAATGATCAGTAAGCACATCTCACCTTGTACTCTGTCCTCACGGGCCCCAGCTGGACGCAGAGATACATTCCTTAAAAACTGGCCTGTTCGTTATCCATCTTTATGTGTCCATCATTCTGGTGGTGCCAGCTTAGAGTTTCACTGGTCGTCCTCCCCTGCCCCAATTTCAAGACTTTGCTAGCACATAGGGTGTTGTGCAAGCTCAGAGAATCTGCCAGATAATTGCTGGCAGATTTGGGTAGAGCGCATATGCAATTAAACCTGTTAAACAAACCGCAAAATGTCCAGGCCGACTAGCAGACTGCATTGCACAGGTTCCAGGCTGGCTGCAAACAGTGTCATTTCACTATTGTGGGACTTTCCATGAAGTGTCTATAGTAATGTGACAGAAAGATATGGATCCTCTTGTCTTGTTTCTTTGTTTATTGTTGCAGAATACAAGACAAATGTTTTCTTGTTGTTTTTGTTGTTGTTGTTTGTTTGTTTGTTTGTTTGTTTACTTGCTTGCTTGTTATGCAAAGTCAGCTCCTGTGAGAAAGTGGTTCTTAAATTTTGAAACTTTAAACCTCTTTCTGACAGTTATGAAAAAGTGAGACGTTGTGAGAAAGCGATCCTCAGTGAACTCCATTTTATCAAATGCCCTGACGCACTGTTGACCAGATCAGACACAGCCCGGGTGAATGTGCGGATTGATAGGGAACAACCTTGCCATTACCTGTTGGATTTGTTATCCAGCAGTGATCTGTCCGTTATCTGATTTCTGTAACTTATCTGTATGTCACAGTTTCGTTCGATTTCTTTCGCTGGTTATTTGATTTGCATCAATTATCTGTTGGACATTAAGTTTCTGAAAGTGATCTATTGGCTATTCACCACCTGTAAAGCGATCAGCTACGTGTAGTCATTCAGTCTTTGTACACCCAAAGCTAAAAATGATCACATAGACATCCAGTTTCTGAAAGCAGTCATATATACATTCTTTTAGTGATGTGTGGCCAACGTCTAAGAGATCTGTTGGCCATGCTAGGAGTGATCTGTTGGCCATTCTATGAGCGATCTGTTGACCATTCTATGAGTGATCTGTTGACCATTCTATGATTTATCTGTTGGATATTCCATCAGTGATCAATGACCATTCTAGAGTGTATTAGTGGCCATTCTGTGAATGATCTGTTGGCCATGCTAGGAGTGATCTGTTGGCCATTCTATGAGTGATTTGTTAACCATTCTATGTGTGATGGTGTGGTGGTAAGGGTGAAGGTGAAGACAGGAGGCAGAAGAGCAGAGGAGCGCAGATGGTAATGCAGCCTGACGAAGAAGACCCAGGGAAGACAGAGATGGTGTTTCTCTCTTTATTCTGACCCAACCGTTCAAGACCAGACCAGAGGAGAAAGGCGTACATGGCACTCGCACTCATCCGCTTATATACTCCGTATGTGAACCGCATTGACCGCACCGCGAGCCCGCAGGCAAAACAACTCTCTGGAAACCCTTAGGGGCCAGATTTCTGTTTCTTCGAGCAAGCTCAGCGGTGCTTATCTTGCGGTCCACATAACAAATACCAACATATCATATATCAGAAAATTCTACACAGCATACAGATTGTTGTATTCTACATCATTTTGCACAAGATTCACACAGATCGAAACTATAAGTGATTTAAGTCAATGTTTACACTCTGCTGAAAGGGATTTTAGCCGTATTTTTACGTATTTAATCAATCAATATTAGTCCATGAAAAATATCAAACAAATGAGTGAATACACGATGATCGATAAGTTTATGTGGACATATTTTGAATAGGTAAATCAATCTCTCAGTGCAGAAATAGATCGGTGAACAGGCAATAGAAAACACAAATAATCCTAATTTGGACACGCATAGTTCTCTGGAATCCCCCTTACTTTCTTCCAACCCGTTTCTGAGGACTTTATTAAGAAAATCATCATGAAATCTGGCATTAAAACCTGTGAACTCGACCCATTGCCAGCTTCTTTTCTCACCCATTGTCTCGATACTCTTCTCCCTCACATCACCAATATCATTAACCATTCCCTCTCAACTGGCTCCTTTCCTTCTTCTTTCAAGTCAGCAATTGTAAGACCTCTTCTAAAAAAGACGACTCTTGACCCTGAGAATTTGAAAAACTATAGACCTGTGTCAAATCTTCCTTTTCTTTCCAAGGTCTTAGAGAAAGTTGTTCTTGACCAGCTGTTAAACCACCTTCATTCCAATAACCTTGTCTATTCCCTTCAGTCTGCTTACCGTTCTGGACATAGTACCGAAACTGCTCTTCTCAAAATCTGCAACGACTTATTGACTACTCTCGACTCTAACAACGTATCACTTTTGACTCTCTTGGACCTATCTGCTGCCTTTGACACTATTGACCACTCTATCCTTCTCTCCCGTCTACATCACTCTTTTGGGCTCCATGATACTGTCTTGAACTGGTTTCATTCTTACATCACCAATCGTCTGCAAGTAGTTTCTGTCAATGGTCTTTCTTCTAATCCTTCCTGTCTGACTTACGGAGTGCCACAAGGATCTGTTCTGGGCCCCCTACTTTTCATTCTCTACACCTACCCTGTCTCCTCTATTGTCCAAGAACACCTGCTTCAGCATCATTCTTTCTCGGATGACAATCAGCTGTATGTCTCTGGCCTCTCCCTGACCTTCCCATCATGATCCAGAAAACCCAATCTTGTGTAGCTGACCTGAAGGATTGGATGACTGAAAACAAACTGAAATTAAATGAAGAGAAATCCGAATTGATCTTGATCACCCCACCCAAACTCCAAAATCACCCCTCTCTTCCAACCTCTGTCACACTTGTTGACTCATCTATCCCTCTCTCCCATTTTGCCCGTAACCTTGGTGTAACTCTTGATCAAACCCTGTCCTTCCACCAGCATGTGAGCAACGTCTGTCGGACTTGTTTTCTTGAACTCCGCCGAATTGCTTCTATCCGCCACCTCCTCTCAGAAGACACGACAAAGGCTCTTGTCTGTGCATTTGTTCTATCCCGTCTCGATTACTGTAATGCTCTTTTTTCTGGTTCCCCCTCTCATCTCATTAACAAACTTCAGAAAGTTCAAAATCATGCTGCCCGTCTCATCTTCCGCTCTTCAAAATTTAACCATGTTACGCCATTGCTCTGTTCTCTCCACTGGCTCCCTGTTCAGCAAAGAATATCCTACAAGATTGCCTGCCTCTGCTTCAAATCTATTGAGTCTTCCTGTCCTGAGTATCTCACCCATCTGTTACATCTCTACACGCCATCTCGAGCTTTGCGGTCCTCATCTGATACCCGTCTCTATAGTATCCCCATAGTCCGCACTAAAAGGTTTGGGCAGCGTTCTTTTTCCTATCAAGCTCCAACCATCTGGAATCAGTTACCTCGCTCTCTTAGATACTCACCCTCTCTGTCCACATTCAAACGCTCCCTCAAAACTCACCTGTTTCCCAAAACTGGTAATCTCTGCCCCCTTCCCCCCATGTAATGTAATGGTGACATTATAGTGTCTTAGTGTCAATGTGTCATTGTATTTGCATGTCATGCTGTGTGTGTGTTTGTGTGTGTGTGTGTGTGTTTGTGTGGTGTGGGTGCTTCTGTGGGCGTGTGTGTGTGTGCTTGTGATTCTGGTTATATGTTTTGCCATTGTAAACGCCTAGGGCATTAATTTGATTAGGCGTACTAAATGTTCATAATAATAATAATAATAATAATAGTTCGACCACAATACGGAATGCCAAGATCTCTTCTAATACTTTACTGCTTAGCAATATTTCATTGCAGTATCATTTCTGTTTATGAAAGGAGCAAAAAGGTAAATGTAATTATGTATTCTAAGTCAGATTTTAAATATTAAGAATTCGATTCTACATCCCGGCAAGATGGCGGTCATTTTGGCGGTGTGTCGCACTTTGACTTGGCCTGAACTTTCTTTAATGCAAGCTTAATATCTAATGATTAAAGGTGTGATGTGGTCCAAATGAAAGATTAGAATATCAACATTCTAATCGCGATCTTAAAATTTCCACAATTTATTTCATTATTATACAAATTTCCGATCATCATCACGGCTCACTGGTCGGAAATTTGAATAGTACCGAACGATCGGACAACAAAATTGTTGATTTCAGGCAAACGACGGGAAACTTCGCCTCGAGGACATTTCCTACAAGAAATACATACTTTTCTGCTGAATTAGAGTGCACAAGTTATTCATGTCTTAACTTTTAAGGGTTTAAATAATAGAATTTCC
>JAPXFY010000014.1:19188314-19190814 GCA_030674185.1 Monoplex corrugatus | reverse complement strand
CTGTGGTATCGCGTCGACGGAGTGTTCCATAGGCAATGTAGCATCCTTGAAAAGCGAAAACTGAACTGAATCTCTCTGAATACGAGACACATTAAACATTTCAAGAAAAAATTACATAACTGCTGTTCAAAAGTTCAATGTCGAATACGGAAAAAATACCCCACCCACCCACCCCTACACACACACACACACACACAAGAAGGCCATCATGCCATTAAGCTATGTTGATAACCCTTTCCGAAAGTTTCGGATCAGCACTGACAGACACGCGGTTCAAAAGTATGGTACACAAACCACAAAGTGGTTGGGAACCCAGGTTGACGCAGGTTTGTCTTTCCCCAGACAGGACGTCCACATGATAGTCGGCAAGCTTTCCTGGGAAGTGTTGATCTCACTTTGTCGACAGATGCGAGGCTGCACAACTCTATGGAGGTCCTTTCTAACATTGAAACCTCCATACTGTGGGTACACAGACTGGACAGGCACACCCAGTACACTACTCAAACCATGGATTCCCCACATACTCATGTAGGCTCCTGGGCATCGGCAGTTCATCACGTCATTCTGAAAAAGGTTTTTCATGTCTTCTTCCGTAACGTTGATGGAAAATGTCTGGTCTGAGTATGAGATGTAAGTCTTCACCAAATTCTGAAGATCCGTCCCCGATGCAAGGAAATCATCAGAAAGATACAGGTCTGAATTTTGAACCATCTCAAAAATGATACGGACCCGCATCTCAGTGTGATGATCTTCATCTCCATATGCTAGGAGAGACCCGCACCGCGGCAGACAATTTCCGTCACCACGCACCTGCACTGGAAGACACTGCGAAGCATCATCAGGATACAGCTCGAGGGACACATAGTCCACGTTTGGTTTTTCTGGCAGGTATGGTTTGTATGTGATGGGCGTTTGTGCGAACAAGGAAAGCGTTTCTGCAGCAACAATGTTCTCAAGTTCCTCGTAGGATGATGCATCTTTGATCAGTGTTGCAAGATTGTCAAAAAACACGAAAGAGTCATCTGTTGTATGCCTGGTGGAACCCTTACTGGTTGATGGACGAGGCGTGTCCTTACTGGCTGACGGACGAGGCGTGTCCTTACTGGTTGATGGACGAGGCGTGTCCTTACTGGTTGACGGACGAGGCGTGTCCTTACTGGTTGACGGACGAGGCGTGTCCTTACTGGTTGATGGACGAGGCATGTCCTTGCTGGTTGATGGACGAGGCGTGTCCTTACTGGTTGATGGACGAGGCGTGTCCTTACTGGTTGACGGACGAGGCGTGTCCTTACTGGCTGACGGACGAGGCGTGTCCTTACTGGTTGAGGGGGGAGAAGTGGAATGGCTCCAAGTGAATGAATGACTTGCCTGTTCAGGCTTTGATGGTGACGAAAAGAAATCTGTGATTCTGCTTTGTATTGTGGAAGTTGTTAGAAGCAAATGTTCCAATTGACCGCTGAATTTTTGAAGTCCTCTTCTGATCTCTTCATTTGCTCCCGTTTGCAACAGATACAGCTCAATAGTTGAAAGAGCAGACAAAGCCTCCAGCTTTGAGATAGACGGAGGTTGCTCCCCCCACAGTCATCCCCATCAGAGTCGTTTTTGTCCGTTGACGGTCTCATCGGTGTCACCTCTGGTAGAGCTAAGTCAGGACAAGATGTCTTCTGTTGAAGGAACCGCGCATGTAGCAACATCATTGTCAACGTCACAAAACTCTTCCAGGGACACATCCAGCTCCTTGTAGAGTCGTAACAGGAGCGGCTCCATGTCAGCAGCCTCAATGTCAGCTCCCACGTCGCATGGCATCTCAGTGCAGGCTTCTCCTTCATCAAGGTCACTTCGATTAAATCCTGCTTTCCGGAAACAGTTTCGGACTGTGGATGGTCTGACATTGTCCCATGCGTGCTTCAGGTTCCTGACGGCATCGAGGAGGGTGACGCTGAACTCACCCAAGGGCAGGCCTGAATCAACGTGAAGAATGAGCCTGGAGAGCATCCGTGTTCTGAAAAAATACCAATTTCAAACCTTAATTGTGTGCTAGTGTGTGAGTGATTGTGAGTGTGTGTGTGTGTGTGTGTGTGTGTGTGTGTGTGTGTGTGTGAGAGAGAGAGAGAGAGAGAGAGAGAGAGAGTGTGTGTATGTGTGTGTACGTGAGAGAGGGAAAGAGAGAAAGAGCACACACACACACACACACACACACACGTACCCACCTGTAGAAGAATTTCAAATGTGTGTGAGAGTGTGTATGTGTGTGAGTGATTGTGAGTGATTGTGAGTGTGTGTGTGTGTGTGTGTGTGTGTGTGTGTGTGTGTGTGAGAGAGAGAGAGAGAGTGTGTATGTGAGAGAGGGAAAGAGAGAGAGAGAGCGCAACACACACACACACACACACACACACACACCACACACACACACACACACACGTGCTCACCTGTAGAAGAATTTCAAATTCTTGATCACACCACAGTCCAAAGGTTGGAGTTTGGATGTGGCATTTGGTGG
>JAPXFY010000014.1:19165814-19183314 GCA_030674185.1 Monoplex corrugatus | reverse complement strand
TAAGAGAAACCCCTGAATGGTCCACATTTTGACCCAGATTTGGTCAAACAAACAAACAAACAAACAAAAAAACAAATTCAGAAACGGCTGACAAAAGTCTGCTGACACTTTTTTGTTATGGACATGCTGACAGACACACAGACAAAAATACCTGTCTCTTGTCGATATGAAACATTTTTATGGGGGATTGAAAAGACGTAATTTTGGTGGGATTGATCATTTTATTAAGAACCTTAGATCTTTCCATCATTACAGCCACTGTGTGACTGGGTATTTGTTCCAAATCTTACTACTGTATAACTGTTCTCTTTGATCATTCAAAACAGTCAAACCATGATGTGTCGAATTATGTAAATTCTTATTGAGTCAGACAGACAGACTGACAGACTGACAGACAGACAGGCACAGACAGACAGGCACAGACAGACAGACAGACAGAAACGGCAGATACGGCCTGTTACTTGGCTTAAAAATATCAGGCAGCCTGCGGTTCTCAAAGCAGCAGCTTCTGATGATGCTAAAACTCAATAAAGTCAGCTGGTGAGTGTGTTTTCAGTTTAATCACACCATCTGTGTGGAACTCACTGCTGGCTGATCTGAGTTCTCTGCCATCTTTTTGCACTTCAAGTCTCAGTCAAAGACTTACCTGTTCACCCTGGTCTGTCGTTGTTCATATCACGTGTTTTTTAAGGATCATCGCACTCAGGGAGGTTACCTTTGTGCTCACCTTTTTTCTTCTTCTCATTTTCTACGCCACTTTAATGGCCAGAGAAGCTGGCACAGTCTTTTTTTTTCTTTTCACAATGCGATGATTATGATGTGGATGAGGATGATAATCATGATGCTATGGAGTTCCATCTAGGATTGAGACTGCGTGACAGGGCTGTACTGTATGCTTACTATCGTAATATATCCTGACGTCAAGCAGGCCTGAGAGATACAGACACCTGTGGTGCTTGTCAGAAGATTTGAGCAACACCCTTAATGACGCATCCATGCAGTGGGTGAGACTCGACTGTGTATTCCCAGTCTTCCCAGTGAGCCCATAGCACGCCCAACTTTGGGTAGGAGCCAGTTAGAGCGGAAAAATCCCACAATATATTTTTGAAGGGACTGATGGGGATTCGAACACACAACATTCCAATCGGTAGTTCGTTGTGTTAACCACTCTACCATGGTGACTGGTTTGTTGATATCATAGTTACTCGTCATTGATATTTACTTTCATTTCTAACTACCTGTCATGTGGCATCAAATAATCATTCATGTGTAATTACGTTTATAACCATACAAATAGTTATGTGTATGTAGGCCTATGGTATACCTTGTTAGTGTACGTCATTTGTGCATGTATACTATTGTGTGTATTTTGATGCGTTCATATGTATGTATGATAAACTGGTGCTTCTGTGTGTGGACGATATGAAGTTATCAGTTGCATTTTTCTGCTTTCTCGAATATCTGAAAAATGGTTGCCATGAAGTCTGTGTTCTTCGTACGTGACACATGGCCAATGTACTTTAGTCTTCTCTTGTTGATGTCTGCTAGTAATTTTCTGGTGGTATCAAGTTCTTCCAAGACATTTTCATTAGTTCTATCTGTGCATTTGACATGTAGTACCGGTAGTCTCCGATAAAATCACATCTGTGCTGGCTCAATTCTTTAGCAATCAGCTTTTCTGAGAGTCCAGGCTTCGCAGCCATAACTCATGATTGGCCAGACAAACTTTGTAAAAGTTTAATTTTCAGGCCATTTGGTCTGCATCTACTTCTATACTAGCTGAATGGGTAGCGCAAACTATGTTAGATTTGAGAAGTTTCACAACATAGGAGATAATTCCTACGTGACTCACAAGAGTTATGTCCTTTGGTTGATATTATAAAAAATTATCCCTGCTTCCCTCTTATTTCTTTGGTAACAGAATTACTACTTGTACTGTGCTTCAGCTCTCACAAGAGCCCTAAGTGCTGGGCAGACACAGGCACAGCAAACATGTCAATCCATACCGACTTGATGAAAGGAACGAATCATAAAAAGTACAGTGTTTTATTGTTTTAACAATTATAAAAGACAAGCACGCAGGCATACAGAGAGAAGGGGAAGGAGAGAGGGAGACAGACAGACACACAGATAGACAGACAGAAAGAGGGAGAGGGAGAGAAAGAGGCACAGACAGATAGAATAGAGAGAGAGAAAAAGAGGGAGAGAGATAGAGAGAAAGAGAGAGGGAGAAGGAGACTTACTGTTTGAACTTTTCTTCTCGGTTTTCAGAGAGAAAGAGAGAGGGAGAAGGAGACTTACTGTTTGAACTTTTCTTCTCGGTTTTCAGACTGACTTTTTAAAATTGGAGCAGTACCTAACGTTACAACCCACAGCTGACGTCATCAATTCCGCCACCACCAGAACCACCACTAGCACGGTACCCCCAGTGCTGCATAACGTGACGATAGTGACAGCCTTTCTGGACATTGGCGAGTTCGGCAAGGGCTCGCCCCAAAACAAGAGAGATCACCGCATCTACAAGAAATGGGCTGCAGCCTACTCCAGAGTGATGGCCCCTGTGGTGTTCTTCACAAACTCCAAGTCTTTCTCCCGCCATTTTCTGAACGTCCGGAGAGAGTTGTTGGCCCTGACCAAGGTAGTCAAGGTGGAGTTGCCTTCCCTGTGGTCTTTCCGCCTCAAGAAGCAGATAGCAGCCATCTATAGCGGGGGGTACCCCAAACACTGGCCCAACACTGTCTACCCGGACTACACGTGCGTGACGCACGCCAAGTTCGACTGTCTGCGCCACGTGTTGGACAACAACTACTTCCCCAGTCAGCATCTGGCCTGGATGGACGTGGGCTATCTCAGGAACATCGCAGGTGACTTAGACATCTTGAGGAACATAGATGTTACATAATTATAGGAACAGATGTTTATAGGAATATGTATGTATATATTCATAGGAAGGTAGATATTCATAGGAATATACATATTTATAGGAACACACATATTCATAGGAACATAGGTTTGTATCATTATAGGAACATTAAGTATTTATTTATATGAACCTAGATATTTATAGTAACCTAGACATTTATGGGAACATATACATTTATATGAACACATCTGTACAGGAACATAGAGATTCATAGGGACAGACATGTATTTATGAGAACATCAATGATTAAAGGAACATAGATATTTAAAGTACCATAGACTGGCACCTTATCGATTTCTTGTATTGTCAGATGTACTTTGTGCCTCGAAATGACATTGACAAAGTGAAAGATGGCTGTCTGGTAGATGGTATTGTGTTTTTATTGTGATATTTTGCACCTATGTGTGTCTCAATGGCTGATGTGACGCTTCTAGTATGTTGGCAAGTCACTGTGTGCTTGTCACCTCCTGCTTTCAACCTGCACTGCCCGCTAACATTGCTGCTTGCAGCTGTGCAGAAAAGAGAGCAGGGTACGAGTGTGTAAGTCTTTACCTGTCAGTACATGATCTTTGCATCAGCAAGCCCTACGTAGTGCCTTCCCTTGGCGACACACGATCACTGAGCACCTCACGAACTTAGACTGAACCCCCGATGGACTTGGAGATCTCGCCCCCCAGACGGGCGGCTCACAGGCCCATACGCACTGGTGTCTATGAACCAGACCCCCAGCTATGGGTGAATAGCGCCACCCCTTTGTGGGTAGTAGTGGGAACGATAAAGTTAGCAGATAGTCCACACAAAATCCAACGGAAAGCAATGGGAAACCACCATCATATTCTCCCAAGAACATCATGACCGGAAATCTGGATAAAAAGTAAAGTGAACGAGGTGAATAGGGATTCCACTGAACACCTTCACCTAGGGGAAGTCAAGTTAAGCAGGTGACACCACACTGTAATCAAGCTACTGCTCTTAGATTAAAAGATATGAGAATTGCAACATGGAATGTTAAAACAATGCTCCAGAAGGGGAAACTAGAAAATGTCAAGACAGAAATGGAAAGACTGAACGTCAGTATTTGAGGAATTGGAGAGGTGAGATGGAAGGCAGAAGATATAATAACATTGGGCAAGCATAAAATTATATATTCTGGTGGGGACACACATGAAAGAGGCGTAGGCATCATAATGACTAGAGACAAGTCAAAGTCTTTCAAAGGATACTGGGGAATATCAGACCGTGTTGTGGTACCAACATAGTCTGAGTATATGCACCAACATCTGCAAGTACTGAGGGAGAAATTGACAACTTCTTTGTAGAACTGGAGCCAACCAAGACTCAATATAATTCACAGGACTTACGATAACAATAGCAGTTTTTAATGCTAAAGTGGATTAGAAAAAATTAAATGGCATAGTTGGATCTCATGGCCTTGGTATGCCAGATGATGAGAAGAGAAACTTGTTGAGTGGGCACAAGTAAATGAATTCATAATAGGAAACACTTGGCTTGAGCAACCAAAAAGAAGAAACTGGACCTGGATGAATCCAAAAGACAGCACAAAAATCAAACTGATTCCATCGTGATAAATGAGAGATTGAGAAATCTTTACTGATAGCAAAACCATTACCAGGCGCAGACTGCAACAGTGACCACAATCCTGTAATGGGAAAATGTAGGCTAAGACTAAGGAGATGACACAAATTAAAAATAAATCAAACTGGATCTTGAGCTCTTAAAGACAGATGAATCAACTAGTGCAAAATTTTGCGTATATGTTCAACATAAAATGCAGTGCTCTAGAAAATGTTGGGGACATGAAGAATAATGGAAAATTTGAAAAACTCAATAAATCAAGCGTATCAAGAAATCTCTAGAGCTGAAATAAGAGCAAAGAAGAATCGGATGACAATAGAATTTTTAGCATTGATGGATGAGTGGAGGAAGGTAAAGGAAAAAGAGGAAGTATGCAAAAAAAATGTCTATAAAAATCAAGAATAAGTGCAATGAAGCTAAGGAAGCTTAGCTAGAAACAAAGTGCAAAGAAATAGAAGACCGACACAAAACAGACCCTAACTTTATGTACAGAAATACTGATGAAATTGCTCGCAGGAAAAACACATGCACATTAACTGCTTGCTTGAAATCAAAGGATGGTGCAATTGTTATGAAAAAAGATAAAATAACAGATGAGGAGAGTATATTAAAGACCTTTTTGACGATGACAGTTTCAGTTCCAATTTTCAGTTTCAGTTTCTCAAGATGACGTCTTTGCCCTCGGAATGACATATTTATGCACTAACGTCACAGGTGCCATGTGATGGAGAAGATTCAAAATGATCACGGCACAAGCCTTAAGCTGCACATAAACCCATGAGCTGGCCAGGTCCTGAGGTCCTGCTTAGATAGTTCCATAATTCTGGTGTCGAAGGGGAGTGAGGTGGTGGTGACCTCAACTTTTCCTGTGGCCATCACCACGAGGGCGGTGCCCATTCCCTCTCCTCTGCTTCAAATTCATATTCATATTCACTTTATTTTTCAACCATGATTTCAGAAAGGCAAGAAGGCTAATTGGTCTTCAAGGGGTGGGGCCTGGGAAATCAACCTATCTTTCCAATGTTTTATACCAAGGCAGCCGAGCAATGCCCTGCTCTTCGCGATTTTTAACTGCTGTTGGATCTTTAGCGCGCACAGCCAGAAGGCACACGGATACGACACGTTTTTCGTCCCCTTGCGAAGGACTAGACGTTCAGTTCGATTTTCCGGTCAAACTGAGGAGAAAAGTCAAGGCCTCTACGGGGAGCGAACCCTAGAACCTCGAGTTTAGTTGCTGGCAGGCAAACGTCTGAACCATTCTGCCACTCCTCCCTGAGAAAGGAGGAATACATCATCAGAAAAAACTTCAAACGACCGTCAAAAATGAAATGATACCGAATTACGTTAACAAGACTGTCTCCCTGTTTCAGGATGGATCTTTTCCAAATTATGGGTCAAAGTTGTGAACCGCTCAGGAGTGGCGAATGCATGGTGTGGAGGACAAGGTTTCCAGTTCAAGTTCACACGAACAAAACAAAATGTGCCCAAATTCAACATTTTCTGAGGAAGTAGTGAACACTACTTTTTCGGGAACGAAGGCGGCAGAATGGTTCAGACGTTCCCCAGCCAGTAACTAAACTCGAGGTTACAGCGTTCATTTCTGGTAGAGGTCCCTACTTTTCTCCTCAGTTTGACTGGAAAATCAAAGAGAACGTCTCGTCCTTTGGAAGGAGACGAAAAACTAGTCGAACCCGTATGCCTTCTGGCCTGCTCGCGCTAAAAGATCACACGGCTGTTGAAAATCATGAACAGTAGGGCATTCTCCCGGCTGCCCTGGCATAAAAATATCGGAGAAATGGATTCACTTCTCAGGTCCCTCCCCTTAAAGGCTAATTATCCTTCTTGCTTTTCTGAAGTCTTAGTCCAAAAAATGGATGGCTCTGCGCCGCGGCGACATACTCTCGACGAGAAGAGCAGCCCGAGTTTCATTTGGCAAAATCCATGAGACAAAAAAAAAATGATTATGAATATGAATGCATATGTTGTTGTAACAGTCTACCATTGTCCTCGATGCTTGTTAAGTTTTATTTGAAATGACGCTCCTTCAAGATCACAGTGACCTCGAAAAGTACAAAATATGGACTTCCTGGTAAAATTACGGAATGAAAAGGGATACAGAATAGTTTGACCATCTTGTTTATGCCTGTATCAATCTGTATAGGTGAGAACTCCACCCAGGGCTTCCTCATGTGGCCTCCCCCCGAGTTCGACCCAGAGCGCGTGCTGTGTGGGGAGGTGTACAGCCCTGACTTCAACAGGTCCTGGAAGTCCATTCTGCGTAACAACGTCAACTGGGTGGCTGGCGGCTTCTTTCTGGCCACTCGACGCGTCATCAACACCTTTGTGACTCAGTACCGTAGAGCCGTCACTGCCTTCTTGTACCAACACGAAAGCCAGGTAAATGTATAACTGTTGTCGGCTCCAGACTGGAATTTGCTCCAATCATTCCCGTCCCGTCCATGTATATAATTATGTAATATATGTATATGTGAATATCTATCTATGTATCTATAATATTAATATTATTATAATATATTAATATCAATATCAGTATCTATATCTTTCGGCTTGCTGTAGTATCATTTGATAAATGTGTGTGTGTGTGTGTTTGTGTTTGTGTGTGTGT
The DNA here is from genome assembly GCA_030674185.1 of Monoplex corrugatus. Classification (NCBI taxonomy): domain Eukaryota; kingdom Metazoa; phylum Mollusca; class Gastropoda; order Littorinimorpha; family Ranellidae; genus Monoplex; species Monoplex corrugatus. Next base: position 19,176,169 of record JAPXFY010000014.1, on the reverse strand, counting down.
GTGTGTGTGTGCGTGCGTGTGTGTGTGTGTGTATCAGGTAGAGCAGCACATTCTCCACGCTATGTACACAAAGGAGGGACGTGCCATAGCCCATCCCACAGTGGAGCTTCAAGCAGAGCGGGGCGGCTGGTTCGACATCGGCTTCAAGTGTTTGCACCTGCTGCCTACCCCCACGCCACACCTAAAGCACCGTGCTACACAGCCTCCTCCACACAGCCACACAACACCACAGCCACACAACACCACAACCACACCACACAGCCACACCACTAAACGACACAACACCACGCAGCCACATAACACAACCACACCACTCAGCCACCGCCCAGCATCCACACAACCACACAACTAACCTACACAGCAACAACACGCAACCACATCACGTAGCAACAACACTCAGCCACCACACAGCCCCCACAACTAAATTACGCAACCACATAACCACCACAAAAACAACAACCATTAAGCCACACAATCACCACACAACCACCACACAACTGCACAACTAAATGACCACATAAACGCACAAACATGCCACACTGCCATGCAGCCTCACCTCACAACCGCACAGACGCAACACAACCACATAACCACTCCACACATGCACTTAACCACATACTACACAGCCACATAACCATATACAACCTCACACCACACAGCCACATGACTATACCGGCATGTAACCACATAATCACACATCACATAACCACACAGTCACACCATATAACCACAAAACCACACCATACTAGCACATAATTACATCACACAACCACGTACCACCACAAAACCACACCACTTAACCACTTAGTCACATGGCATCTGTGATGTTAATGCTTTTGATAGTTCCTAAGTGAGGTAACTCCATCTTGAGAAAATCTGAAACTGAAACTTTACGTCAAGATACTATCACAGGGGCCCCTCAGACCGTATTGTTAGACGGGTAAGTAAGGTTTGCGTAATGAAGATCACGCCATCCATGATTAAACCGGTTACTCAACATTTTCCACCGAACAGGATCTAACGCTCATATTGTTCTTATCCAACTATAGAGGTTAGGTTATCTAGTACACAAAAGGTTTCAGCAAATAATATAATATACAATATTTTATATAGCGCAAAATCTTGATAAAATCAAATCTAAGCGCTAAAACACACACACGCACGCACACACGCACACACACGCACGCACGCACGCACGCACGCACACACACACACACACACACACACGCACACGCACACGCACACGCGCACGGCTATAAATGGGGAGAAAGAATAAAAGCAATGGAAAATTATAGAGAGCATATTATATACAATTATATATTACAATGTGATTCCCCTCCGAGTGGAGACAGGCTGCAGAGGGGATTGAGTGAGCTCAGGATTTTATGCAGAGGAGAAAAGGTGAGTTTTGAGAGGGACTTGAAGGAGACAAAAGTAGGTTGCTGACGGACTGAGAGAGGAAGTTTGTTCCAGGAAAGTGGACCAGAAACAGAGAAGGCTCGTGGACCATAGGTATTGAGCTTAGTGCGTGGAAAGCGAAAAGTCAGAGGATCGGAGGCAGAGCGGAGGGTACGTGAGGGAAGATAGATCTCAAGTAGGCTTGACAGGTAATCGGGGGCTGCGTTATTGAGGCTTTTGTAGCACATGGTGTCTAGTTTGTACCAACGTCCAAGCGAAAAGTCCAGAAAGTTGAATAACAACCAGGGCCACTAGGCCAAAGATTGCTTAGATATTCAAATTTCGGTGTCCAATGAAAGACAGGTGCCAAAGATTGCTTAGTTATTCAAATTTCGATGTCCAATGGAAGACAGGTGGGAAGGTTTGTGACAGAAACAATAGAAACGCACTGTATAAAAGCCAGTAATTCAATCACTAGAGAGAGAACCTAGAGAGAGAGAATCTTGAGTCAGCCATTTTGTCAGGGAGCTAGAGACGTTTCAGTTTCCAACCTATCTTAGATGTATGTAATCCCACATCTTATTTTATACTTTCGTTAGGGTAGGGATAGGAATAGGTAGTACGTTATTTTCCATGAAGCAAAGAGAGAGGAAATAGAGTAGGACAAAGTGTTCAGCATTCTAGTGATATGCAAGTTCTGATGATTCGTAGTGCATCTTAGGATTTTAGGAATATTAGGACCCAGGACAGTAGGAATGAACCACGTTTATGCTGAAGTTGAATGATTAAATAAATACGTTGTAGTTATTAATTTATGTGTGGACTGCTTATGAGAATGATGTCTAGTGTAGTTAGTGCATTTCTTCTCGTCACTCTCCTTCCTTGTTGTGTGTACGACTTCTAAGAAGAGAAACAATTCTTCATATACATCCCCAATTCATCTTCCTGTTATAGATGACCCAACCCAAATAATCCTTCCTGCGATACAGATATAAACACTTGTGGTTTTCATACTTTTTTTTTCCCTTTATTAGATCAGATTTTCCCAGTGTTATCTACAGTGCGTGTTTGCTCTGTAGAATGGAGGGGAATCTTAGCTCTTTCTTTTATGTACCTTGGATGGACACAAATAGTGCATGCATTATACTATTCATTGCATTCTCTCTCTCTCTCTCTCTCTGGTCTTTGGCACTGTCTTTACAGTGGACTCTTCCCTTTGGTTCCTTTTGTCTCCTTTCCTTTTTCTTTCATGGGCTGCTCTGGGCATCTGGTTCTGCATCTGGAATCTGGGTCCAGCTTTGCTTCTGCGATGGGATGTGTTGGGTCCTTTTTCTGTCCACCTTCTGAGTGTTCTTGACTTTTCTGGTTCATCATTTTCGTGGGCTGTCTGTTGGTTTCGGTGTGGTTTTCATAGTGATACATACACTGTTGTTTGTCCTGGTCGTCATGGTGATGTACACATCGTTTACTGTGATTGCCTCAGTGATTTGCAGCATAATACATATGTGTGGCAATATAATACATATGTGTGGCAGGAATCGTGTTCTTTACTGTCAGTCTTGTTTGTGTGTTTCCTACGAGCACATTTCTCAGATGTCTGTATGCACGTTGATTGGGCCACAGCGTTCAAGTGTTATGTTACTACAGTCTGCATACCGATATTCTGTCTTTGATGGGCATGCATGCTGTTTTCATTTTTTCCATGAGCCACACAGCATTGACATGGTTTACAGGATCTTCAACATGCATAGTTGACACTTCATTCCACACGCGTATACATGTACTCCTATGTTGATAGAGCCGTGGACTCAAGATCTAGTATCTTGGGTTCAGTTCCAGCCTGCAAGATGAAAACTGACCTGTGTGCTGCTGCCTGTCTTAATGTTTCCATCATTCTGGTGATGTCAGCTTAGTGTTTCGTAGGTCCCTTTCCCCCCTCTCTCCCCATTACAAGACCTGGCAGTGTACAGGATTTTGTACAGGCTAATGAAGCCTTCTTGATGATTGTTTGCAGATTTAGATGGAGTGCATACAGAATTGCCCGAGTGCGATGAATCCATCTTGAGCAAACCCGGAAAACGCCAAACTGGCAGATAATTCACTAGTACAGTGAGTAGAACGTCTGCCTTGATCAAACTTCGAAACTCCAAACCTGAAATGTCCGTAAGGTTATGGGACCACCTTTGTATTTGGGTTTGCAGGGGTGGGGGGGGGGGGGAGGATTTTGGTGTGGTTTGGTTTGGTCTGGTTCGGTTTTCAGGGTTGTTGTTTTGTTTCGTTTTGTTTTTTGTTGTTGCTTTTCTGTTTGGTTGTTTAGTGGTGGTGATGTTTATTGTTGCTGTTTTGTAGGGTTGGTTGGTTGGTTGTTGGTGGGTTGATTGGCTGGTGGTTGGTTGATTGTTGGTTAGTTGGTTGTTGGTTAGTTGATTTTTTTTTGTCTGTTTGTTTATCTTTATATATGTATGTTTGCTTAAGTCTCTACCATATATTTAATGACTTCATGGTTGTAGGACAATCCTTACCAAGTCTTTTTCCTTCCATTTTGTCACAGTCAGAAAATGAGTTATGACAGCTAGTTAGATGCAGTCTATTATCCAGCCTATTTCGCTATCAGTCAGCTTACACACAGAAGAAACCGACCCACATTTTGCACATCCACCCCCCACCCCCCCCCCTATTCTTCCAGCTTGTCACATGACACCATATCACCAGTAGCAAAGAAGTTACGAAGGTGTATTTCTTACTTAATACAGTAAGTAACTGTATGAGAATGAAAACATGTATTAATTCTTTGACAGATTGTCCCCATCACATGGCCAGTGTTTTACAGGCGTTATAGCTGTAACGAAGTAATACAAGGAATAAAAGCTTGTAGCTATTTCATATTATTACACTATGTTTCAGATCCTGTCCAAGGAGGAAGAAGACTTTGAAATCAGCTTCCTAAAGGAAACCAATGGTTCCTTCAACTGGCTCGAGAAGGACATCACATCGGTTTCATCCACTGACATAGTCACCATGCTGGACCTAAGTAAACTGGGGCCTTGAGTCTTGTCATGATTTATCATCCAAATGGACCCTAATGTATTAAAGGGATCCTAATGTGTTTTTGTAACACTGTTTATTAGAATAATAAACTTTTGTGGAGTGAAAACTGCTATTTTCTGTGTTTTTCCTTTAATGTGCACTATTGTTGTCACATGTAATGCAGTGACGGTATTCACTAATCCTAACTTTCCTCTCAGCTGTGAATGATGTGGCACTTTCTGATATGCACACTGTTTGAGCTTCTTTTCAGAAAGAACTCTGTAGGCATTGCAAGAAAAGTCTGTTGATGGTTAACGTCCATGACAAAGTTAAACTGGGGATGTCGCGTACATTACATTGTCACACTTTTAGAAGGGTCATGTGTGATCCAAATTTGACATAAAAGCACTTTTTATTGCCTTGATTGCTTTCTTCCTTGCTATTTATTATATTTCCATAACAATTGTGCATGCAGTATCTAAAATTGTGTGGCTTACATCTCAAATGTGTCACACCGTAATGTACGCGACACCCCGATAGACCCCTGTTTCAAGTCTCAAGAATATTAAAACAGACTGCCTCACTGATTTTTTAAGGCATAATTAAGAATTTAGATAAGTCCCTTTTTAATCAGCATAAGTCCACAATCCCTGTTTTATTTTTAATTTTTGACCTGATGCAACCTCGTATTCACCATTTCTGGAGAACAACTCAACTGAGAGCCAGGTTCAACCAGGTAGCCATTATGTCTACCCCTCAGTCGTTAAAACTTCAACGTCTCATACGCGATTTCGATGGGAAAGTCATCAAAATTTTTAGAGAACTGGAAGAGGAACATCGATTGCTAGCCAGGTTCAGGAACCATCTTCATTTCACGCTGCATTGTAAACATCAAAATGTGTGCCCTACAAGTCTTTAAGATCAAAACTAGTATGAAAGGCCAGGAAGCTAACAACATCATCCATAGTGCTCAACGTGCGCTCATGAACGAACGGATTAAACAAATCAACAGTAGTTTGGTTATTATCAACAACATCACCATTTTGAAGGATGAACTCAGTGCGTGTGTACCGGATACTATCATGGCGGAGACGGTTGCCTGGTTCGACTGCACTGTCAGGCATGAATGGGATAGAGTGCGCATGCGCCACAGGAAAAAGTTTGCTAAGTTGCAGACTAAACCAAAACATGACGATTGCGTGCCCATTACTCCCGTCAGTGACCAAGAAACTCAAGAAATCAAAAACAGGTGGGTGGTGAATCTGTCGGATCAAAGTTTGACTGAAGCAGAATTGTCAGTGTTGAGAAAGGGGCTTAATTTCGCGGTCACTCCAAACTTCCCATCACGGAGTACATTACCAGCATTGAAACTGCGTGTCGATGGATTGGTCCCCAAACAAAAGAGGCCACACACTTACGATCAGTGTGTGTGAATATCCTCAAACAGAGCAACCCCCCCAAATCCAACATTTCCAGGGATGAAAGACTTGAACTACAGGGATTGAGGAAGAAGGATTCCATCATGATTCTCCCAGCCGACAAAGGACGTGCCACAGTCATCTTACCCAAGGGGCGGTACTATGAGAAGGCTTACAATCTGCTAGATGACAAAAAGACCTACCAACAGCTGAGCAAAGATCCCACCAGCAAGTATACTGCCCATCTGACCAAACTACTGCAAGGCCTACAGAAGTCAGGAGAACTCTCCTCAGAACAATACCGCAGATTGTACCCCTCAGCTGCTGATGTGCCCAAGTTCTACGGACTGCCTAAAGTGCACAAGAAAGATGTACCCCTCCATCCCATTGTCGCCTCTAGAGGATCCCTGATGTATGAGACGGCCCGCTTCGTTGCAGACATCTTCTCGCCTTTGGTAGGAAAGACAGAACATTCCATTGCAAACAGTGCAGACCTGGTGAAGAAGCTGTCGAAGTTTGTACCTCACCTGATGAGATTCTGTGTCCTATGACGTCACAGCCCTGTTCACCAGTGTCCCTGTGAAGGACAGCATTGACATCATCAGGGGGAGGTTACAGGTCAACAACAGCCTTTGGCAACGCACCAACCTGCCAGTGGAACACATCTGTGAACTGCTATCCTGCTGCCTCAACACCACCTACTTCACCTTTGAAGGACACTTCTACCAACAGACCGAGGGTGCAGCCATGGGGTCCCCCGTGAGTCCCATCGTCGCCAACCTCTTCATGGAAAATTTCAAGGAGAAAGCTTTGGCGTCGTTCTACACTTCTCCACGCTACTGGGGCCGCTACATGGACGACACTATGACTGTACTGTACTCCATCTCTCGATCTGTCTGTCTCCATCTGTCTCCCGGTTTCTCTCTCTCCATCTCTGGGTCTGTCTGTCTGCGTCTCTCTGTCCCCGTCTCTGGGTCTGTGTCTCCGTCTCTCGGTCTATCTGTCTCAGTCTTTCAGTCTCCATCTCTGTCTGTCTCTCAGTCTGTCCGTCTCCATCTCTCGATCTGTCTCTGTCTCTCAGTCTGCCTCCGTTTCTCTGTCTCCGTCTCTTGGTCTGTCTCCGTCTCTTGGTCTGTCTCCCTCTCTTGGTCTGTCTCCGTCTCTCGGTCTGTCTCCGTCTCTTAGTCTGTCTCTCTCTCTCTATGCCATTTTTATAGCCCAGCTGAGCACTAAGGCCATATCAGGGCTACCACCACGTTAAGAACTTTTTTTTTCATTGTTGTTTAAAGCCCAGCCGACTGTGCAGAGCCATATCAGGGCTATAACAACTTCAAAACACACAAAACGTCAACAGGCAAAAAACCCCCCCAAAAAACAACATATCAATGCATTCGTGCACATAACCTAAGGACACGCCCCCGGTGTAGGACCATTCCGTCCAATTTATTGCACAAGGTGTTAAAAAAAACAAAAACACCTTAATACAAAGTTAAGCATACATAAGGATACCAAAACATCAAAAACAGGCATAAATGACCTAAAATTGCTTCCGCATATCTCACCTCCTTAGAGCCAAAAATGCACTTGATGCATGTACCCAATTATCAATCCGAAGAAAAAGACTATCGAAAAAATACAGGTGAATGGACCATTAAGGCAGAAAAGTAGAAATGACAGAAAACAAGGCAAGGCAGAAACAAAGAGAGTGACAGAAAAGAGGAAATTTCTAGCACAGAATTTCCAGAAGGTGGGGATACTATTTATACTGAAAGAGTCCCCGGCAACCCAGCAGGGGAAGAACAATTCTTAATGGTTTTCTTGTTCTTCTGGTTTGTGTTTGCTTGGGCGCGGGCAGTCAATCTTGTTTTGGATCTAACAATTCTTAAGTCGAATAAACAAAAAATATTTCGAAACAACATGTCTAGTCTACAAACTCTAAAACGCACTGTTATTCCCGTACGTTTGATTAGGTGATAAAATGTATTGATCTTTTGTAAAAACTTGAAATTTACCTCTGGAGAATCATCTCTCAAGATGTTCTTTAACCCTTTGACTCCTGCACTCTATCCACCAACTGCAAAAATCTAACCCTTTGACTCCCTCACCGTATCCACCAGCTTCCTACAGGAAGCTGCTGGTTAGGGTAAAGGAATCAAAGAGTTAAGTTTTTGTTTTGCTAGCATGAATGACAATGCAGGATGCTGGTGGGCTGGGTGTGGGAGTCAAAGGGTTAAGAAGTATGCTTATGTTTTACAGTGCTTAAGTCCTAGCATTCAATAAGGTCTTACATGCTGAGTGACTCGTCACACGGTATGCATCGTGGAGTGCAATTTTTTAAAAGTGTGAATGAGTGTAAAATGTGTGACCCATGTGTTACCTACATAATATTCTTTCCTGTGGTTTCCAGGATCAGACAGAAGAATCTAAAGTCGGGTCAGTTTGGAGTAATACTTGGAAAAGAAATTTGTAGTCCGTCTCCTTGTTTCAATCTGCTTGCCAAAAATTGTTTATACAAGTTTATACTTTGGATTTCAGACCTGTGTAAGCGATGAATGATTGTTATTGTTATTGTTGTTTAAAGCCCAGCCGACTGCGTAGAGCCATATCAGGGCTATAACCGCTTCAAAACGCACAAAACTTCAACAGGAAAAAAAAAAAAATTAAGTACACATATCAATGCATTCGCACACACAATCTAAGGACATGACACCGGCCTTGACCACTCCATCCAATTTATCGCACAGGGGATTTAAAAAACACCTGAATATGAATATAAGCATACCTAAGGACACCAAAACATAATACACAAACAGGCATAAATTACCTAATTTTGCTTCCGCAGATCTCACCTCACTAGAGCCAAAAATGCATTTAATACATGCACCCAATTATCAATCCTAAGAAAAAGTACATGACTTTATCGAACACATACAGGTGAGTGGACCAGCAAGGCAGAAAATGGTAGAAAGAAATGACAGAAAGCACATAAAGCAAAGGAACAAGGCAGAAACAAAGCGAGTGACAGAAAAAAGGAAATTTCTAGCACAGAATTTCCAGAAGGTGGGGATACTATTTATACTGAAAGAACCCCGGCATCCCACGGGGAATTTTTTAAAATACGAGTGAACATAGAATGTGTGACCCATGTGTTCCTTCGTAATACTCTTCCTGCGATTTCCAGGAGCAGATGTAAGAATCTAAAGTCAGGTTAATATTGGAGTTACATTTGGAGAAAAAAATTTGTCCATCCCGTTGTTTCGATCCTCTCTGCAAAAATTGTTTACACAAGTTTATACTTTGGATTTCAGATCTGTGTAAGCGATGATTGTTATTGTTATTGTTGTTGGAAGCCCAGCCGACTACATAGAGCCATGTTAGGGCTACAACTGCTTCAAAACTTCAACAGGAAAAGAAAGAAAATTAAGTACACATATCAATGCATTCGCGCACATAATCTAAGGTCAGGCCCCTGGTGTTGACCACTCCGTCCAATTTATAGCACAGGGTGTTTAAAAAACACACCTTAATACAAAGTTAAGCATACCTAAGGACACCAAAACATATAAAAACGGGAATAAATTACTTATAATTGCTTCCCCACGGGGGTCTCCTCTGAGAAGAGGGGCTGTACAAGTAATGATGATAGTACTACTAATATTATTATCATTATTATTATTACTAAATTCTGTCTCGACCCTTGCAGGGAGCGAGGGAGACCTTCTCTGCACTCTTAGTTTACTAGGGCTTCACTACCACACACTCTGTCACACGAATTTACCAAATTATGGGACAAATTGTACTGACCTTGATACGGCGGCTGGACACAGTTCGGTCTCGTTCCACTGGGAGTCGTCAATACCTCTACGTCGTCTCCTGGAGCCTTCCATGGTGATGGAAATGACGATGTTGGTAATACTGACCCTGTGCTGCTGGCTGTCTGGAAAGGTCTGGAAAGGCAAGGGTTCGTTTCTAACCCCTCACACCACGGCAAGACAGGACAACGACGGACACTACATGTAAAGCCAGTGTGAGCGGGGACCGGTCCCGAAAATGTTATCGTTGCTACGCCATCACGTCACTTGGTGTGTTCACGTTGTCTAGTTAGCGAGAAGCACGTGAAAAACATGATGAAAAAAAAAAACAACCACTCACAGGTACATGCCAACAACTTCCAAATGGTCAAGCCATTAACACATTATTTTTTTTGCAACATCATTTCAGAAAGTCTACAGGAACTTCTCAAGGTCATTGTGACCTTCAAGAACATGAGATAATGTGAAACTACACACACACCACACACACACACACACACACACACACACACACACACACACACACACACATACGCGCGTGCGCACACACACACACGCACACGCACACACACACACACACACACATGCACATGCGCACACATGCACACACGCACACACACGCACACACACACACACACACACACACACACACACACACACACAACACACACGCACACACACACACACACACACACACGCA
>JAPXFY010000014.1:19158314-19160814 GCA_030674185.1 Monoplex corrugatus | reverse complement strand
AACAAACAAAAAACCCAACCAACCAACCAACACACAAACAAAGAAAAGCAAAACAAAACAAAAAAACCCCAACCAACCAACAAACAAACAGACAAATAAACAAACAAAACAAAAACGAAAAAAGATTTAGAACACGTATTTAAAACAACCAGACAAGACGGAGTCCTTTTCTCACACTGGACAAAGCAGTAGGGAAGTTTCAGTCTTTTTCACCTAATTTTTTTTTGTATTAGTTGTTTGTTTGTTTGCGATTTACGCTTGACAAAGGCCAGTTGGCTGAAAAGTTGCACCCGTTTTGTCTGCTTGTATTAGATACACGTTCTGATTCCTTTTTCGTGTTTTTTACTGGTTCCTTTAGATTGAAAGTCTGACGTATTTTCACTGCGTTCGTCGACCGGGTGTCTGAATTCTAGTGCATATACAGACCCGTCTGGTCTTCCAAATCGCCCAGCGGTCCGTTGTACACTATCCAGCTGTTGATAAACATGCTTCGTTTATGTAGATAACTTGTACGGGATATGCAGATTTCATTCATCTCTGATGCTGAGGAATTTCTGGAACAACTTTTACCGAGATGAAGGGTGAAGGATGTGGGAGGGATGGAGGGTACAGGTGGAGGTGGGTGGATGTATAGAAGACGGTAAGTGTGTCACTGCATCCAAGTTTGTCCCTCTTGTTTGTTCCTCTCATACCCCTCTCACCCCCCCCCCCCACCCCTCAGACTCCTATGTCTTGCTAGTATGTCTGCATGAGCCCTCACCTACTGCGAGATTTAAAACTGACCGATAATAAAATGTGATTGGTGTCACAGCCAAGAGGTTACATGCCAGATTTCGAATTGGAAGGTCCGAGGTTTGATCCTACCTGGGTCAGCGCCTGGCAGATAACGGTCGTAGATTTTCCCCCCCCATGATCTCCCAAGTCCATATCATGTCCATATTAATTGCTTGACCCCCCCCCCCCTCGCACACAGAACATCAAATACACACGTTAACCCTTTGGCTCCCACACCATATCAACCTATTGCAAAAACTTAGCCCTTTGATTCCCTCACCCTATCCATCAGCTTCCTACAAGAAGCTGCACCCTATCCACTAGCTTCCTGCAAGGAGCTGGTGGATAGGGTGAGGGAGTCAAAAGGTTAAGGTTTTGCTTTACTAATACAGTTGACAATGCAGGATGCTAGTGGACAGGATGCGTGAGTCAAGTCTTAAGGATTATGAAAGCCAGTGTCATTATCAAGCCATGTCAGTGTTTAGCGGCTAGTGGAAGCACGAAAATACCTCAGAATGCAAACCCACCAAAGATGGAATATACAGACTGTGCAGCAAGATGACACCTGCACAATGTAGGTCAAACAATGTGTATACACGCACCAGTCGCCGTGGTGCAGTGGTTAGTGCAACGGACTACAGACTGGAAGGTTGTGGGTTCGAACCCCCCCCCCTCAGTTCCTTCAAAATCATTGTGGGATTTTTCGGCTCTAACCAGCTCCTACACAGAGTTGGGCGTGCTATGGGCTCATTGGGAAGACTGGGACCACACAGTCGAGTTTCGGCCACTTCATGGATGCGTCATTCAGAGTGTTGCTCAAATCTTCTGACCAACGCCGCAGGTGTCTGTATTTCTTTGGTTTGGTTGACGCCAGGATATATTATGATAGTAAGCGTAGCTTACAGCCCTGTCACGCGGTCGTAATCCTAGATGGAATTCCATAGTATCATGATTATCATCCTCACTGCATCATCATCATCATCATCGCATTGTAAAAACTGTGCTAGATTCTGTGGCCATTAAGGTGGCGTAGAAAGTGGGGGGAGGTAAGCACTTGAGAAATCTCCCTGAGTGCAATGATCTAAGCAAACAAAACCAACCAACCAACCAACCAACCAACCAACCAAACAACCAACCAACCAACCAACCAACCAACCAAACACGCATCCGAAAAAAACATTGTTCGGGGGACAAACAGCAGGACTAGCATGGAGACACAGAGACGGGTTTTGATGAGATGCCAACAGATCAGATAAAATACAAAACAAATCGATCTGTTGTTGTTCTATTTTTTCTCTTTGCGCAATACACATAATCTGGGTTTGACTAGGATCCATGAACATATACCAGCACACCACGATTTCGCTTTTTTGTCGTTGTCTTTTTCCTTATCATTCAACCAACCACTCAAGCTGTGTCCTCTTTTTTTTGCTGGAGTCTTTTCCCCTTCCCCTTTTTTTCCACCCCAGACAGTCTCCATACACCCCCCCCCCCCCACACACACACACATCTAACTGATCCTAGCATTCATTCTGTCAGTCATAGGACTGAAGGGCTGCATGTTGTCATGCAATAGTATCGCCGTGGAACCGTTTCTAAGCCGTACAGAAGCCAGTTTGGAGTCTGGAGTTAGTTCAGGACGGATTCATCGCAGTCGGATAATTCCATACACGTTGTACCCAAATCTGCCAGCTGTTATCTGGCAGACTCCTTGAAGATGAAGAGA
>JAPXFY010000014.1:19133314-19155814 GCA_030674185.1 Monoplex corrugatus | reverse complement strand
AGAGCTAGAGATAGAGAGAGAGAGAGGAGGACGAGGGAGGGGGGTTACATCTATGGCCATACGTGATCGGATCACGTAGACGACGAAGACAAGAAAAAAAAAAAAAAGGAGTGTATTTATTACTAGTGTAGACTTTCTATGGGCCAGGCCTGAATGTAGACAAGCGCTTTTCTGGTCATGCCATTCCCCCTCCCTCCCCCACCGAAAGTAAACATTTGTCATAGCTTATGTTCTTGTTCTTTTACGTGGTGCGATGAACATTACAAAAGGGAGACCATTATCTGCAATGAAAATTTCAAAAGGGGAGACCATTTCCTGCAATGAAAATTACAAAAAGGGAGACCATTTCCTGCAATGAAAGTCACAAAAGGGAGACAATTTCTTGCAATGAAAGTCACAAAAGGGAGACCATTTCCTGTAATGAAAGTTACAAAAGGGGAGACCATTTCCTGCAATGAACGTTTCAAAAGGGGAGACCATTCCCTCAATGAAAGTTACAAAGGGGAGACAATTTCCTGAAAGGAAAATTACAAAAGGGAGATCATTTCCTGCAATAAAAGTTACAAAAGGGAGACAATTTCCAGCAATGAAAGTCACAAAAGGGAGACAATTTCCAGCGAGGAAAGTTACAAAAGGGGAGACCATTTACTGCAATGAAAATTACAAAAGGGAGACCATTTCCTGCAATGAAAGTTACAAAAGGGAGACCATTCCCTAAATGAAAGTTACAAAAGGGAGACCATTCCTTAAATGAAAGTCACAAAAGGGAGACCATTTCCTGCAATGAAAGTTACAAAGGAGACCATATGAAGTTACGCAAGGGGAAACATTCCTGCAATGAAAGTTACAAAAGGGAGACCATTTCCTGCAATGAAAATTACAAAAGGGGAGACCATTTCCTATGATGAAAGTTACAAAAGGGAGACCATTCGTGCAATGAAAGTTACAAAAGGGAGACCATTTCCTACAATGAAAGTTACAAAAGGGGAGACCATTTCCTGCAAATGAAAATTAAAAAAGGGAGACAATTTCTGTGACATTAGACACATTTCCCTTACGAAATTGTGTCACTGCGGCCTCATATTTCATTCTGTGCAGCTTGCACCCTCAGCTCACTCGAGATGCAGACAACGTGTCACGGGCACTGTTTTCCAGATGGCGACGGAAGTGGATGGCGTGAGTCTGTTTTGCCCAAGAGGCCAGGGGTGAGTGACCTCCCGGTCCTTCCTTGCTCAATTACCAGATTGGCCAATGCGCAGCAAGAGGATCTAGGTGATGGCAGCCATTTTCTCCATGTGGGAGGACAATGACCCACCATCCTAATCCGGCGGAAGAAAAGCGATAGAGACCATTGTACGAAAAGCAACACGCATGTGTACATTCATAAGCATAAGCAATCCCCCCCCCCCCCCCCCAAATATTTTTTTTACAGATACACACACAGCATACGCACACTCCCACACGCACGCAAACAAGCAAGCGCAGACAGACAGACAGACAGACAGGCAGACAGACAGACACATACATAGACATATACACCACATGCACGTGGAAAAAAACAAACATAGATGCACAGACAGACACACGCTTATACGTGAACTCACATGTATGCACACACACACACACACACACACCCCCGTCTATATCACTTACAGTGAAAAGACGTTAAATCAAAGAATGAACGAACGAACACACACACACACAAGCAGACACACACACACACACGCAGACACACACACACACTCACTCACACACACACACAAGCAGACACACACAAGCAGACACACACAAGCAGACACACACAAGCAGACACACACTCACACACAAGCAGACACACAAGCAGACACACACCACACACCACACACAAGCAGACACACACACAAGCAGACACACACACTCACACACACACACACAAGCAGACACACACACACAAACAAGCAACACACACACACACACACACACACACACACATCATCGCAATCATACCCCCTACCACGTTTACTTGATGAAATACCTATCGAGTGGCACAGGGAGCTTGGGAGGTGATTGTCCGGAGAGTGGCGAGGTATTGGTGCTGTGGATCCCATCCGCACCCTCGGGGTGTTTTTTTGTAACTTCTGTTAACTATTGTTAATTTCTTGTTGACTTCTGAACAGTGCATGTTGGTGTAGAACACCTGTTATTTTGCTCTTGTAGAATGGGAGGGAATCTTAGCTCTTTCTTTTACTGTAACTTAAATGATGCATGTATTATACTATTTCCTGTATCTCTCACTCTTTTGCTCTTTTCTTTCTTTCTTTTTTCTTTCTTTCTTTTTTCTTTCTTTCTTTCTTTCTCTCGCTCTCTCTCTCTCATTCTCTCTTTTTCTCACTCTTTCTCCCTTTCTCTCTCTCTGTTTATATCGTCTTTGGCGCTGTAGTAACAGTGGACTCTTCTCCTTGCTTCTTTTTGTCTTTCTTTCTTCTTCTCTGATAGGCTGCTCTGTGCATCGGAATCTGGGTCCCGCCTTTCTCCTGTGATGGCTGTGTTGGGTCCTTTCTCTGTCCTCGTTCCAAGTATCGCTGACATCCCTGGTTCATACTTAGGAAACAATTAAACTGACACCACTAGAATGATCGGTGCATTAATTCTTTGACTCCCTCACCCTGTCCATCAGCATCTTGCATTGTCAACCATGCTATCAAAGCAAAGACTTAACCCACTGACTCCCAGCTTCCTGCAGAAAGCTGATGGATAGGGTGAGGTACTCAATGGGTTAAGTTTTCGCAGTTGGTGAATAGGGTGCGGAAATCAAAGGATTAATATGGGTAGCGTTATGCCTCCTCGTGGCGACGTGTGGTGACTGAGCACCTCACGGACTCAGGCTAAATCTCGAGGGACTCGGAGGAGGTCTGGCCCCCAGACGTGCGGCACACAGGCCCACCGGCGTGTGGATATGCCCTGGTGCCCACGAACCAGACCCCCACCTATGGGTAAATAGCTCCACTGCCTTGTGGACATCTCGGGAGAGAATAAGGCTAAGGGAGTAAACCCTGAAAAAATCACCCTATTGCCTTTAGGTTGTCGTGGGAACGACAAAGGCAAGTGGAGATAACGTGAAAAAACCGATGGAAGGCAACGGGAAACCACCATCGTACTTTCCCAAGACATCATGGCCAGGCAATCCATGAAAAATAGAAAAAGTGTAACGACGTATAAATAGGGACTCCTATGAAGCACCTTCGTCCGGTATGGACCGTCATGCTGCGCATGTGACACCAGACCGTCAGCAAGCTACTGCGTTCAATCTCAGAAAAAATACCAAAATCGCAACATGGAACGTTAGAACACTGTTGCAAAAGGTAAATTAGACAATATCAAAATGGAAATGGAAAGGCTTAACATAGTATTTTAGGACTAGAGGAAGTGAGATGGAAGGGGGCAGGCATGATAACATCAGGAGAGTATACATATTATATTCTGGTGGAAACTCACATGAAAGAAGAGTAGGCATCGTAATGGACAGGGGCAAATCAAAAGCAGTTAGGGGATACTGGGCTGTGTCCGATAGAGTTTCGCTGGTTAAATTGGGTGGCACATACACATACACACGTACGCACACGCATACGCACACACACGCGCGTGCACACATATCACACACATATACCACATACACACACACATATGCACATACACACACGCACGTACACACACACTCAAACACATACACACACATTCGTCTAAAAGCACATATGTGAATAGACATTAAAAGAAATAACACACACACACATACACACACACACCGGAGTGAGGGGAAACCTGGCCTACACAGGGCCAGCACCGTTCATTCATTCAAAACTTACCCATCCACATAATCTCATCCAATCAACGAACAGCCATGGATACCTTGGTACCCTGTTGATCGTCCTGGCCGACTTTGTCCACCAACAGTTACGAGGGCAACCGAGAGCTTCTGAACATCTTTTATCATCAGTCAAATAGAGAGATAGGGGACCCAGAGTTTTCCTGTCGGGTTGAAGGGCAGGCCAGAAGGCGTAACCCTCCTGGATCGGCCATTTTCTGATCATCAACGTTTGTTCTCTGATCAATCAGGAAGGAGGCGAAAGCCATTTTCTTTCTGCCTATACCATAGGGTGTGAGAGCTGGTTGGACGTGGGGAGTCTGTTTTGTACGGTCAGCTACACTTTGCCTGTGATCGGCACATTTGGTTTAGCATTCAAATTTTTTTCAAGAGGAGTTCATCTATCACTATTAATTTTGCTTAAAGCCCAGCCGACTGTGTATAGCCATATCAGGGCTATAACCATTTCAAAACATACACAATACTTCTAAAGCCCAGCCGATTGTGCAGAGCCACATCAGGGCTATAACATTTCAAAACATACCCAATACTTCAACAGGAGAGAAAAAAAGGAAAAGAAAATTAAATACACATATCAATGCATTAGCGCACATAATCTAAAGAGATGCCCCTGGCGTTGACCACTCATCCAATTCATCGCACAGGGATTAAAAATATGCCTGAATACAAATTCAAACATAACTAAGGACACTAAAACATGTAAAAACGAACCGAAATCACCTGAAATTGCTTCTGCATATCTCATTTCCTTAGAGCCAAAAATGCAGTTCATACGCGTACATGTACCCAATTATCAAGAGAAAGCAGGTAACACGTTATTGAACACATATAGGTGAATGGACCAGCAAGGCAGAAATTAATGGGAAGAAATGAAAGAAAGCAAAGGAACAAGGCAGAAACAAAGAGTGACAGAAAAGTGGAAATTTCTAGCACAGAATTTCAAGAAGGTGGGGAGACTGGACAGCTGGAGGGAAAGAGAGCACCAGGTAGACCCAGAGAAAAATATTGGACGGACTTGCAGAGTGGCTGAGGACAGAGAGGCTGGAAGACATGCTTGCGGCAATAAGGGATAGACGCATATGGAGGGCCATGATCGCCATCACCATGTGGCAGGGCACATGATGTTGATGATCATGGCGATACTATCTATTTTTCCTGTTGAAGAATTGTGTCTGTTTTGAAACAGTTACAACCCTGATATGACTCTACGCAGTCGGCTGGGCTTTCAACAAAATTAGTGTGATAGAGCGAGTGGGGGGGGGGGGGGGGGGGGTTGTAGGTGAGTTTGATTTGTCGCAGCGCCAGGTGAGATGGTGCGAGTGGGTTAAGGGGTTTGGTGATGGTTGCTGTGGTGGTCGTTTGTATCCAGAGCAGAAAAGGAAGTCTCTCAATCAAAAGACAAGTCTTCGTTTTGCTACTTGACTCTTTATTATTGAGAAGTCAGTCAACGAAGACCGAAAGAAGACATGTAAGAAGAAGACATCAAAGAAGACGCCAAAGAAGACAGTGCCTGTAAGACACAAAATAGGTTTCATAAATACAATGACAAAGTACACATTTTGTGAAATAACAATGTCAATGTACAACTACAAGAGTGAACTACTACATTCTAACAGAAGATGTCTACATTTACAAACAAAAGCACTAGCATTTGTAAACATGCAACAAATAATTGATAACAAAATGTTGTGTAAAGAACTACTACATTATACCAAAATATGTGGTGTCGATATTTACACTCTAAAGCACTAGCGCTTGTAAACATGGAACAAATAATTGATAACAAAACTTTGAGTAACCCTTTGATAAGTTGAGGGTAACTACCATACTGCTTGTTCAATAGCATTAGCATAGGCTAGACCTCCAATAATGTACTGGCAAAATCATGCACAGTCATATTAAGCTGTTTGGCTGCCATGGGCTGAGTAAGTTGTAATATAACATCTGAGTGGGCAGCTATTGGACAGTTAATATTCAGTGGTGACAACAAACATAGTATTTGACTATGGGAGCTGTCATCACAAACAGTAGGTCTACCTTATTGAATAGCAGTCAACACACTTGAGTCATCCATTAAATATTTGCTCCATGTAGTTACAGTATATGTAATTCTATGTCTAGTGCTAGAGATAGTGATGACAAAATAGCATAGCATATTACTAGTTAAGCTATGTCATCAAAGCAACATTCTATAATGATTTGCAGTGGTGCTGAGCAGACAAGGGATACAACAATTGGATCAATTCGCTGAGCACATGTTTCATCAACTACCATTATGTACACACATACAACATTATCAAGTATAAAATAGTGCACAATAATGCATTGCATCTTGATAGCTTTCAGACAGTTAATATTCAGTGGTGATGACATAGTAGGCCTATTTGACAATGAGAACTATGTCATCACAAACAGCACCTAATCAAATAGCAGTCGGCAGTGTTGAGAGAACAACACACTTGAGTAATCTATTAGTATTAGACTATTACCCATTATCTCTATGTGATTAAGTATAATTCTAGATCAAATGCTAGAGACAAAGATAACAAAATAGTATAGCATATTACTATTAAACCATGTCATCAAAACAACACTCTATACATGATTATCAGTGGTGCTGATCAGCTAAGGGATACACTAAACAGATCAATTAGCTGAGCACGTGTTTCATCAGTCATCATGTCAGTATGTAAAAATACAACCTTGTCAAGTATAAAATACTCTTCCTCTGCACAACAATGCCTTGTATCTTGGCTTTTGGCAGAATATGGTTGTCAATAGTCCTACAATAGCCATATGAAAATAGGGGCTAAATCTATAGTGGTTATTACATTTAAACTTCAGTCCCATCTTTACAATGGTGGCCGCCACGCTAAGTGCTACAGATCTTGTTAGATAGCACATCGTTTAGATCAAAACATATTTTCTCGCTGTGCGAATTCTGCAAATCTAGCGCGGTACTCAAAAGACTCGAGCTAGAATCTAAAGAAATAAGAGGCACTAAAGTCTAAGCTTACTGCAAATGACAATGAATAATAAAGTGATAAAACTCCAGAACTTACTACAGTAACGCCGTGAAGTTGATCACCTGCTGTGAGACTAAGAGTGGTGGCAGGAAAGGGCACCCCTGGTGAGACTGAGAGTGGCGGTGGAAAAGCACACGCTATGACGCGCCTTGTTATTTTATACTTTGGGAACCAAGCATGGTCATACTTTCAAACCTTTCAGATAATAAGGTCTGATTGGTTGTTCTCACCTACCCAATCAATCAACACTTGGGGCGTGGCGAAAAGTCAACTCTGTTTGAAATTAATGGAGGTCTAATTAATGGAGGTCTTACATAAGTGCAGTGCCTCGGTCGTACACACAACCGGCATACTCGTCTGGTGGTTTTGTTGGTGGCTGTTGGCTATTACGCCACAAATACCGAAGGGCGGCATGAAACAAAGACAGTCCGCCCCGGGCTCCATACAACCGCAACATAACCTGCGGTCATTGTACATGAGTTTCCGCAGGTCACACAATGGCTAGTAGGACGGTGGTTGTACTACAATTGCTGGAGGCGGCATAGATTAAAGACTGTCTCCTCTACGTTCTGTAGGACGACAACGTAATACTGACTGGAGATGACGACAAAATCTTGTCGTAGGCCCCCTTCAGAATACATGTACACATTGTAGATCTACTCATTGTTTAGCAGTGTGTTATCTATATGCGTCATGTATTGGTTAGATCTTTGGAATGATTAATGCATAGCTATGGATAGGCAGAGGCTGTGAAATACCAGTATAATTAGCCTAGGCCAAGAGAATGCAAGGCGTTTTTGATCTAGGCAAGCACGCTACGCGGTGTTGCCTTTGAGCGTTGTAGGTAAATGGGGAAAGATCGTAACAGAGCAAGGCACTCTGTTACACCTCCCCCCACCAATTTGAAAACCATCGTCCGCGATGGTGCGCGAACATGGGGTAAATTCTTGAGGGCTGAAATTTCAGGGCCACCTCAAGAATTCATGAAATTGTAAAATGCTATGAATATGGTGGAGTATGGAATCCACTTATACATTAACTATGGCATGCATGGGCACACTGGGGAGTAGTAATTTAAGTTCAGAAACGGCAGTGACACTCCTTGGTCAAGTTAGGATTGGTCAACATAACTGCTAGTAGGAAAGTACGAAACACTGCAATGGCAAATGCCTTAACATGATAAGCTAAAGACGTAGCGTTTGATAAGTTCACTAAAGCCTCTTTGCCATACCTATGCATCAAAACATTCATTACGGGAAACAAAATGACAAATGTATAGAACTACATGCAAATATTAAGAGCATCAGATTAATGCGTTAATCAAGTTTTCAATGGCATGCTTACTACATGCTAAGTGAAAAGAAAAATGACTAAATATAATGTTCATAGCTTTGACAGATTATCAATTTACAGCACATAGGCCCACAAAAATGTTAATGGTAATTTTGGTTGTAGGCTACATTATCTGTCCATGTTATGGTCTGTAGAACCTGAAAAGAAATTACTATAGGCCTACTCATTAATATTTGTCCCGTTGTGGTACGACTCACTCCGTCCTGCTCAAGAGACGTGTTGACCATCTTGGAGGGATGGTGTAATGGGCTGCTCTGGTACAGTGGTGGTGTCAGCTTACTGTTTCAAAAGTCTCTTCCCCCACCCTCCCCAATTTCAAGACCTTGCGAGCGCATTGGGTTTTGCGCAGGCTTAGGGAGTCTGCCAGATAATTTTTGGCAGATTTGGGTGGAGCACATACGGAATTGTCCGAGTGCGATGAATCCCTCTTGAACAAATTCCAAACTCCACCCGCTTACTATTTCTTGGTGCAAGCCTATATTTAACAACTGAAAGTGGACTAAAATCCATATGATAAACTTGTTGTTTTTTCCCCTGTCAGTAGGATAACATAGTAAACATGCTCCTTATGACTCACGATCACACGGTGCAATCCTTAACTCTTTGACTCCCACACCCTATCCACTAAACCGCAAAAACTTAACCCTTTGACTCCCACACCCTATCCACCAAACCGCAAAAAAACCTTAACCCTTTGACTCCCACACCCTATCCACCAAACCGCAAAAACTTAACTCTTTGATTCCCTCACCCTATCCACCAGCTTGCAGGAAGCTGGTGGATAGGGTGAGGGAATCAAAGAGTTAAGTTTTTGCTATGCTAGCACGATGGACAATGCAGGATACTTGTAAGATAGGATGCGGGAGTCTAAGGGTTAAAAAGTGCTTGACCGCCGCTGGCCAGAGAAGGGATGGGGGGCGTTTTGTGAATGTCAATGGACTGATATGGCGTTGTGCTATGAAGTGCTCGGCGTGAAGTACTGATCTTTAGTGGTGTGAAGTGCTGTGGTCATTTACATCGTAATGGCTCTGACCAACACCCTGGGTGTGACTGGCATCCTTTACACGTGTGGTGATCCTGTGGAGGTGTGGTAGTGGTAGAGCTAGGTCCATCTACCAGAGACATATCAGAGAAAGATTCGTAACTCGCTCTTTCACCGTCTTGTTGCCGGCTCAGATCTTGCGCCACACAGCTGAACTTTTCTTACGCAAGGTGTTCTTTGGGGGTATTTGGTTTTGTCTGTTTTTTTTTTTATTCTTCTTTTTGCACTTACAAAATAAAAAATAAAATTGTCTGTTGGGTTTATGCTTTGACTCCTGCACCTTGTCCACCAGCATCCTGCATTGTCAACCATGCTAGCAAAGCAAAAATTTTTGAGTCTCTGACGCTATCTACCATCTTCCTGTACGAAGCTGATGGGTAGAGTGAGGAAGTCAAAGAGTTAAATTTTTTGCAGTTGAGGGATAGGGTGCAGGAGTCAAAGGATTAAGAGGGATTCATTGCACTCGCATAGTTCCACGTGCGCTCCACCCAATTTGCTGTTAAATACTTGCACGAAACCCTATGTGCTTGCAAGGCTCGAAATGGGCAGTGAGGATGTATGAAACTCTAAGTGGAACATTAAGATGGGCAATGAGGCAAGTTTCTATGTTGCTGACCGGATTTGAACTCAATATATCAAATTTCGAATGCACATCTCTATCAACAGAGGCAGCTAGCCTGGAAAACAAACAATATCAGCAACAAGAACAAGAACAAGAACAACGACAAAAACCCCAACCAAACAAACCAAAACAAAACACAAGCAAAGAAAATAAAGCAAAACAAACAAACAGTCAAACAAACAAACAAACACACAAGCAAACAAACAAAACCAACCAACCAACCAACCAATCAACCAACCAACCAACCAATCAACCAACCAACCAACCAACCAACCAACCAAACCAACCAAGCAAGCAAAGAAAGAAAGAAACGACAAACAAACAAACAAACAAAAAAAACCCCAACCAACCAACCAACCAACCAAACAAATAAACAAACAAAACCACCGAACTGCGGCCTACCTGTGAATGGAATTCTACGTGATAGACGTTTCAAAGATGAAGGCCAGCAGACGACCAACCGCCATCATGCTGGTCATCCTCGAATCACTCCTTGACATGGGGATTGTGGGCACAAAGTCTGGGTAACAGGAAGTTATCAAAGTCTAGGTGACAGGAAGTTATCAAAGTCTGGGTAACAGGAAGTTATCAAAGTCTGGGTAACAGGAAGTTATCAAAGTCTGGGTAACAGGAAGTTATCAAAGTCTGGGTAACAAGAAGTTATCAAAGTCTGGGTAACAGGAAGTTATCAAAGTAGTCTGGGTAACAGGAAGTTATCAAAGTCTGGGTAACAGGAAGTTATCAAAGTCTGGGTAACAGGAAGTTATCAAAGTCTGGGTAACAGGAAGTTATCAAAGTCTGGGTAACAGGAAGTTATCAAAGTCTAGGTGACAGGAAGTTATCAAAGTCTGGGTAACAGGAAGTTATCAAAGTGTGGCTAACAGGAAGTTATCAAGTCTGGGTAACAGGAAGTTATCAAAGTCTGGGTAACAGGAAGTTATCAAAGTCTGGGTAACAGGAAGTTATCAAAGTCTAGGTGACAGGAAGTTATCAAAGTCTGGGTAACAGGAAGTTATCAAAGTGTGGTAACAGGAAGTTATCAAGTCTGGGTAACAGGAAGTTATCAAAGTCTGGGTAACAGGAAGTTATCAAAGTCTGGGTAACAGGAAGTTATCAAAGTCTGGGTAACAGGAAGTTATCAAAGTCTGGGTAACAGGAAGTTATCAAAGTCTGGGTAACAGGAAGTTATCAAAGTCTAGGTAACAGGAAGTTATCAAAGTCTAGGTAACAGGAAGTTATCAAAGTCTGGGTAACAGGAAGTTATCAAAGTCTAGGTAACAGGAAGTTATCAAAGTCTAGGTAACAGGAAGTTATCAAAGTCTGGGTAACAGGAAGTTATCAAAGTCTAGGTGACAGGAAGTTATCAAAGTCTGGGTAACAGGAAGTTATCAAAGTCTAGGTAACAGGAAGTTATCAAGTCTGGGTAACAGGAAGTTATCAAAGTCTGGGTAACAGGAAGTTATCAAAGTCTGGGTAACAGGAAGTTATCAAAGTCTGGGTAACAGGAAGTTATCAAAGTCTGGCCAACAGGAAGTTATCAAAGTCTGGGTAACAGGAAGTTATCAAAGTCTGGGAAACAGGAAGTTATCAAAGTGTGGCTAACAGGAAGTTATCAAGTCTGGCCAACAGGAAGTTATCAAAGCAGCAATAGGGTAGTAGATTATAAAACTGCTATTGCTTTGGTGTCCTTAAGTATGCTAAATGTGTATTCAGGTGGGTTTTTTTTAAAATCCCTTGTGCGATAAATTGGACGGGAGTGGTCAACGCCAGGGGAACAACCTCAGATTATGTGCACGATGCACTGATATATGTACTTAATTTTCTTCTCCTCCATTTTTTTCATGTTGAGGTTTTGTACGTATTTTGATATGGCTTTACGCAGTCGGCTGGGATTTAAACAAAAATAACAATAACAATTACAATAACAAAAGGTTTACTGGCGAGTAAGTGAGACTGTGATAACCCACGAAAGCGCCTGATTGCAAATCTCTCAATTCATGTCTCGGGCATTCTGTTCAAATTTACAGGAATACTTGTTTGTGAGCGTTCACTTGTACGTGTTGAAATTTAACGTGTGTGCTGCTAATCTGTTCTTCCGGGTGTCGGCTGTATCCTCTTGAGGTATGGTTCTGACTCGTTGTGATACAGCGCAATTCTCCAATCTCATTGGGACTCATAGAGCGTTGCACACACTCAGACGTTTTCGTGGAGCGCAGAGTATTCAAGCTGTTAGGCAAGCTGACAAATAGTTCTCCATGTTGCAATAGTCTGCTTCGTAGTGTAGGCGTGCATGCTGTGTATTTTCTTGCTTCTGTAAACTAGCCATTGATATGATTTACAGAAATTTTAACCCTTTGACTCCCGCACACTACCAACCAACTTCAAAAACTTAACTCTTGGACTTCCTCACCCTATCCAGGAAGCTGGTGGGAATCAAAGGTTAACTTTTTGCTTTGCTGGCGTAGTTGACAATGCAGGATACTGGTGGACAGGCTGCGGGAGTCAAAGAGTTAAGGTGCATAGGCCTACATGATATTCTGATGCGTATGGACACGAAGGTAGTTCAGTACTGGTAGGTATGCACATGTATTGTCCTGGGAGATCATATATATATATATATATATATATATATACACGCACACATACACATACACGGACACACACACATACACATACACAGACACACATACACAGACATGGACACACACACATACACATACACACATACATACACACACGCATACACACACACACATGTATATATATATATATATATACATTCATGTATTGTGTATCTATCTATCTATCTATCTATCTATCTATCTGTCTATCTATCTATCTATCAGTCTATCTATCTACCTATCTATCTGTCCATCTATCTATCTATCTACCTATCTATCTATCTATGTATCTACCTGTCTATCTATCTACCTATCTATCTATCTATCTTTATCTATCTACCTATCTATCTATCCATCTATCTATCTATCTATCTATCTATCCATCTATCCATCCATCTATCTATCTTTATCTATCTATCTATCTACCTATCTATCTATCTATCCATCTATCTATCTATCCATCTATCCATCTATCTATCTACCTACGTATCTATCTATCTACCTATCTATCTACCTATCTCTCTATCTATCTACCTATCTGTCTATCTATCCATCTATCTATCTATCTATCCATCTATCTATCTATCTATCCATCTATCTATCCATCTATCTATCTTTATCTATCTATCCATCTATCTATCTATCTATCTTTATCTATCTATCTATCTACCTATCTATCTATCTATCTGTCTATCTATCTATCTATCTATCTATCTACATGTATCTATCTATCTATCTATCTATATTCATCCTTTATCCACCAGGTGGAGGTGTCTAGGTGGATCGAACCCAGGACCTTCCGATAGAAAATTTGACGTTTGCCAACTTGACTACCGCGCCTCAGTTTCGTTCGTATATTGGTTCATTCATATGCTCTTAACTCCCCTCCCCCCCCCCTTTTTTTTTTTTAATCCTTTTTAGCGTTATTTTGTAACAAAGCTATCTTGTGTTGCTCAAAGGTCGAAATCTGCCAGTCGGAGTAAACCCTTTGATTCTCGCACCCAGTTCACCAGCATCTTGCAATATCAACCATGCCAGCAAAGCAAAAACTTAACCCTTTGACTCCCTTACACTATCCACCAGCATTTTGCAGGAAGCTGGTGAATAGGGTGAGGGAGTCAAATGGTTGAGTTTTTACAGTTGGTGGATAGGGTGCAGGAGTGGAAAGAGTTTTAACTGATCTGTTTGTTTTTGTCTTACATCTGGTGACTTTTCTGCTTTGTGCCTTATATGTACGCTTGTCAAAGGCCATTGGTCTTAATATTTGCGCCTGTCTTGTTTTATCAATTAGATGCTTGCTCTCATTCTGGTTTCATGTGTTTCGTGTTTCTTTTGTATGCCTGAGCCGGCGTTGTATTGTCCTAGTAGTTGAAATCCATGTGCATGTAAACTATCTTCTTCCTCACACACACAATACAATACAGCACAGTACAGTATAACACACGTACAAGACAATACAATCATTACAATACAATTCGATAGACACAATACGGTATGAGAGATACAATACACTACGATACGATAGGATGCGATACGAAAGGATACGATACGGTAGGATTACGATCCAAGGCAATAATACTATTGGCAAGCGCAGTAGCCAAGTGTTTAAATGGTAATCGGAAAAAAAGTCACAGGAAAAAAAGTCACAGAAAAAAAGTCACAGAAAAAAAGTCACAGGAAAAAAAGTCACAGCTATACTTGTAAAGCTATAGCTATACCGCGTGTAAGACTATCACGAGTGTAACACTACCGCGAGTAACACTACTGCGTGTAACACTACTGCGTGTAACACTTCCGCGTGTGTAACACTATCGCGTGTGTAAGACTACCGCGAGTAGCACTTCCGCGTGTAACACTTCCGCGTGATGATGAGAGATGAGAGAGAGAGAGAGAGAGAGAGAGAGAGAGAGAGTGTACAAGTGTTCGACATAAGAACACTCTCCCTGAGCACTAACTCAATGCTTATCACAACTCTCTCTCTCTCTCTCTCCCACTCTCCCATGTTATGGGTGGTGTGTGTGTGTGTGTGTGTGTGAGAGAGAGAGAGAGAGAGAGAGGCGAGAGAGAGAGAGAGAGAGAGAGAGAGAGAGAGACCTAATCTTAATTGATGCATATGAGTGGGTTCTGCATATAGCTAGAGGAGCTAGACTGGTATTGTTGCAGTTTTAAAAATCGTTTACTGACTATGTTGAATCTATGACATTTTATCCTGCTCAGACGAAATAAACTTGACTTGAAGGCTTTGTTTGATTGTGACTTTTTTTCCTGTGACTTTTTTTCCTACTCAATTTTGTGACTTTTTTTCTGTGACTTTTTTTCCTGTGACTTTTTTTCCTACATTCGTTTAAATAAACGTCGAACTTCCTATAGTGAGATCCAGGGTTCACACGAATAGAGAGAGAAAGAAAGAAAGAAAGATAGATAGATAGATAGATAGATAGATAGATAGGTATAGATAGATAGATAGATGGATAGAAAGATAAATAGATAGACAGATGGGTAGATAGATAGATAGATACAGACCTGTTTACCCCACTCAGAAGCAATGTGTAGTCAGATAACTAAAATGTGTAGTCAGTGATGCAAATGTGTAGTTTTCTTTTTCACAAATTTCAACATTAATGAAAACAAATTTCATGTTCTTTTATCTAACGAACAGATGTTAAATGGATAAACAAACCAAAACAAACACGTGATTCCATTTAAATGAAATTGCTGATCACAGTGTGTGTGTGTATGTGTGTGTGTGTGTGTTTTATGTAAGTGTGATGTGTGTGTGTGTTGTGTGTGTGTGTGTGTGTGTGTGTGTGTGTTGAAGTCTGCATCGCTGCACCGTTTTCGAAGTCTTTGTGCATTTGACTTTCCACGTGCCTCTTGCAGTCGAACATCCCTCCATGTTTCACGGAACAATCCCTCTTGCACAAAGTGCAGTGAGCATAATTTTCACCTTTTCTTGATCCCACAAGGCAAGGATATCGTTGATGATATGATGGCAAGAAAGTCTGCTCCGCAGTTTTTTTCATCTTCTTGATTGGCGTCGGTAAAACCGCGTTCCCACTGTCGGAGTGAAAGTTGTGCGTGAAAGTTCTGAGTGATCGTGGAGCACTCAGGAGTGAAGCGACAAAGGGCCCTTTCACTCCAAAATAGTGGGAATGCATTTGGGTGATCGGTGTGAGTGATCTATTTGGGGAGCTGACCCAAGCATTTCCTGTGGGCCACGCTCGCCTCGCCTCGCTGGCTCGCTCGCACAACCAGATAGCTTTGTACAGCATTCATCGTGCAATAGGAAGAAAAAGAAGGGGACGGTTCACTCAAAACACGCGCACCGATCACCCCAGAGTCATGCGCAATCACTCCAAACGCTTGATCACTCCAATTGGAAAGTTATAAAAGGCGAGCGTGAGTTTTTTTTTTTTTTTCACTTGCCTGCCGAATTGCTGCTACTCGACTACACGATTTTCGTCTTCTTCTGCATTCTGGTCAAGACCCAAGTTCAAGTCAAGACCAAGAATGTCTTCACCTGCTTCATCTGGGGAGTCGGACACGAATCAACCCCTGGACTTGTCAGTCCATGAGCACGGTCAAGGGTCTACGAGTCAACAGCCATCTCAAGATGTCCCCCCTGCACCCTCGATTGGTCGAAAGAGGAGGAAGCGCACTCCCAAGCGCTACATGACCAGGGCTGTTTTGACAGAGCCTCAGACGCTGCAGATCCTCGAGTATCTCAAAGAGCACCCCCAGCTCTATGACAAGAGGAATACCCACTATAGAGAGGCTGTGAACAAGAAACGACTTTGGCACGATTTGGCCAAGCAGATGGGGGTGGAATACAAGGATATTTGGAACTGGTACCGCTCGAAGCGGCAGTTGCTGAACAAGATCCGGAAGATGTTCACCAAGAGCGGTGCCCCTCCTCCCAACCTCACTGAGAACCAACAGTGGATCCTGACACACATGGGTTTTTTGATGCCCTACTGTCAGACCGTGTTTGGGAACTCCAGGGAGATGGGGATGGAGGGGACACAAGCTGAGGTGGACTCCTCCGAAGATCAGGCTGATGATGATCCTGATGAGGATGATGATGGTATTTCACCACCACCTGTGAAGCGTCGAATGGTGGCAAAGTCAGCACCTGCACCTACAGCCCCAGTGCCTCAGTGCACCAGCACTCCTGTAGCCAGGAGGAGCAACAGTCCTCTGCCAAAGTCAAAGTCCAAGACCATGGCTGCTCCACTACGTCATGACTGCTGCTCTGAGCTCATTGATGCAGTTCGAAGAAGTGAGGCAAGAGGCAACAACCACCAGGTCCAGTTCTGGGGGTATTTGCAGTGGAGGACGTCTGCGATGTTTGGAGAGATGCGACATAAGATGGAGACAGAAGTGTTGGGTGTAGTGCAGAAATATGTGGATGCCTTCCATGCTTCCCAAAGCTATCCACCGACCATCACTCCTCCAAGTTATGCCACTCCTCCAACACAAGCACAAACCAAACCTGGCTGCTCTTCATGGCCTGATGCAGCCTTGACCGTGCCCATGCCCAGTGACGGGAGGTGAAGTGTCTGCCACTCCAGGACAGGCCACTCGCTCCTCCACACCTGAATGGGCTGGCCCAGATCTCCTCAACATCAGCGGCTTGGGGGATGTTGACTTCCAGATACATGCAGGAGTCTTCCAGTAGCAGGAAGACTCCACTGCTCCACTGCTTTTCAAAATACACACACACACACACACACACACACCCACAAGCAAGAGAGAGAGAGAGAGAGAGAGAGAGAGAGAGAGGAGAGAGAGAGAGAGAGAGTGTGTTCTATCACTAAATGCAATAAAGTTTCTGTATATTTGGCACTCCATAGCATGCAAGCAATGCACAAACCTCGGAAGGTCAAACAGAAACGCAGACAGATGTAAATGAACCATGATATTAAAGTTCAATTTTGGTCCATTTTTACATTTAAAAACACATACAGACACCAGACCAATGCAGAAGGGACGCTCAGTCACAAACTTTAATCGTGGAAAATAAACGTAAAGAAAATAACCATGTGGCTTTAGTAGCAACCCTGCATGCAACTGAGGTCTTAAAAAAAATAGAGAGAGAGTGAGAGAGAGAGAGGGAGAGAGAGAGGGAGAGTGAGCCTACTGAAGTGCCTGGATTGAAGCAATGGGTTAATTGTTTGGGGGAGGGGGGCACAGACAGAGATAAAGAGAGAGAGTTGATTATTATTAAAGTTTTCGTGGTCCTGAAGAGGACCTATATGTAGACAGGATGCTTGACACCACCAAGATCAATCAGACTCATCAGTGTCAGACCAAGGTCGAACAGGCGCAGGAGGCTCTGGCTGTGGGTTTCGGACCTGTGCTCTGTCCCACTGCCATGGCACGATGCCTTGAGGACTGCCAAAGAAGTTTGTGAGATTGATTCTCACCTGGAGTGCTTCATTGGTTGCACGTCGAGGACCAGGCTGGGCGACTTCAGGCCAGATGATGTGGTCCCTCCACTTGCCCCTGATGACTACGTGGTTGTTGTCCTCCCTGTCAAAGACATGACGTTCTGGTGGGACCCTTGACAACATGATGTTGTGCAGTACAACAGTGCAGTTGATCACACTGCGTACAGTTCTAGGCCCCAACTCCAGGACCTTGAGGAGGCAGCGGAATCTGGTTGCCAGGAAACCAAATGCATTCTCCACTACCCTGCGTGCTCTGGAAAGACGGTAGTTGAATATCAACTCCTTGGGTTCCAGATTCCTCCTGGAGTAGGGCTTGACGCAGTAGGTCTTGCTTGGGAATGCATCATCTGCCACCATGAAGTATGGTACCAGAACGTCGTCCTCTGGGTCATCAGTGAGGAGGCTTGGAGGAGGAAGATTCATCTCGTCATCATCCAGACGCTGTCTGAAGGGGCAATCTCCAAAGATTTGGGCATCCCCCATGCAGCCTTTGGCTCCAGACTCAATCCACAAGAAGCGGTATTCTGCATCAACAAGCGCCAGGAATGGGATGGAGAAGAAGCCCTTGTAATTGTAGTACTCGCTGCCTGAGTTGTAGGGCTTGCGAATGGACACGTGCTTTCCATCAATGGCTCCAATGCAATGGGGCATGTTCCACCTCTCCCAGAACTGGGCTGCCTTGGCCTTCCATCCGTCAGCATCGAGCCCCCTTGGAAAGGCTTCAGGTCTCAGAGCATCCACAATGGCATCGCAAACTTCAGGCAGGAAACGACAGATCGAGGACATGCCCACTGCAAAGGCATAGCTCAGTGACCTGTAGTTATCACCTACTGCCAGGAAATGCAGAGTCACTGCCAGCTTGAGTCCAGGCTCCAGGGCCAGCCTGAAAGTCGTGTCTTGCTTTGTCAGGGCTGGGGTGATGAGATCAAGAATCTCAAAGAAGACTTGAGGAGGCATGCGTGTGTAGTTCCTGAAGAGTTCAATGTCACGATCACGCATCTCAGCATCCAGGAGGGTGTAGTAGTGTCCAGAGCCCTCCTCCTCTCCTCCAACAGGTAGGGTCGGACCCAGAAATGCCTTCTTGCTTGTTGTCGTCTCCGGTGGACTCGAGGGCCTTGTTCTTGATCTTGGTCTTGGTCTTGGCCTTGACCTTGGTGGTGTACATGCCTTGTGTGCCACGCAACCAGAGCAGCATACATCGTGAATTCCAGCAGCAAACAAGTTGTGACGAACTGAACTGGCTTGCTGGGACACCCGCTTTTATAGCCAAAAACATACTGTGTCAATCACACCAGAGTCAACAAACATGACTCCAGAATCATGTGGCAACACACAATCAACACACTCGACACACACCCAAAACCAACACAAGCAAACACATACGACACACACTCACATACATATCACACTGAAAACAAAGAAAAAACAATCAACATACACATCTAGATACTTTTCGACACACATACAAACACAAACAAACACACACAAACATACACACGGACCTAGACCACTTTATTTCATAAAAATCCAAACAAGTCCAACAAAAACACGATGACTCCGGAGTTATTGCGTGTCGAGACCATTTCAATCCAAAAAATGCCAAGTCACTCATATTGGAATACTATCGCCCGCGCGGCCTCGCCTCGCCTCAGACTGTGGCTGGCAAGGCTCGCACGCAACCGAAAATTTTCCCGCGGTATGCAAATTGGACACGATGGATGCAGTAGGTGCCACTTGTGTTCAAACATGTCGATCTTACGTATACAGTATTATCAGTGACAGTGATCTTACGTATGCCGTATTATCAGTGACAGTCGATCTTACGTATACAGTATTATCAGTGACAGTCAATCTTACGTATGCAGTATTATCAGTGACAGTCCATCATACAAGTCACAAGTCAGATCAAAGTGATCGCTCTGGTGCAAGAGAGAGAGAGAGAGAGAGAAGAAAGAGAAAGAGAGAGAGAGAGAGAGAGAGAGAGAGAGAGAGACAGACAGACAGACAGAGACAGAGACATAGAGACACAGAGAAAGACAGAAAGACAGACATACAGACAAAGAGACAGAGAGATATGAGACAGAGAGAGAGAGAGAGAAAGAGAGAGAGAGAGACAGACAGACAGACAGACAGAAAGAGACAGAAAGAGGCAGGAACAGAGACACTTGGAGACAGACAGACAGAGGGATCCATACTGCCAGCCACTCATCCGGTCAACCGCTAGGCAGACAGACAGACAAACAGACAGACAGACAGACAAGTCAAAGGAAACAATGAAACCAACAAGTGTCTTGCATTCAAAATTTTTTTGTTTGTTTTTTCAACACAGCCCCCCAATTGCGATGCCGTGACAACTGAGAGAGGTTTAACCAAGTCCACGATAATCACACTCTCACTTACACACGGAAGGACGCATAATGTATAGAGTTCCGTTTCTTTGTCACTTAAACCGCGTTCCCACTGTCGGAGTGAAAGTTGTGCGTGAAAGTTCTGAGTGATCGTGGAGCACTCAGGAGTGAAGCGACAAAGGGCCTTTCACTCCAAAATAGTGGGAATGCATTTGGGTGATCGGTGTGAGTGATCTATTTGGGGAGCTGACCCAAGCATTTCCTGTGGGCCACGCTCGCCTCGCCTCGCCTCAGACTGTGGCTGGCAAGGCTCGCACGCAACCGAAAATTTTCCCGCGGTATGCAAATTGGACACGATGGATGCAGTAGGTGCCACTTGTGTTGAAACATGTTTGAACACAAATCTCGACCACGGAGTGATCTGACCGTGCACAATCACTCAAAGCTGGCTAGGAGTGAAAGGGTCTGGTAGTGGGAATGCTACAGGATTCATCGAGAACTTTGAATTTTTAGGCCCAAAAACACGATCACTCCGTCATTTCGCTCATAGTGGGAAGGGGGTGTTAAGTGCGACGACGATACAGCTTCACGCTTGGAAGAATCAGCCATTTTGATAGCCTAGGGCGATAACGAGGCCAAACTGTGTTCAACACGATAGACGCGCAGTAGGCCTAGTCGCGGGCGCACGCAGGCAGTGAACTAAACTAGGTCGCTAACTTCTATGGGCGGTAACTCTAGTGAATGCAGTAAGCTTTCACAGCTGCCTGCGCGGCGCCTCAAGTGTGTCAAACGATGATCGCAAGGGAAAATGAGCGCATGACGAAAATGTGTAGTCGCAAAAAGTTTAATGCGTAGTGAGGTTTTGAAATGTGTAGTTGCGTAGTAGGGGCCTAAATGCGTAGATTTCTACGCATAATGCGTAGGGTAAACAGGTCTGTAGATAGGTAGATAGATAGATAGGTAGATAGGTAGATAGATAGGTAGATAGGTAGATAGGTAGTTAGGTAGATATAGATAGATAGATACATAATACATACATACATACATACATACATACATATGTTGCGGGGCGCAGATGAGGTGGGTTTTGTGAACCCTATGAGTTCGGTGAAGCAGTGCTAAATTGACAGACTCAATGCATCACACATTCCAGACTTAAAGCAGGCAACCGGTGGATCGGACGTCTCAATGATTTAATCATTCATCGTCATCTCATCTCATCGCCTCTCTAAGAGGATCTGCTTATATTTGAGGCACCCAACAATTTCTTTGACAACAATGTACACACTGCCATGGCGACAAATCAACAGAATGGCTTATTCCAGGGCAACAGCCATGGCAGTGGTCATCACTACTTCAAAATATTTATGAAATAATTCTAAATTTTATGAAATAATTCTAAATCATTCATCTATTTATGTGCTTTTTTTTTTTTTTAATGAAACTCGATATTTTGTGATCTACGACAAAATGTATTTAGATCTAGATGTTAGAAATTTAGATTGTGATGATCGCTGCCTTGGAGATAATTGATATTTACATAACAACGATCATCGCAATGATTTCTAATCTTAACTATTTATAAATTCCATTTATTTATCGATAAAAGGTAATGTTGTACAATAGAATACGAAAATAATTGGAGCTAATTTCACGCACTTTTACGGGTGTTTTCGGTTCTGCTCGATGTAAAGAGACGTAAGACACCCTTACCTTCGATGTAAAGAGACGTAAGACACCCTTACCTACTCGCTTTGACCAGTCCTTCCCCACAAACATGCATTAAATATCCCTGAATGACTGGCGACCATAACCCTGATCACGTGGGTGACGTGGGTGAAAACGTCATCACTGTTTGTGTGTTTTTATTTGAAACCGAAAATAGGAAACACGTGGTAATGTTTACATCTAGATCGAGACCAGTAAACTCCGGAAAATGCCGAAAAAAAACGCGGAAAAAGCCAAAAAACGCGAGGTAACCGAAGGGGTAAACAAGTGTTGCACTGCACACATATTTTAGGTCGGTGATTGCACTGACACACGTGGTTGATGTTACTATTTATAGACAATAACTCCCCACTAGTGATGACGTTGTGCCCATGTGATGAGCAACCAAAATGGCGTGCAGGTGACTGCTGGAGCTGTGGTCGCCAGTCATTCAGGGATACTTTGTGCA
>JAPXFY010000014.1:19120814-19125814 GCA_030674185.1 Monoplex corrugatus | reverse complement strand
CATGTGTGTGTGCATGCGTGTATATATTGTGTGTGTGTGTGCGTGTGTGAATCCTGTACATATGTATGAGTTAGTGTGTGTCTGTGTGTCTGTGTAAAGGCTGTGTTTTTGTGCTTTGGAAAAGGCAGATTGTTTAAACAGCTTGACGATCAGGTGAGTGTATGTGTGACTTTTTTTTCTTTTCTTTCTTTTTGTTTTAGAGTTCCGATTTTCTTTGAATTCACGCACGCACGTTGTTCTGCCCACACTATGCAGTCTGTATGTTTCTGCACAGTCTGCATACTCTTTCTTCGGAGGACGTGCATACCGGGTGTTTTCATGTTTCCTTAAGCCATGGGACAATAGCCATAGGACAGTAGCTATGGGACAATAGCCATGGGACAATAGCCATAGGACAATAGCCATGGGGCAATAGCAATGGGACAATAGCCATGGGACAATAGCCATAGGACAGTAGCTATGGGACAATAGCCATGGGACAATAGCCATAGGACAGTAGCTATGGGACAATAGCCATGGGACAATAGCCATAGGACAATAGCCATGGGGCAATAGCAATGGGACAATAGCCATGGAACAATAGCCATGGGACAATAGCCATACGACAATAGCCATGGGACAATAGCCATGGACAATAGCCATGGGACAATAGCCATGGAACATTAGCCATGGGACAATAGCCATGGGACAATAGCATAGGACAATAGCCATGGGACAATAGCCATGGAACATTAGCCATGGGACAATAGCCATGGGACAATAGCATAGGCCAATAGCCATGGGACAATAGCCATGGGACAATAGCCATGGACAATAGCCATGGAACAACAGCCATAGGACAATAGCCATAGGACAATATCATAGGACAATAGCGATGGGACAATAGCCATGGGACAATAGCCATGGGACAATAGCCATAGGACAATAGCCATGGGACAATAGCCATGGGACAATATCCATAGGACAATAGCCATGGGACAATAGCCATGGGACAATAACCATGGGACAATAGCCATGGGACAGTAGCCATGGGACAATAACCATGGGACAATAGCCATAGGACAATAGCTATAGGACAATAGCCATGGGACAATAGCCATGGGGCAGTAGCCATGGGACAATAGCCATAGGACAATAGCATAGGACAATAGCCATGGGACAATAGCCATGGGACAATAGCCATGGGACAATAGCCATGGGACAATAGCCATGGGACAATAGCCATGGAACAATAGCCATGGGACAATAGCAATGGGACAATAGCCATGGACTATAGCCATAGGACAATAGCCATGGGACAATAGCCATGGGACAATAACCATGGGACAATAGCCATGGGACAATAGCCATGGGACAATAGCCAAGGACAATAGCCATAGGACAATAGCCATGCGACAATAACCATGGGACAATAACCATGGGACAATAGCCATGGGACAGTAGCCATGGGAACATAAAACCATGGGACAATAGCCATGGGACAATAGCCATGGACAATAGCCATAGACAATAGCCATGGGACAATAACCATGGGACAGTAGCCATGAGACAGTAGCCATGGACAATAACATGGAACAATAGCCATGGGACAATAGCCATGGGACAATAGCCATGGACAATAGCCATGGGACAATAACCATGGGACAATAGCCATGGGACAATCGCATGGGACAATAGCCATGGGACAATAGCCATAGGACAATAGCCATGGGACAATAGCCATAGGACAATAGTCATGGACAATAGCCATGGGACAATAGCCATAGGACAATAACCATGGACAATAGCCATGGGACAATAACCATGGGACAATAGCCTGGGACAGTAGCCATGGACAATAACATGGGACAATAGCCATGGGACAATAGCCATGGGACAATAGCCATAGGACATTAGCCATGGGACAATAGCCATAGGTCAATAGCCATGGGACAATAGCCATAGGACAATAGCAATGGACAATAGCCATGGGACAATAGCCATGGGACAATAGCCATGGGACAGTAGCAATGGGACAATAGCCATAAGACAATAGCCATAGGACAATAGCAATGGGACAATAGCCATGGGACACTAGCCATGGGACAATAACATGTGACAATAGCCATGGCACAGTAGCCATGGGACAATAGCCATGGGACAATAACCATAGGACAATAGCCATAGGACAATAGCCATAGGACAATAACCATGGGACAATGGCCATGGGACAGTAGCCATGGGACAATAACCATGGGACAATAGCCATGGGACAATAGCCATGGGACAATAACCATGGGACAATAGCCATGGGACAACAGCCATAGGACAATAGCCATGGGACAGTAGCCATGGGACAATAACCATGGGACAATAGCCATGGGACAATAACCATGGGACAGTAGCCATGGGACAATAACTATGGGACAGTAGCCATGGGACAATAACCATGGGACAATAACCATGGGACAATAGCCATGGGACAATAACCTTGGGACAATAACCATGGGACAATAGCCATGGGACAATAGCCATGGGACAATAGCCATGGGACAATAACCATGGGACAATATCCATGGGACAATAGCCATGGGACAATAGCCATGGGACAATAACCATGGGACAATAGCCATGTGACAATAGCCATAGGACAATAGCCATGGGACAGTAGCCATGGGATAATAGCCATGGGACAACAGCCATGGGACAATAGCCATAGGACAATATCCATGGGACAATAACCATGGGACAATAGCCATGGGACAATAGCCATGGGACAGTAGCAATGGGACAATAGCCATAGGACAATAGCCATAGGACAATAGCAATGGGACAATAGCCATGGGACACTAGCCATGCGACAATAGCCATAGGATAATAGCCATGGGACAATAGCCATGGGACACTAGCCATGGGACAATAGCCATAGGACAATAGCCATAGGACAATAGCAATGGGACAATAGCCATGGGACAATAGCCATGGGACAGTAGCCATGGGACAATAGCCATGGGACAATAACCATGGGACAATAGCCATGGGACAGTAGCCATAGGACAATAGCCATGGGACACTAGCCATGGGACAATAACCATGGGACAATAGCCATGGGACAATAGCCCTGGGACAGTAGCCATGGGACAATAGCCATAGGACAATAGCTATAGGACAATAGCAATGGGACAATAGCCATGGGACAATAGCCATGGGACAGAAGCCATGGGACAATAGCCATGGGACAATAACCATGGGACAATAACCATGGGACAATAGCCATGGGACAATAGCCATGGGACAATAGCCATGGGACAATAGCCATGGGAAATAGCCATGGGACATTAGCCATGGGACAATAGCCATGGGACAATAGCCATAGGACAATAGCCATAGGACAATAGCCATGGGACAATAGCCATGGGACAATAGCCATGGGACAATAGCCATGGGACAATAGCCATGAGACAATAGCCATGGGACAATAGCCATGGGACAATAGCCATAGGACAATAGCCATGGGACTATAGCCATAGGACAATAGCCATGGGACAATAGCCATGGGACAATAGCCATGGGACAATAGCCCTGGGACAATTGACAGACTTACAGGATCTTTATCACGCATATCTGATTGTCAACATGCATAAAGAAACGAGAGGTAGGTACATTAACCTGGGAAATTCCAAAAATCTTCGTGCTTTACCCACCAGGCGAGAGGTACAACAGGCAGAATCGAACCCAAACGATCCCACAAGAAATCCGACGTTGTTGCCCACTTGACTATTTTGCCCGTCGTCCTCGATCGAAACCATTCACAACCTCATCGAAAACTGTCCTGGGGGTGTTTGGTGAAACTGCGTTGAAACGAACTTGATCCTCTCATTTCGGTGACAGTCACGACCTCTGTCATTTACAAGTTTTGTCGAAAATGGAACCCACCCCCCTCTAACCTTTCCCTCACTCCCTCACTCTCCAATCCAGTATTTTGCTTAAAAGGAAGGCCCAGTCAAATAAAAAGAGAGATAGAAATGTGTTTGTTTTTGTTGTGGCAACTGAACGTTAGTATAATGTTATCGGTTTAAGTTCCTATACACTTTGTCTGATGCTATGGGGTTTGTAAATCTGAAAGAAAAGAACAGTCTGTCCAAGTGCGAGGAAAAAAAAAAGAAAAGAAAAGAAAAAAACAAAAACGAAAGCAGAAAGGAATGGCGTATGAACGAAACAGAAAAATTAAACAGATAAATAAAGTAGACAAATGAATGAAATCCAAAACAAGTGTCACTGCCCGCGTTCAAGCAAACAGGAACCAGAAGAAACACGAAAGAAGAATATGAACGCGTATTTACTACAACAAGACAAGACAGGCGCAAATTTTCGGCCAACTGGCCTTTGTCAAGCGTAAGATTACAAA
Source organism: Monoplex corrugatus (assembly GCA_030674185.1). NCBI lineage: Eukaryota > Metazoa > Mollusca > Gastropoda > Littorinimorpha > Ranellidae > Monoplex > Monoplex corrugatus. Next base: position 19,121,427 of record JAPXFY010000014.1, on the reverse strand, counting down.
CAAACAAACACTAGATACAAAAAATTTGAGAAAAAGACTGAAACTTCCCTACTGCTGTCATCAATGTGAGGACAAATTAATGAACAAATCAGGGAAGAAACAAAAGAACAAAAACACAGACAAACAAACAAACATCATCATCATCATCATGTCGAGCTTGCTCGGCTATCCATGACACGTTTCTTCCATCCTTCTCTGTCAGACATTGCAGTAGGTAGTTCATCATACTGACAGCCCGTATCATCAATCAGTTGGTCGATGAAGGTCTTCTTTGGACGTTCTGGTCTTTGTTTGCCGTGACTGGGTCTCCATAGTAGAACATCCCCCACCAGTTCTTCTTTGCTACGCCAGCAATGTCCCGGGAAGCGCAGTCTTTGTTGACGTATTGATTTACTGATTGGTGGGATCTTGCCGTATAACTCTTTGTTAGTTGGATGTTCTCTCCAGGATTTGTTCAGGGCTGCACGCAGCATTCGTGTGTATGCTCCATCAATCTTCCTCTCCAATGTCGTTGTTAGGGTCCAAGAGATTGAGCCATATGTAAAAAACGGACTCCACTGCTGCACGGAAGAAGTTCCTTTTCAGGTTGTCTGGTAAACTGGATTTCCAGATT
>JAPXFY010000014.1:19083314-19115814 GCA_030674185.1 Monoplex corrugatus | reverse complement strand
GCCTGCAAACGTTTTTGATTCTGGGGTAGATTTAATGCATTTTCATATTACCTACTGCTCAACAGTTCTCTTTTATTCCAATACTTTCTGTATGTCTGTAATTCTCATGCATTTGAAACTGTTGTTTTTTCACTGAACAGGTTTTAATGTACTAGTGAATGGGTTATGCTACCTAATGTAAAATCTACCCTTTGACTCCTGCGCCCTGTCTACTAACTGCACAAACTTAATTCTTTGTCTCCTTCACCCTATCCTCACCCTATAGGATGATGGAATCAAAGGGTTAAGTTTTTGCTTTGCCAGCATGATGCAGTTTAATGATGAACAGGATGCGGGAGTCAAAAGGGTTAATGCATCCTGGACACTTACATAAATGGACACTTCTCATTTGACTGTTTAATGAGGTCACGAGTACTTATGTTGATGTGTCTTCCAATTCGTTTTTCCGGTTAGTTTCTGATCATCCGTCTCCATAACCCACGCTCACGCATGAGAAAAGAACAGAGACTTCCAACATATACATATGCATACTGGTCTTCACACACAAAGCCAGAACAAGACTGAGGCAGCTGAGATGTAGTTCCTAAGAAGGATGTTGAGAGTTCCATGGACAGCAAAGAAAACAAACGAGACAGTCTTGATGGAGGCAGACACAAGTAGATCACTCATAAGGAAGATAAGGAAAAGGCGGGCATCATTTACAGGCCATCTTATGAGGAAAGGGGAATTACAGCACCTGGCCACAACAGAAAAGATGGAGGGAAAGAGAAAACCAAGTAGACCCAGGGAGAAAATACTGGACAGACTTGCGGGACGGCTGAGGACAGAGGATGGAAGATGTGCTTGCGGCAACAAGGGACAGATATGGAGGGCCATGATCGCCAACGCCATGCGGCAGGGCACATGATGATAATGATGACTATTGGTATTTAGCGCCTAGTGTGGGTCTTCATGTGGAGTACAAGACCCGATCATGAGGACACATATTCCGCTGGTCCTTCATTCTGTTGAAAACCAGTTGTTCTGCTTTGTTCAAATGTTGTGTCCCGCATACACTGCTGTGGCCAACTTACTCTGTTGTGGACATCATCTTTCCAGATGGTGGTGCTGGTGTCACAGCTGATGGGGCTGGCCTTCAGAGTATCCTTGTATCACTTAGAGGTCTTCCCATGTTGAAAAATCCTTGCCTTATCTCTTCAGGAATGAGCAGGTTTGGGAGGCGGCTGGTTTTGCTGTTTTTCGTTGCGGGTAACGTCTCCTGTCTAACGAAGCTGGTCCAGGGACATGTGATCGATCATTCATCCTTGTGGAATATCCGTTTTCTCTCAAGTATACGTGAGCATAGGTTACCCGCATATATCTATACGATGTTGATTATCTTTTAAGGCCAACGACCCACATGTGCTGTAGATCCTTGCACAGTCAACCAGAACACCCTGGCTGACATGTAGGTTACCCTGCGCTCACAAGGTTAATCATTTGACCATGAGCTAAGTGTGTGTTGTGTGTGTATGTGTGTGTGTGTGTGGTGTGTGGGGTGTGTGTGTTTGTGTGTTTGTGTGTGTGTGTGTGTGTGGGATGTGTGTGTGTGTGTGTGTGTGTGTGTGTGTTTGTGTATTTGTGTGTGCCTCTGCGTATGTGTGTTTGTGTATGTGTGTGTGTTTGTGTGGTGTGTGTGTTGCGTGTTTGTGTGTGCCTCTGTGTGTGTGTGTATGTGTGGTGATGGTGGTGGTGTGTGTGGTGTGTTGTGTGTTGTGTGTGTTTGTGTGTGCCTCTGTGTGTGTGTGTGTGTGTGTGTGTGTGTGTGTGTGTGTGTGTGTTGTGTGTGGTGTGTGGGGGGGGGTAGTCCCTACAGACAAAAACTAGAGGGCTGAAGTCAGAGATACCAAGCCTGAATTCGCCTTCTAACAAACCATGGTACCATGCCATTGTTGTTCGTACTTCGTTGTCGAAAAAGACCACGACTTCAATATTGACTGGGGGACTGGCGATTGTGGGTCCGGAGGTGGCTGGCGAGGCCAATCCGGGCCAGGACGGCTCGCCCACACGTAGGGCAAACATGGGCTGGTACAGCTGTAGAATTAGAGGTCGCTCGTGCCTTGGACGCTTCTCGTTTTCTTCTAGCCTCTGCTGTACGTCTTCTCTCTGCTGCTCTTGCTCCGATGGTCAGCTTGCCTCGCCAGTTCGGTCGATCTAGTGCAAGCCTCCCCCAGGTATTGGGGTTGATGCCCAGGTCGTTGATGGATATTTTGAGGCGATCTTTTAGGCGTTTCTTTTTGGCTACCAAGTGAGCGCTTCCCCTGGTTTAGTTCTCCATTCAGTATTACTCAAATGTCTACATGGTCATCTACATCCGACAAGAACGGCGCTCGTCCATCGGTATCCAAAACAAGTGTGATTGCCCGCGTTCAAGCAAACAAGAACCAGAGAAAACACGAAAAAAAAAAAAAGAAAGAATAAGAACGCGTATTTAATACAAGACAAGACAGGCACAAATGTTCGGCCAACCGGCCTTTGACGAGTGTAAGATCACAAACAAACACCAGATACAAAAATTAGGAGGAAAAGACTGAAACTTCCTTGCTGCTTCGATCTACAAGAATTTTATTTAGCCCAAAGCATCACAATGGGAAATTGTTTTGGCTTTTGCATTAAAATACATATAGGCACAAGAACGCAATAAACACATGTACACACATACTCTTACTCTCTCTAACTCTCTCTTTCACTCCTCTCTCACCCTCTTCCTCCCCTCATCTCTTTCCCCCTCCCTCTTTGTCGAAACAATATCAAAGATAATGACTAAATCTAAATATTACGGTTAAAAAAGCACATCATAAGAGTCAGATGCCTTGGTCAGGACTTTTAACAATGGACAAAAAGGGCAATACTCATTGAAAAACTTTGGTAGGTATAGAAAAAATTTGATTAAAGATGCAACGCGATATGCACATTAAAATCAAAATGAGTTAAATACAATAAAATGAGTATGTAGACTAAGAGGACAAGGTTAAACAAGAGAAGAACAAGAACAGGATTTTATTTTAGCCCAGTGCTCAGACACGTGGAAAATGTTTTGGCTATGCATACAATCACACTCACGCATCACAATAATTACAATGTTCAACATCATAAAAGACAAATTCGTGGGTCATCCAGGAATTGAAGAAACACACGCACACAAACACACACACTCTCACGCCAAGGCGCCCATATCCAAGCCACCTTAGCCCTGCCAGCTAATTAATTTAACAGCGCGCATCTGTCTTTCCCTTCCCCTCTCCACACCACCCTCACCCATCCAGTGTGGGCCACAGGCACACATTGAAGTATAGGCTTACAGATTGACCTAGATTCGACTAGGCCTACTCTGTGCCAGTGTCAGTCACTGTGTGAGAAAAGGCGAAGCCAAAGAGACTGTGACTTTTATCCAGTTACTGCTGGCTCACACTGGACGGAGCAGCAGGGAAGTTTCAGTCTTCTTCTCCTCATTTTTGTATATGGTGTTTATTTGTTTGTGATCTTACGCTTGACAAAGGCCTGTTGGCTGAAAATTTGCGCCTGTATTGTTGTATCAAATACGCGTTCTTATTCTTTTTATTTCATGTTTTTTTTCCTCTGGTTTTCGTCATTCGGTTTTCCTTCATGGTGACGCAACACCGGGTCTTGTGCCTCCACAGACTCCAGTGGAACAACGGGAGTTATGGTCGACTTTTAACTCCGATATTGTTGTACTATTGTTAAACGTGGACAGTCAACATGCAAGGTCAGAACAAGACTGAGGCAGCTGAAATGTGGTTTCTAGGAAGAATGTTATGAGTTCCATGGACAGCAAAGAAAACAAACGAGACAGTCTTGATGGAGGCAGACACAAGAAAGAACATTAATGAAGAAGATTCGGAAAAGACGAGCAGGATTTATAGGCTATTTTATGAGGCAAGAGATTTAGATCACCTAGTCACAACAGGAAAGCTTGAGGGAAAAAGAGCATCGGGTAGACCCAGGGAGAAAACATTGGACGGACTTGCGCAGTCAAAGAAGACAGAGAGGGTGGGATAAGTATTTGCAGCAACACAGGAGAGATTCGTATGGAGGGCCATGATCGCCAACGCCATGCGGCAGGGCACATGATGATGGTGGTGGTGATGATGATGATGATGATGATGACGACGATGACCTTGACGACGATGATGATGACGACAACTCCTCTGACCGCCAATCTCCATGACAACCAGCAGTAACTGGAAAAAAGTCACAGTCATCATTCATGTATCTTCGTCATGCAGACTATGAATAAAAGAAATACAAAAGAAGAAGAGATATAGGTTTCACAAACAGACAATCACATAGACATCAAAGTTTGATCTCAATCGCCATGGTTTCACAAACAGACAATCATACAGACATCAAAGTTTGATCTCAATCGCCATGGTTTCACAAACAGACAATCATATAGACATCAAAGTTTGATCTCAATCCCATGGTTTTACAAACAGACAATCATACAGACATCAAAGTTTGATCTCAATCGCCATGGTTTCACAAACAGACAATCAATAGACATCAAAGTTTGATCTCAATCACCATGGTTTCACAAACAGACAATCATAGACATCAAAGTTTGATCTCAATCGCCATGGTTTCACAAACAGACAATCACATAGACATCAAAGTTTGATCTCAATTGCCATGGTTTCACAAACAGACATCACATAGACATCAAAGTTTGATCTCAATCCCATGGTTTCACAAACAGACAATCATAGACATCAAAGTTTGATCTCAATCGCCATGGTTTCACAAACAGACAATCACATAGACACCAAAGTTTGATCTCAATCGCCATGGTTTCACAAACAGACAATCATAGACATCAAAGTTTGATCTCAATCACCATGGTTTCACAAAAAAACAGACAATCATATGACATCAAAGTTTGATCTCAATCGCCATGGTTTCACAAACAGACAATCATACAGACACCAAAGTTTGATCTTCAATCGCCATGGTTTCAAACAGACAATCATATAGACACCAAAGTTTGATCTCAATCGCCATGGTTTCACAAACAGACAATCACATAGACACCACAGTTTGATCTCAATTGCCATGGTTTCACAAACAGACAGTCATATAGACATCAAAGTTTGATCTCAATCGCCATGGTTTCACAAACAGACAGTCATATAGACACCAAAGTTTGATCTCAATCGCCATGGTTTCACAAACAGACAGTCATATAGACATCAAAGTTTGATCTCAATCGCCATGGTTTCACAAACAGACAATCATAGACATCAAAGTTTGATCTCAATCGCCATGGTTTCACAAACAGACAATCATACAGACATCAAAGTTTGATCTCAATCGCCATGGTTTCACAAACAGACAATCATACAGACATCAAAGTTTGATCTCAATCGTCATGGTTTCACAAACAGACAATCACATAGACATCAAAGTTTTGATCTCAATCGCCATGGTTTCACAAACAGACAATCATATAGACACCAAAGTTTGATCTCAATCGCCATGGTTTCACAAACAGACAATCATATAGACATCAAAGTTTGATCTCAATCGCCATGGTTTCACAAACAGACAATCATATAGACATCAAAGTCTGATCTCAATCGCCATGGTTTCACAAACAATCATACAGACACCAAAGTTTGATCTCAATCGCCATGGTTTCACAAACAGTCATATAGACACCAAAGTTTGATTTCAATCGCCATGGTTTCACAAACAGACAATCATACAGACATCAAAGTTTGATTTCAATCGCCATGGTTTCACAGACAGACAATCATAGACATCAAAGTTTGATCTCAATCACCATGGTTTCACAAACAGACAATCATATAGACATCAAAGTTTGATCTCAATCACCATGGTTTCACAAACAGACAATCATATAGACATCAAAGTTTGATCTCAATCGCCATGGTTTCACAAACAGACAGTTATATAGACATCAAAGTTTGATCTCAATCGCCATGGTTTCACAAACAGACAATCATACAGACACAAAGTTTGATCTCAATCACCATGGTTTCACAGACAGACAATCAATAGACACCAAAGTTTGATCTCAATCGCCATGGTTTCACAAACAGACAATCATATAGACACCAAAGTTTGATCTCAATCACCATGGTTTCACAGACAGACAATCATATAGACACCAAAGTTTTGATCTCAATCGCCATCAGCTGGATAAGCCAAGGGTTGATGGGGGAAACAGAACAGGTTTTTGATAGAACAGCGTCTGTATTGAACGTGACTCTCTCGAGTAGTCAGGAGTTACGACTTCTCTCTTTTGCAATCCCGTTATAAAATGTGAACTACCAGCCCCCATGTTTCTCTTTGTCTGTCTGTCTGTGTGTCTGTCTGTGTGTCTGTGTGTCTGTCTGTCTGTCTCTCTTTGTCTTCTCACTGTCTTTTCTTTCTCTTTGTCTCTTTGTCCTCTCTCTCTCTCTTTCTTTCTTTCCTTGTTTCTCTCTGTCTTTCTCTCTCTCCTCTCTTTGTCTGTCTCATTCTCTTCGTCTTCTTCTTTCTTTCTGTCTCTTTCTCCTGTCTCTCTCTCTTCGTCCTTTTTCTCTGTCTCTCCTCTCCTCTCTCTCTCTCATCACTCTCTCCTTTTCTCTCTCTTTCTCTGTCTCTTGTTCCTTCTCTCTCTTTCCTTCATTTTCTTTTTCTCCTCTGTCTCTCGTTCTTTCTTTTTGTCTCCCTCTTCTCGTCTTTCTTTCTCCTTTTTCTCTCTGTCTCTCTTCTCTCTCTCTCTCCCTCTCTTTCTCTCCTACTTTCTATCTCTCTCTCTTCTCATCTCTCTCTCCTTCTCTGTCTGTCTCTGTCTCTCAGTCTGTCTGTCTCTCCCCATTTCTCTTCATCTCTCCTCTCTCCCTCTCCCTCTCTTTCTTGTTCGTGTGCTCTTTCTCTCTCTCGTTAGCTCTCTCTCTCTCTCGTTCGCTTTCTCTCTTTCTGTCTCTCCGCGTTTGAAAACAGCCAGCCTGTTAACTAACCATTTCTAAACGCCATGAACACGAAGACACTTGATGCTATGAGTCAAGGTGATATATCATTACTGCCCTGTGATCCATAACTAAAATACACATACACTAAACTATCTCTGCATATCATACACACACGCGCATGCACACACACACACCACACACACACAACACGCACACACACGCACACACACGCACACACACACACGCACACACACGCACACACACACACATACACATATTCACACACACACTAAAACAGACATAAAAGACTGTTGATATGGCTTTACTGTCCTGTGATCCATAACTAATACAGACAATAAAGAAGTTGAAATGGCTTTATTGCCCTTTGATCTATAATCACAACAGTCATAAAAAGAGTATTGAAATGGCTTTACTGTCCTATGACCCGCTCTTAACGCAGAGTCTGAACGTTGATACGGCTTTACTGTTCTGTGTTGCATATCTAAAACATACTTAGAAAGATATGGCTTTATTGTTCTGTTTCGTACCTAAAACAGACTTAGAAAGAATACGATATGGTTCTACTGTCCTGTATAACACACGCATAACAAAGTCAGAGAGAACGTTGATATGGCTTTACTGTTCTGTCAGCCCGTCTATCTGTCAGCCCACCAACCTGTCAACTCATCAACCCACCAACCTGTCAACCAACCTCTCAACCCACCAACCTGTCAACCAATCTTTCAACCTACCAACCTGTCAACCCATCAACCCATCAACCTGTCTACCAATCTCTCAACCAGCCAACCTGTCAACCCATCGACCTGTCAATCCACCAACCTGTCAACCTACCAAACCATCAACCCATCAGCCTGTCAACCCACCGACCCGTCAACCTAACAATCTGTCAACCTGTCAACCAGTCCAACCTGTCAACCAGTCAATCTGTCAAACCATCAACCTGTCAACCCACCAACCTCTCAACCCACCAATCTGTCAACCTGTTAACCAATTAACCTGTCTACCAATTAACCTATCAACTCCTCAGCCTGTCAATCCACTTAAACAGCAACAGCTCATCCATGCCAGTAATCCGCTCTTTCAGTTACTGGAAACTTATCTTTCGTCTGACCTTCACCTTCATCTTGCCCTGTGCCCTCTGGCTGTCTCTGCTGGTCTTCCGTTTACCGGACATTGAGAAACATGCGAGGTGTGCCGCCAGTCACACTGTGACGTCACATGACACATCACAGTGAGTCCTGAACTGCTGAATGTATTTTAGTCATACATCATCACGTCATCTTGACTTTGACTATTTTATACAAGCTATGGTCGTGTGCTTGTCTTTGACTATGTTATACAAGCTATGGTCGTGTGCTTGTCTTTGACTATGTTATACAAGCTATGGTCGTGTGCTTGTCTTTGACTATTTTATACAAGCTATGGTCGTGTGCTTGTCTTTGACTATGTTATACAAGCTATGGTCGTGTGCTTGTCTTTGACTATCTTATACAAGATATGGTCGTGTGCTTGTCTGACTATGTTATACAAGCTATGGTCGTGTGCTTGTCTTTGACTATGTTATACAAGCTATGGTTGTGTGCTTGTCTTTGACTATGTTATACAAGCTATGGTCGTGTGCTTGTCTTTGACTATGTTATACAAGATATGGTAGTGTGCTTGTCTGATTATGTTATACAAGATATGGTCGTGTGCTTGTCTTTGACTATGTTATACAAGATATGGTCGTGTGCTTGTCTTTGACTATGTTATACACGATATGGTCGTGTGCTTGTCTTTGGCTGTTATACAAGATATGGTCGTGTGCTTGTCTTTGACTGTTATACAAGAATATGGTCGTGTGTTTGTCTTTGACTGTTTTACAAGATATGGTCGTGTGCTTGTCTGACTATGTTATACAAGATATGGTCGTGTGCTTGTCTTTGACTATGTTATACAAGATATGGTCGTGTGCTTGTCTTTGACTGTTATACAAGATATGGTCGTGTGGTTGTCTTTGACTGTTATACAAGATATGGTCGTGTGCTTGTCGTTGACTATGTTATACAAGATATGGTCGTGTGCTTGTCTTTGACTATGTTATACAAGATATGGTCGTGTGCTTGTCGTTGACTATGTTATACAAGATATGGTCGTGTGCTTGTCTTTGACTGTTATATAAGATAGGTCATGTGCTTGTCTTTGTCTATGTTATACAAGATATGGTCGTGTGCTTGTCTTTGACTGTTACACAAGATATGGTCGTGTGCTTGTCTTTGACTATCTTAGACAAGATATGGTCGTGTGCATGTCTTTGACTATGTTATACAAGATATGGTCGTGTGGTTGTCTTTGACTATGTTATACAAGATATGGTCGTGTGCTTGTCTTTGACTATGTTATACAAGATATGGTCGTGTGCTTGTCGTTGACTATGTTATACAAGATATGGTCGTGTGCTTGTCTTTGACTGTTATATAAGATAGGTCATGTGCTTGTCTTTGTCTATGTTATACAAGATATGGTCGTGTGCTTGTCTTTGACTGTTACACAAGATATGGTCGTGTGCTTGTCTTTGACTATCTTAGACAAGATATGGTCGTGTGCATGTCTTTGACTATGTTATACAAGATATGGTCGTGTGGTTGTCTTTGACTATGTTATACAAGATATGGTCGTGTGCTTGTCTTTGACTATGTTATACAAGATATGGTCGTGTGCTTGTCTTTGACTATGTTATACAAGATATGGTCGTGTGCTTGTCTTTGACTATGTTATACAAGATATGGTCGTGTGCTTGTCTTTGACTATGTTATACAAGATATGGTCGTGTGCTTGTCTGACTATGTTATACAAGATATGGTCGTTGATTGTCTGACTATGTTATACAAGATATGGTCGTGTGCTTGTCTTTGACTATGTTATACAAGATATGGTCGTGTGCTTGTCTTTGACTATGTTATACAAGATATGGTCGTGTGCTTGTCTTTGACTATGTTATACAAGATATGGTCATGTGTTTGTCTTTGACTATGTTATACAAGATATGGTCGTGTGCTTGTCTTTGACTGTTACACAAGATATGGTCGTGTGCTTGTCTTTGACTATGTTATACAAGATATGGTCGTGTGCATGTCTTTGACTATGTTCTACAAGATATGGTCGTGTGGTTGTCTTTGACTATGTTATACAAGATATGGTCGTGTGCTTGTCTTTGACTATGTTATACAAGATATGGTCGTGTGCTTGTCTTTGCCTATGTTATCCAAGATATGGTCATGTGGTTGTCTTTGACTATGTTATACAAGATATGGTCGTGTGCTTGTCTTTGACTATGTTATACAAGATATGGTCGTGTGCTTGTCTTTGACTATGTTATACAAGATATGGTCGTGTGCTTGTCTTTGCCTATGTTATCCAAGATATGGTCGTGTGCTTGTCTTTGACTATGTTATCCAAGATATGGTCGTGTGCTTGTCTTTGACTATGTTATACAAGATATGGTCGTGTGCTTGTCTTTGACTATGTTATACAAGATATGGTCGTGTGCTTGTCTTTGACTATGTTATACAAGATATGGTCGTGTGCTTGTCTTTGACTATGTTATCCAAGATATCGTGTGCTTGTCTTTGACTATGTTATCCAAGATATGGTCGTGTGCTTGTCTTTGACTATGTTCTACAAGATATGGTCGTGTGCTTGTCTTTGACTATGTTATACAAGATATGGTCGTGTGCTTGTCTTTGACTATGTTATACAAGATATGGTCGTGTGCTGTATCTTAACATTTCATATGTGTATTGTGTGTCTACATGTTGTGTATAGTGTGTGTATCGTGTGTCTACATGTTGTGTACAATGTATCTACTGTGTGTTTACACTTTTTGTGTTTTTTGTGTGTAACTTCAGAAGGACACAGATTAAATGTACCGTTAAACCGCCCATATGTGCTGTTCACAGGGTCAAGTTTACTAGGAAAGTGAAGGTCACAGAGGAAAGGAGAGGATCGGAGGAGGGAAGGCAGTGGTACAACTCCCCTAACTGCTCAGTGCTGGACTTTCTGGCCGGCCCTGACCCCACTGTATGGTCAGCTTACAATTCCACGCCCGTCTGTGGTCCTGCCGCCAAGGACCGTGACGTCATCTGTTCCCTCTTCTTTCTACAGGTGATGTTTTTTTGTTCTCCCTTCTTTCATCAGGCAATGTCCTTTGGTCCTTCTTCTTTCTACAGGTAGTCTCTGTTCTCTAGCCTTTCTATAGGTAATGTCCCCTGTTTCCTCTTCTTTCTACATGTAATGTCCTCTGTTCCCTCGTCTTTATGTAGGTAATGTCTCCTGTTTCCTTTTCTTTTTACAGCTAATATCCTCTGTTCTCTCTTCTTTCAAGGGAAAATGTCTTCTGGTAAGGGGAAATGTCTTCTGGTCCCTCTTCTTTTTACAGATAATTTCTTCTGGCCCCTCGTCTTTCTGTAGATGGTGTCTCTTTTCCCCTCTTCTTTCTACAGCTAATGTCCTCTGTTCTCTCTTCTTTTTACAGTTGATGTCCTTTGTTTCCTCTTCTCCATAGGTCATATCTTCTGTTTCGTCTTCTTTCTATAGTTAATGTCTTCTGTTACCTCTTCTTTCTGGAGGCAATGTCTTCTGTTACCTCTTCTTTCTGGAGGCAATGTCCTCTGTTTCCTCTTCTTTTTTTAATTTTTATTTTATAGATGATGTCTCATGTTCCCTCTTCTTTCCATAGAAAACGTCGTCTGTTCCCTCTGTTTTCTATAGATAATGTCTCCTATTCCCTTGTCTTTTGATAGGTAGTGTTTCCTATTCCCTTGTCTTTTGATAGGTAGTGTTTCCTATTCCTTTGTCTTTTGATAGGTAGTGTCTCCTATTCCCTTGTCTTTTGATAGGTAGTGTCTCCTATTCCCTTGTCTTTTGATAGGTAGTGTCTCCTATTCCCTTGTCTTTTGATAGGTAGTGTTTCCTATTCCCTTGTCTTTTGATAGGTAGTGTCTCCTATTCCCTTCTCTTTTGATAGGCAGTCTATTCCCTTGTCTTTTGATAGTAGTGTTTCCTATTCCCTTATCTTTTGATAGGTAGTGTCTCCTATTCACTTGTCTTTTGATAGGTAGTGTTTCCTATTCCCTTGTCTTTTGATAGAGAGTGTCTCCTATTCCCTTGTCTTTTGATAGTAATGTTTCCTATTCCCTTGTCTTTTGATAGGTAGTGTCTCCTATTCCCTTGACTTTTGATAGGTAGTGTCTCCTATTCCCTTGACTTTTGATAGGTAGTGTCTCCTATTCCCCTGTCTTTTGATAGGTAGTGTCTCCTGTTCCCTTGTCTTTTGATAGGTAGTCTCCTATTCCCGTCTCCTATAGATAGTGTCTCCTATTCCCTTGTCTTTTGATAGGTAATGTCTCCTATTCCCTTCTATAGATAATGTCTCCTATTCCGTTCTGCTATAGATAATGTCTCCTATTCCCTTGTCTTTTGATAGGTAATGTTTCCTGTTCCCTTCTCCTATAGATAATGTCTCCTATTCCCTCGTCTTTTGAGAGGTAGTGTCGCTTATTCCCTTCTCCTATAGATGATGTCTCCTATTCCCTTCTATAGATAATGTCTCCTGTTCCCTTCTTCTATAGCTAATGTCTCCTATTCCCTTCTCCTATAGATAAAGTCTCCTGTTCCCTTCTCCTATAGATAATGTCTTCTATTCCCTTCTCCTACAGATAATGTCTCCTGTTCCCTTCTCCTACAGATAATGTCTCTTGTTCCTTTTTTCAATAGGTAATGTCTCCTATTCCCTTCTCCTATAGATAATGTCTCCTATTTCTTTCTCCTATAGATAATGTCTCCTGTTCCCTTCTCCAATAGAGAATGTCTCCTGTTCCCTTCTCCTGTAGATAATGTCTCCTGTTCCCTTCTCCTATAGATAATGTCTCCTATTCCCTTCTCCTATAGATAATGTCTCATATTCCATTCTTCTATAGATAATGTCTCCTATTCCCTTCTCTATAGATAATATCTCCTGTTCCCTTCTCCTATAGATAATGTCTCCTATTCCATTCTTCTATAGATAATGTCTCATATTCCATTCTTCTATAGATAATGTTTCATATTCCCTTCTCCTATAGATAATGTCTCCTGTTCCCTTCTCCTACAGATAATATCTTCTGTTCCCTTCACCCATAGATAATGTCTCTTATTCCATTCTCCTATAGATAATGTCTCCTATTCCCTTCCCCTATAAATAATGTCTCTATTCCTTTCTCCTAGAGATAATGTCTCTTGTTCCCTTCTCCTATAGATAATGTCCTATTTTGCTTTCTCCTATGGATAATGTCTCCTATACCCTTCTCCTATAGATAATGTCTCCTGTTCCCTTCTCCTATAGATAATGTCTCCTGTTCCCTTCTCCTATAGATAATGTCTCCTGTTCCCTTCTCCTATAGATGATGTAATCCTTCTATAGATAATGTCTCCTGTTCTTCTCCTATAATAATGTCTCCTGTTCCTTCTATTAGATAATGTTCTATTCCCTTCCTTATAGATATGTCTCCTGTTCCCTTCTCCATAGATAATGTCTCCTTTCCCTTCTCCTATCAGATAATGTCTCCTGTTCCTTCTCCTATAGATAATGTCTCCTTGTTCCTTCTCCTAAGATAATGTCTCCTGTTCCCTTTCTTATTGATATATGTCTTCTGTTCCCTTCTCCTATAGATAATGTCTCCTGTTCCCTTCTCCTATAGATAATGATCTCCTATTCCCTTCTCTCTATGGGTAATGTCTCCTGTTTCTTCTCCTATAGATAATATCTATTTCCTTCTCCTATAGATAATGTCTCCTATCCTTCTTCTATAGATATTTCCTGTTCCCTCTCCTATAGATAATGTCTCCTTTCCCTTCTCTCTACAGATAATGTCTCCTATTCCTTCTCCTTTGATAATGTCTCCTATTCCCTTCTTCCTATAGATAAATTCTCCGTTTCCATTTTCTATCGAATTAATATATTCCCTTATCCCTTCTCCTATAGATAATGTCTCCTGTTCCCTTCTTCTAGATATAGTTCTCTATTCCCTTTCCCTATAGATATGTCTCCTATTCCCTTCTCCTATAGATAATGTCTCCTGTTCCCTTCTCCCTATAGATAATGTCTCCTATTCCCTTCTCCTATAGATAATGTCTCTTGTTCCCTTCTCCTATAGATAATGTCTCCTATTCCTTCTTTTATAGATAATGTCTCCTGTTCCTTCTTCTATAGATATGTCTCCTTTCCCTTCTCCTAAGATAATGTCTCCTGTTCCTTTCTTTTTCACTAATATATTGTTCTTTTTCTTTTCCTAAGGAAATGTCTCTGGTCCTCTTCTTCTACTACATAATTGTCTCATGTTCCCATTTCTACTCGAAACTTTAATATCCTCTCTCATTCAGAACAGGAACCCTAATCAGTCAACGGGAAACCCTATTACATTCAGACTAGGATCTCCTATCATTAATACAGGAAAGCATACAGTCACAGAACCCATCATCGTTCACTAACCCATAACAGTAAGACGGATACCCTTCAGTCAGACAGGAACCACGTTCCCTTCTCCAATAGATAATGTCTCTTGTTCTCTTCTCCTATAGATAATGTCTCCTGTTCCCTTCTTCCATAGATAATGTCTCCTGTTCCCTTCTCCTATAGATAATGTCTCGTATTCCATTCTTCTATAGATAATGTCTCCTATTCCATTCTTCTATAGATAATGTCTCCTGTTATTTTCTCCTATAGATAATGTCTCCTATTCCATTCTTCTATAGATAATGTCTCCTATTCCATTCTTCTATAGATGATGTGTCCTGTTCCCTGCTCCTATAGATAATGTCTCCTATTCCCTTCTTCTATTGATAATGCCTCCTATTCGCTTCTCCTATGAATAATGTCTCCTGTTCCCTTCTCCTATAGATAATGTCTCATATTCCATTCTTCTATAGATAATATATCCTTACTCTAAAATCCGTACCTTCCTGAAATGCCTGTTCCTCCTATAGATATACTTATCCCTGTCTCCTGTTTTACCTATCTCTTCCCTATAGATAATGTCTCCTATTCCCTTCTCCTATAGATAATGTCTCTTGTTCCCTTCTCCTATAGATAATGTCTCATGTTGCCTTCTTTTATAGATAATGTCTCCTACTCAATTCTTCTATAGATAATGTCTCCTATTCCCTTCTCCTATAGATAATGTCTCCTGTTTCCTTTTCTTTTTTACAGCTAATATATTCTGTTCTCTCTTCTTTCTAGAGGAAATGTCTTTGGTCCTTCTTATTTCTACACATATTGTCTCATGTTCCCATTTCTCTCGAAACCTAATATCCTCTCATACATTCAGACAGGAACCCATACAGTCAGACAGGAACACATACAGTCAGACAGGAACACATACAGTAAGACAGGAAAGCATACAGTCAGACAGGAACCCACACAGTCAGACAGCAACCCATACAGTCAGACAGGAACCCTCACAGTCAGACAGGAACCCATACAGTCAACAGAAACGCATACAGTCCCATACAGTCAAACAGGAACCCATACAGTCAGAGAGGAACCCATACAGTGAGACAGGAACCATACAGTCAGACAGGAACCCATACAGTCAGACAGGAACCCAGACAGTCAGACCAGAACCCATACAGTCAGACAGGAACCAATACAGTCAGACAGGAACCCATACAGTCAGACAGGAACCCATACAGACAGACAGGAACCTATATAGTCAGACAGGAACCCAAACAGTCAGACAGGAACCCATACAGTCAGACAGGAACCCATACAGTCAGACAGGAATCCATACAGTCAGACAGGAATCCATACAGTCAGACAGGAACCCATACATCAACAGGAAGCCGTACAGTCAACAGGAAGCCTGTTCCCTTCTCCTATAGATAATGTCTCCTATTCCCTTTTCCTACAGATAATGTCTCCTGTTCACTTCTCCTATAGATAATGTCTCCTGTTCCCTTCTCCAATAGGTAATGTCTCCTATTCCCTTCTCCTATAGATAATGTCTCCTTTTCCCTTCTCTTATAGATAATGTCTCCTGTTCCCTTCTCCTATAGATAATGTCTCCTGTTCCGTTCTCCTATAGATAATGTCTCCTGTTCCCTTCTCCTACAGATAATATCTCCTGTTTCCTTCTATAGATAATGTCTCCTATTCCTTCTCCTATAGATAATGTCTCATATTTCCTTCTCCTATAGATAATGTCTCCTGTTCCCTTCTCCTACAGATAATGTCTTCTATTCCCTTCTCCTATAGATAATGTCTACTATTCCCTTCTTCTATAGTTAATGTCTCCTATTCCTTTCTCCTATAGATAATGTCACCTTTCCCTTCTCCTACAGATAATGTCTCCTATTCCCTTCTCCTATAGATAATGTCTCCTATTCCCTTCTCCTGTAGATAATGTCTCATGTTCCCTACTGCTATAGATAATGTCTCCTACTCCCTTCTCCTATAGATAATGTCTCCTACTGCCTTCTCCTATAGATAATGTCTCCTATTCCCTTCTCCTATAGATAATGTCTCCTATTCCCTCGTCTTTTGATATGTAATGTCTCCTGTTTCCTTTTCTTTTTTACAGCTAATATATTCTGTTCTCTCTTCTTTCTAGAGGAAATGTCTTCTGGTCTCTCTTCTTTCTACACATATTGTCTCATGTTCCCATTTCTCTCGAAACCTAATATCCTCTCATACAGTCAGACAGGAACCCATACAGTCAGACAGGAACCCATACATTCAGATAGGAACCCATACAGTCAGACAGGAACCCATACAGTCAGACAGAAACCCATACAGTCAGACAGGAACCCATGCAGTCAACAGGAACCCATACAGTCACACAGGAACACATACAGTAAGACAGGAAAGCATACAGTCAGACAGGAACCCATACAGTCAGACAGGAATCCATACAGTCAAAAGGAACCCATACAGTCAGAGAGGAACCCATACAGTCAGACAGGAACCCATACAGTCAGACAGGAACCCATACAGTCAGACAGGAACGCATACAATCAGACAGGAACCCATACAGTCAGACAGGAACTCAGACAGTCAGAGAGGAACCCAGACAGTCAGACCTGAACCCATACAGTCAGACAGGAACCCATACAGTCAGACAGGAACCCATACAGTCAGACAGGAACCCAAACAGTCAGACAGGAACTCATACAGTCAGACAAGAACCCTTACAGTCAGACAGGAACCCAAACAGTCAGACAGGAACCCATACAGTCAGACAGGAACCCATACAGTCAGACAGGAACCTATACAGTCAACAGGAAGCCATACAGTCAACAGGAACCTATACAGTCAACAGGAATCCATACAGTCAGACAGGAATCCATACAGTCAGACAGGAACCAATACAGTCAACATGAAGCCGTACAGTCAACAGGAAGCCTGTTCCCTTCTCCTATAGATAGTGTCTCCTATTCCCTTCTCCTACAGATAATGTCTCCTGTTACCTTCTCCTATAGATAATGTCTCCTGTTCCCTTCTCCAATAGGTAATGTCTCCTATTCCTTTCTCCTATAGATAATGTCTCCTATTTCGTTCTCCTATAGATAATGTCTCCTGTTCCCTTCTCCTATAGATAATGTCTCCAATTCCCTTCTTCTATAGATAATGTCTCCTATTCCCTTCTTCTATTGATAATGTCTCGTATTCCCTTCTTCTATAGATAATGTCTCCTGTTCCCTTCTCCTATAGGTAATGTCTCCTGTTCCCTTCTCCTATAGATAATATCTCCTGTTCCCTTCTCCTATATATAATGTCTCCTATTCCCTTCTCCCATAGATAATGTCTCCTGTTCCCTTCTCCTATATTTAATGTCTCCTATTCCCTTCTTCTATAGATAATGTCTCCTGTTCCCTTCTCCTATAGATAATGTCTCCTGTTCCCTTCTCCTATAGGTAATGTCTCCTGTTCCCTTCTATACATAATGTCTCCTATTCCCTTCTTCTATAGATAATGTCTCCTGTTCCCTTCTCCCATGGATAATGTCTCCTATTCCCTTCTCCTACAGATAATGTCTCCTGTTCCCTTCTCCAATAGATAATATCTCCTGTTCCCTTCTCCTATAGATAATGTGTCCTGTTCCCTTCTCCTACAGATAATGTCTCCTGTTCCCTTCTCCTATAGATAATGTCTCCTATTCCCTTCTTCTATAGATAATGTCTCCTGTTCTCTTCTCCTATAGATAATGTCTCCTGTTCCCTTCTCCTATAGATAATGTCTCCTGTTCCCTTCTCCTATAGATAATGTCTCCTGTCCCTTCTCCTATAGATAATGTCTCCTGTTCCCTTCTCCTATAGATAATGTCTCCTGTTCCCTTCTCCTATAGATAATGTCTCCTGTTCCCTTCTCTTATAGATAATATCTCCTATTCCCTTCTTCTATAGATAATGTCTCCTATTCCCTTCTTCTATAGATAATGTCTCCTGTTCCCTTCTCCTATAGATAATGTCTCCTGTTCCCTTCTCCTATAGATAATGTCTCCTGTTCCATTCTCCTATAGATGATGTCTCCTGTTCCCTTCTCCTATAGGTAATGTCTCCTATCCCTTCTCCTATAGATATTGTCTCCTGTTCACTTCTCCTATAGATAATGTCTCCTGTTCCCTTCACCTATAGATAATGTCTGCTGTTCCCTTCTCCTGTGGATAATATCTCCTGTTTCCTTCTCTTATAGATAATGTCTCCTATTCCCTTCTCCTATAGATAATGTCTCCTATACCTTTCTCCTATAGATAATGTCTCCTGTTCCCTTCTCCTACAGATAATGTCTCCTATTACTTTCTCCTATTGATAATGTCTCCTATTCCCTTCTCCTATAGATAATGTCTCCTCTTCCTTTCTCCTATAGACAACGTCTCCTGTGGCCTTCTTCTACAGATAACGTCTCCTATTCACTTCTCCTATAGATAATGTCTCCTATTCCCTTCTGCTATAGATAATGTCTCCTGTTCCCTACTTCTATAGATAATGTCTCCTACTCCCTTCTCCTATAGATAATGTCTCCTACTGCCTTCTCCTATAGATAATGTCTCCTATTCCCTTCTCCTATAGATAATGTCTCCTATTCCCTCGTCTTTTGATAGGTAATGTCTCCTGTTTTCTTCTTTTTTACAGCTAATATATTCTGTTCTCTCTTCTTCCTAGAGGAAATGTCTTCTGGTCCCTCTTCTTCTACACATATTGTCTCATGTTCCCATTTCTCTCGAAACCTAATATCCTCTCATACATTCAGACAGGAACCCATACAGTCAGACAGGAACCCATACATTCAGATAGGAACCCATACAGTCAGACAGGAACCCATACAGTCAGACAGGAGCACATACAGTAAGACAGGAAAGCATACAGTCAGACAGGGACCCATACAGTCAGACAGGAACCCATGCAGTCAACAGGAACCCATACAGTCAGACAGGAACACATACAGTAAGACAGGAAAGCATACAGTCACACTGGAACCCATACAGTCAGACAGGAATCCATACAGTCAACAGGAACCCATACAGTCAGAGAGGAACCCATACAGTCAGACAGGAACCCATACAGTCAGACAGGAACGCATACAATCAGACAGGAACCCATACAGTTAGACAGGAACTCAGACAGTCAGACAGGAACCCAGACAGTCAGACCTGAACCCATACAGTCAGATAGGAACCCATACAGTCAGACAAGAACCCAAACAGTCAGACAGGAACACATACAGTAAGACAGGAAAGCATACAGTCAGACAGGGACCCATACAGTCAGACAGGAACCCATGCAGTCAACAGGAACCCATACAGTCAGACAGGAACACATACAGTAAGACAGGAAAGCATACAGTCACACTGGAACCCATACAGTCAGACAGGAATCCATACAGTCAACAGGAACCCATACAGTCAGAGAGGAACCCATACAGTCAGACAGGAACCCATAATAATAATAATAATAATTACAATATTTATATAGCGCAAAATCTTGATAAAATCAAATCTAAGCGCTGAAGCAGACACACACGCAGGCACGCACGCTCGCACACACACGCACGCACACACACAGACACACACACACACACACACACACACACACACCCCACACACACGCATGGCTATAAATGGGGAGAAAGAATAAAAGCAATAAAAGCAAGAATAAAAGCAATGGAAAATTATAGAGAGCATAGCATACAATTATATATTATAACCATGTGATTCCCTCCGAGCGGAGACAGGCTGCAGAGGGGAGGGTTGAGTGAGGTTAGGATTTTATGCAGGAGAGAAAAGGTGAGTTTTGAGAGCGGACTTGAAGGAGACAAAAGTAGGTTGCTGACGGACTGAGAGAGGAAGTTTGTTCCAGGAGAGTGGACCAGAAACAGAGAAGGCTCGTGGACCATAGGTATTGAGCTTAGTGCGTGGAAAGCGAAGAGTCAGAGGATCAGAGGCAGAGCGGAGGGTACGTGAGGGAACATAGATCTCAAGTAGGCTTGACAGGTAATCGGGGGCTGCGTTATTGAGGCTTTTGTAGCACATGGTGTCTAGTTTGTACTGTATGCGCTTTGATACAGTCAGACAGGAACGCATACAATCAGACAGGAACCCATACAGTTAGACAGGAACTCAGACAGTCAGACAGGAATCCAGACAGTCAGACCTGAACCCATACAGTCAGATAGGAACCCATACAGTCAGACAAGAACCCAAACAGTCAGACAGGAACCCAAACAGTCAGACAGGAACCCATACAGTCAGACAGGAACCCATACAGTCAGACAGGAACCTATACAGTCAACAGGAAGCCATACAGTCAACAGGAACCTATACAGTCAACAGGAATCCATACAGTCAGACAGGAATCCATACAGTCAGACAGGAACCAATGCAGTCAACATGAAGCCGTACAGTCAACAGGAAGCCTGTTCCCTTCTCCTATAGATAGTGTCTCCTATTCCCTTCTCCTACAGATAATGTCTCCTGTTCCCTTCTCCTATAGATAATGTCTCCAATTCCCTTCTTCTATAGATAATGTCTCCTATTCCCTTCTTCTATTGATAATGTCTCGTATTCCCTTCTTCTATAGATAATGTCTCCTGTTCCCTTCTCCTATAGGTAATGTCTCCTGTTCCCTTCTCCTTTAGATAATGTCTCCTGTTCCATTCTCCTATATATAATGTCTCCTATTCCCTTCTCCCATAGAAAATGTCTCCTGTTCCCTTCTCCTATAGATAATGTCTCCTATTCCCTTCTTCTATAGATAATGTATCCTGTTCCCTTCTCCTATAGATAATGTCTCCTGTTCCCTTCCCCTATAGATAATGTCTCCTGTTCCATTCTCCTATAGATAATATCTCCTGTTCCCTTCTATACATAATGTCTCCTATTCCCTTCTTCTATAGATAATGTCTCCTGTTCCCTTCTCCAATAGATAATATCTCCTGTTCCCTTCTCCTATAGATAATGTCTCCTGTTCCCTTCTCCTACAGATAATGTCTCCTGTTCCCTTCTCCTATAGATAATGTCTCCTATTCCCTTCTTCTATAGATAATGTCTCCTGTTCTCTTCTCCTATAGATAATGTCTCCTGTTCCATTCTCCTTTAGATAATGTCTCCTGTTCCCTTCTCCTATAGATAATGTCTCCTGTCCCTTCTCCTATAGATAATGTCTCCTGTTCCCTTCTCCTATAGATAATGTATCCTGTTCCCTTCTCCTATAGATAATGTCTCCTGTTCCCTTCTCCTATAGATAATGTCTCCTTTTCCCTTCTTCTATAGAGAATGTCTCCTGTTCCCTTCTCCTATAGATAATGTCTCCTGTTACCTTCTCCTATAGATAATGTCTTCTATTCCTTTCTCCTATAGATACTGTCTCCTATTCCCTTCTCCTATAGATAATGTCTTCTCTTCCCTTCTCCTATAGATAACGTCTCCTGTGGCCTTCTTTTACAGATAACGTCTCCTATTCACTTCTCCTATAGATAATGTCTCCTGTTCCCTTCTTCTATAGATAATGACTCCTACTCCCTTCTCCTAAAGATAATGTCTCCTACTGCCTTCTCCTATAGATAATCTCTCCTATACCCTTCTCCTATAGATAATGTCTCCTATTACCTCGTTTTTTGATAGGTAATGTCTCCTGTTTCTTCTTCTTTTTTACAGCTAATATATTCTGTTCTCTCTTCTTCCTAGAGGAAATGTCTTCTGGTCCCTCTTCTTCTACACATATTGTCTCATGTTCCAATTTCTCCCGAAACCTAATATCCTCTCATACATTCAGACAGGAACCCATACAGTCAGACAGGAACCCATACATTCAGATAGGTACCCATACAGTCAGCCAGGAACCCATACAGTCAGACAGGAACACATACAGTAAGACAGGAAAGCATACAGTCACACAGGAACCCATACAGTCAGACAGGAATCCATACAGTCAACAGGAACCCATACAGTCAGAGAGGAACCCATACAGTCAGACAGGAACGCATACAATCACACAGGAACCCATACAGTTAGACAGGAACTCAGACAGTCAGACAGGAACCCAGACAGTCAGACCTGAACCCATACAGTCAGATAGGAACCCATACAGTCAGACAGGAACCCATACAGTAGGACAGGAACCCAAACAGTCAGACAGGAACCCATGCAGTCAGAGAAGGAACCCTTACAGTCAGACAGGAACCCAAACAGTCAGACAGGAACCTATACACTCAGACAGGAACCCATACAGTCAGACAGGAACCTATACAGTCAACAGGAAGCCATACAGTCAACAGGAACCTATACAGTCAACAGGAATCCATACAGTCAGACAGGAATCCATACAGTCAGACAGGAACCAATACAGTCAACATGAAGCCGTACAGTCAACAGGAAGCCTGTTCCCTTCTCCTATAGATAGTGTTTCCTATTCCCTTCTCCTACAGATAATGTCTCCTGTTCCCTTCTCCTATAGATAATGTCTCCTGTTCCCTTCTCCAATAGGTAATGTCTCCTATTCCCTTCTCCTATAGATAATGTCTCCTAATCCGTTCTCCTATAGATAATGTCTCCTGTTCCCTTCTCCTATAGATAATGTTTCCTATTCCCTTCTTATATAGATAATGTCTCCTATTCAATTCTTCTATTGATTATGTCTCGCATTCCCTTCTTCTATAGATAATTTCTCCTGTTCCCTTCTCCTATAGGTAATGTCTTCTGTTCCCTTCTCCTATAGATAATGTCTCCTGTTCCCTTCTCCTATAGATAATGTCTCCTATTCCCTTCTCCCATAGATAGTCTCCTGTTCCCTTCTCCTATAGATAATGTCTCCTATTCCCTTCTTCTATAGATAATGTCTCCTGTTCCTTCCTATAGATAATGTCTCTTGTTCCCTTCTCCTGTAGATAATGTCTCCTTCCATCTCCTATAGTATGTCTCCTTTCCTCTATACATAATGTCTCCTATTCCTTCTCTATAGATAATATCTCCTTTCCCTTTTCCATAGATAATGTCTCCTATTCCCTTCTCCTAATATAATTCTCCTGTTCCCTTCTCCAATAGATAATATCTCCTGTTCCCTTCTCTATAGATAAGTCTCCTGTTCCTTTCTCCTAAGATAATGTCTCCTGTTCCCTTCTCCTATAGAAATGTCTCGTATTCCCTTCTTCTATAGATAATGTCTCCTGTTCCCTTCTCCTATAGATAATGTCTTCCCTATTCCCTTTTCTCCTATAGATAATGTCCCTGTTCCCTTCTCCTATAGATAATGTCTCCTGTTCCCTTCTCCTATAGATAATGTCTCCTGTTCCCTTCTCCTATAGATAATGTCTCCTGTTCCCTTCTCCTATAGATAATGTCTCTGTTCCCTTCTCCTATAGATAATGTCTCCTTTCCTTCTTCTATAGATAATGTCTCCTATTCCCTTCTTCTATAGATAATGTCTCCTGTTCCCTTCTCCTATAATAATGTCTCCTTTCCCTTCTCCTATAGATAATGTCTCCTGTTCCCTTCTCCTAAGATAATGTCTCCTTCCTCTCTATAATAATGTCTCCTGTTCCTTCTCTTATAGTAATGTCTCCTATTCCCTTCTCCTTAGATAATGTCTCCTATCCTTTCTCTATAGATAAGTCTCCTATTCCCTTTCCCATAGATAATGTCTCCTTTCCCTTCTCCTATAGAATTGTCTCCTGTTCCCTTCTCCTATAGATAATGTCTGCTATTCCTTTCTGCTATAGATAATGTCTCCTGTTCTCTTCTCTTATAGATAATGTCTCCTATTCCCTTGTCTTTTGAATGGTCATGTCCTCCTATTCCCTTGTCCTTTTATAGGTAGTGTCTCCTATTCCCTTCTCCTATAGATAATGTCCCCTGTTCCTTTCTCCATAGACAATGTCTCCTATTCCCTTTTCCTATAGATAATATCTCCTGTTCCCTTTCCCATAGATAATGTCTCCTATTCCCTTCTTCTATGATAATATCTCCTGTTCCCTTCTCCTATAGATAATGTCTCCTGTTCCCTTCTCCTACAGATAATGTCTCCTGTTCCCTTGTCTTTTGATAGGTAATGTCTCCTATTCCCTTCTCCTATAGATAATTCTCCTTTCCCTTCTCCTATAGATAATGTCTCCTGTTCCCTTCTCCTACAGATAATGTTTATTGTTCCCTTTTCCATAGATAATGTCTCCTATTCCTTCTCCTATAGATAAGGTCTCCTATTCCCTTTTTCTATAGATAACATCTCCTATTACCTTCTCCTATAGGTAATGTCTCCTGTTCCTTCTTCTCTAAGATTAGGTCTCATATTCCATTCTCCTATAGATAATGTCTCCTATTCCCTTCTCCTATAGGTAATGTCTCCTGTTCCATTCTCCTAAAGATAATGTCTCCTATTCCCTTTCCTATAGATTATGTCTCATGTTCTCTTCTCCATAGATAAGGTCTCCTATTCCCTTCTCCTATACATAATGATCTCCTGTTCCCTTCTCCTATAGATAATGTCTCCTATTCCTTCTCCATAGATAATGTCTCCATAGATAATATCTCCTGTTCCCTTCTCCTATAGATAATGTCTCCTATTCCCTTCTCGTAATAGATAGTCTCCCTGTTCCCTTCTCCTATAGATAATGTCTCTGTTCTTTCCCAGATAATGTCTCCTATTCCCTTTCTATAGATAATGCTCCTGTTCCCTTCTCCTATAGATAATGTCTCCTGTTCCCTTTTCCCATAGGTAATCTCTCCTGTTCCCTTCTCCTATAGATAATGTCTCCTGTTCCCTTCTGCTATACATAATGTCTCCTGTTCCCTTCTCCTATAGATAATGTCTCCTATTCCATTCTCTATAGATAATGTCTCCTATTCCTTCTCCTATAGATAATGTCTCCTGATCCTTTCTCCTATAGATAATGTCTCCTATTCCCTTCTCTCTATAGATAATGTCTCCTGTTCCCTTCTCCTATAGGTAATGTCTCCTGTTCCCTTCTCCTATAGATAATGTCTCCTGTATTATTTTTCTCCTATAGATAATGTCTCATTTTCTTCCATCTCTATAGATAATGTCTCCTGTTCCCTTCTCCTATAGATAATGTTCTCCTGTATTATCTTCTCCTATAGATAATGTCTCCTTTCCCTTTCTCCATAGATAATGTTTCCTATCATATCTCTCTATAGATAATGTCTCCTATTCCCTTCTCCTATAGATAATTGTCTCCTTATTCCCTTCTCCTATAGATAATGTCCATCTCTCCTGTTTTTCCATTCTCCTATAAATAATGTCTCCTATTCCCTTCTCCTATAGGTAATGTTTCCTGTTCCCTTCTCCTATAGATAATGTCTCCTATTCCCTCATCTTTTGATAGATAATGTCTCCTGTTCCCTTCTCCTATAGATAATGTCTCATATTCCCTCGTCTTTTGATAGGTAATGTCTCCTGTTTCCTCTTCTTTTTTACAGCTAATATATTCTGTTCTCTCTTCTTCCTAGTGGAAATGTCTTCTGGTCCCTCTTTTTTCTACAGATAACGTCTCATGTTCCCATTTCTCTCGAAACCTAGCATCCTCTCATACAATCAGACAGGAACCCATACAGTCAGACAGGAACGCATAGAGTCAGACAGGAACCCATACAGTCAGACAGGAACCCATACAGTCAGACAGGAACCCATACAGTCAGACAGGAACCTATACAGTCAGACAGGAACCCATACAGTCAACAGGAACCCATGCAGTCAACAGGAACCCATACAGTCAGACAGGAACCCATACAGTCAGACAGGAACCAATACATTCAGACAGGAACCCATACAGTCAGACAGGAACCCATACAGTCAGACAGGTACCCATACAGTCAGACAGGAACCCATACAGTCAGAAAGGAACCCATACAGTCAGACAGGAACCCATACAGTCAGTCAGAAACCCATACAGTCAGACAGGAGCCCATACAGTCAGACAGGAACCCATACAGTCAGACAGGAACCCATACAGTCAGACAGGAACCCATACAGTCAGACAGGAACAGTCAGACAGGAGCCCATACAGTCAGACAGGAACCCATACAGTCAGACAGGAAGTCAGACAGGAACCCATACAGTCAGACAGGAACCCATACAGTCAGACAGGAACCCATACAGTCAGACAGGAACCCATACAGTCAGACAGGAACCCAGACAGTCAGACAGGAACCAATACAGTCAGACAGGAACAGTCAGACAGGAACAGTCAGACAGGAACCCATACAGTCAGACAGGAACACTCAGACAGGAACCCATACAGTCGGACAGGAACAGTCAGACAGGAACCCATACAGTCAAACAGGAAACCCATACAGTCAGACAGGAACAGTCAGACAGGAACAATCAGACAGGAGCCCATACAAACAGACAGGAACCCATACAGTCAGACAGGAACAGTCAGACAGGAACAGACAGACAGGAGCCCATACAGTCAGACAGGAACCCATACAGTCAGGCAGGAACCCATAGAGACTGACAGGAACCCATACAGTCAGACAGGAACCCATACAGTGAGACAGGAACCCAGACAGTCAGACAGAAACCCATACAGTCAGACAGGAACAGTCAGACAGGAACAGTCAGACAGGAACCCATACAGTCAGACAGGAACAGTCAGACAGGAACCCATACAGTCGGACAGGAACAGTCAGACAGGAACCCATACAGTCAGTCAGGAACCCATACAGTCAGACAGGAACCCAGAGTCAGACAGGAACCCATTCAGTCAAACAGGAACACATACAGTCAGACAGGAACAGTCAGACAGGAACAGTCAGACAGGAACCCATACAGTCAGACATGAACCCATACAGTCAGACAGGAACAGTCAGACAGGAACAGTCAGACAGGACCCCATACAGTCAGACAGGAACCCATACAGTCAGACAGGACCCCATACAGTCAGACAGGAACCCATACAGTCAGACAGGAAGCCATACAGTCAGACAGGAACCCATGCAGTCAGACAGGAAGCCATACAGTCAGACAGGAACCCATACAGTCAGACAGGAACCCATACAGTCAGACAGGAACCCATACAGTCAGACAGGAACCCATACAGTCAGACAGGAATCCAGACAGTCAGACCCATAGATAGCAGGTCTACCTCCTCATCAACCGGTTGTGTCGAACGGTGATAGGATCCCCTCAACTCGTAACTAACAAGTGTGTTTATATGTACCGCGCCTCTGTGTGTGTGTGTGTGTGTGTGTGTGTGTGTGTGTGTGTGTGTGTTGTGTTGTGTGTGGTGTGTGTGTGTGTGTGTGTGTGTTTGTGTGTGTATGTGTGTGTGTGTGTGTGTGTGTGTGTGTGTGTGTGTGTGTGTGTGTGTGTATGTGTGTGTGTTTGTGTGTATGTTTGCGTCTGAGCGTGTATGAACGTTTGTGTACGTGTGTGCAAGTGCGCGCGCGCGCGTGTGTGTATGTATGTATGTATGTATGCATGTATGTATGTATGTATGTATGTGTGTGTGTGTGTTTGTGTGTGCATGTAAGCGGTGTGTGTGTGTGTGTGTGTGTGTGTGTGTGTGTGTGTGTAAGCGGTGTGTGTGTGTTGTGTGTTTGTAAGCGGTGTGTGCGTGTGTGTGTGTGTGCGTGTGTGTGTGTGCGTGTGTGTACACATGTGTGTGTCAGTGTGTGTGTACGAGTGTGTGTGTATATGTATGTTTGTGTGTGTGTCTGTCTGCCTTTCTCCGTGAATGTGTCTGTCTTTCTGTTTGCTTGAATGTGTCAGAGAGAGAGAG
Source organism: Monoplex corrugatus (assembly GCA_030674185.1). Lineage (NCBI taxonomy): Eukaryota > Metazoa > Mollusca > Gastropoda > Littorinimorpha > Ranellidae > Monoplex > Monoplex corrugatus. The sequence continues at coordinate 19,087,575 of JAPXFY010000014.1, read as the reverse complement.
GAGAGAGAGAGAGAGAGAGAGAGAGAGAGAGAGAGAGAGAGAAAGAGAGAGAGAGACAGAGACAGAGATAGAGACAGAGAGTTTCTAGATACTCTATATGATTACTGTACCCGTTGGAAACTTAATGACCATAAAATCAAGGTAACTAGTTCCATTGGAAGAAAAAGTCTATGTTGTGTCTTCTATTATGAAAAAAAACCTATATGAGTAAAACAACAACAACAACAACAACAACATCATCAACCACCACCACCACCACCACACACCACCACCAACCACAAAGCCTTGACCTTGTAAGCAATTGGAAATGAAAAGTGTTTCTGACGTATGCACAGAACGGCTTGACGAATGACGGCGATTGCGTCAGACAGAATGACGACACCATGGTTCCACGTATCGTCTATTACGTCATCTTTGGCAACTACACCTTTCACTTCTTGAATTACGTCAGCATCATGGCGGCAAAACGTTATGTGACCCCTTCTGCCATCTACGTCATTGGTGACGCACATCCGGTGGGGTACTGGTGGAAACGGGTTCTGCAGGACTGCACAGGTGTCCGCTTTGTTTACAGGTTAGACATGGGCAACTCTCTACCTGTCTTATCTCTGTCTCTCTGTCTGTGTCTGTGTCTGTGTCTGTCTGTCTGACGTCTGTATCTATCTTTCTTCTATCTCTCACACACACGCACGCACACACGCACAGAGAGAGAGAGACACACACACACACACACACACACGCACGCACACACACACACACACGCGCACACACACACACACACACACACACACACACACACACACACACACACACACACACACACACTCACTCACGCACACTATGTATCAGTGAACAGTAATGCTCCATGCGTTTACAAACAGTGACAATCCATGTTGATAAGTTTAAATATCCGGGAACAATCATTTCACCAGACGGCAGATGTAGGCTACATCAGAAATAGCCAGCAGAATCGGCCAAGCCAAAACAGCATTCAAGAAGATGAAAAGCATTCTTACCAACAAATGCCTATCAATTAACATCAGGAAGAGAGTACTTGAATGTTACATAGAACCGATAATGTTATACGGTTGTGAGGCGTGGACAGTCAACAAGCAAAGCCAGAACAAGATTGAGGCAGCCGAGATGTGGTTTCTAAGAAGAATGTTGAGAGTTCCATCGACAGCAAAGAAAACAAACGAGACAGTCTTGATGGGGGCAGACACAAGAAGATCATTCATAAGGAAGATTAGGAAAAGACAAGCAACATTTCCAGGCCATTTTATGGACAAAGGGGAATTAGAGCACCTGGTCACAACAGGAAAGCTGAAGGGAAAGAGAGCACCAGGTAGACCCAGGGAGAAAATATTGGACGGACTTGCAGGGTGGCTGAGGACAGAGAGGGTGGAAGATGTGCTTGCGGCAACAAGGGATAGATACATATGGAGGGCCATGATGGCCAACACCATGCGGCAGGGCACTTGATGATGATGATGATGATGAACACTCCATGTATCTATAAGATAGTAACAGCCCATGTATGGTCTTTGGTTTGCAGACAGTGGCCGGAGAAGATCAAGGGGCAGAATGTGATCTACGTCCATCACTCCTCAGACCTCGTCCGCCTGCAGGCCTTGCTGCTCAACGGGGGGCTCTACCTTGACCTTGACATGGTCGTGACCCGTGACCCCGCACCTCTCCTGATCTATGACGTCACCATGGGGCTGCTGGAAAACGTCACGGGCATAGGAAACGCCTTCATCGCCGCCAAGAGGAACTCGCCCTTCATCCGGGAATGGTACGACCACTACAACAGTTACACCACCGACTTGAATCACTACTTCTACAACTCACTGACGGTGCCTTGGCTGATGTGGCTCCGCAGTCCTGCCCGCCTGCATATGGAGAGTGAGCACCTGTACCGGCCCAACTGGTTCGAGGCGGACAAATTGTTCAAAGGCTGGGACTATGACTGGACTGACAACTATGCTGTGCATGTCTGGACCAACGGCAACGTCGTGCCGCGCTCTGAGGAAGAAGTTCGAACCTCCAACCTTACCATAGCTCAGGTGTTCAGGAACGCCCTGTATGGGGACCCCACGCCCAGACTGTAGCTGTAGTGCTGGTCCTGTCAGGACTGCGTTCCATTCCACCTGTACTGGCACAGGGTTTGAATTTGATGTATCGAACAGACTGGTATATCTTATGGCTTGTGGATATTACAACTTGTCAGAGTGGAAGGGGTGTGTATGTATAGAAGACCATTACGCCAATGTTGACGGCTAATTAAAGGTGTATTTTTTTCCTTCGACTGAAGATTTGCGCTTTCAGGGTACTCTGTATTTCTCTTCAGCCCTTTGGCTGTTGGATTAGGATGCTTTTTTTTTCTTCCTTTTCTAAGGTCATACTGGATTTTTTGCACTAAGCGCTGTCCGCTTACGTCGGCCATACCTCTCGCATTCGCATTTTTCTGGTTACTCCACTTACATTTTTCCATGAATGTCACAGTCCTTCTTTCTCTTTCTCCTGTCCATGGTTTTATACTGGCAGATGCACATCGGAAATAGCTGGCAGAATCGGCCAAGCCAAAACAGCATTCAAGAAGATGACAAGCGTTCTTACCAACAAATGCTTATCAATTAACATCAGAAAGAGAGTCCTTGAATGTTATACAGAACCAGTACTGTTGTACGGATGCGAGGCGTGGACAGTCAGCAAGCAAAGCCAGAGCAGGATCGAGGCACTTAAGAAACACTTAACATAGTCAAAAATGTGACCTGTCAGCCCAATACTTTTAAATTTAAATAACAATCTGGAGTGACATACTTGATCGTATGCTTTCGTTATATCAAAAAATGTAGCTAAAACACATTGACGTCTTGCAAATTGTTGTTTTATGTTAGTAGTTAGCTTTGTTAGGATTTCTACTGGTGACCTGCCTTTTCGAAATCCTGCCTGATTTACTGGTATTATTTTATTCTTTTCACAATAGTGCATCAGTCTCTTTAAGATTATTTTCTCCATTAGTTTACATACGTGTGATGCTAATGCAATTGGCCTGTAGTTTTTCAGATCGGTATTACATTTACCTGATTTTAGTACTGGAACCACTATTGTTTCTTTCCAGTTGTTGGGCATTTTCCCACTATTCCAGCATTTTTGAAATATGTCATGTAGCAAAATTATAAAATTTTCTGGTAAACTTTTCAGCATCTCATTGGAAATTGCATCTAGTCCAACTGACGTTTTTTTTACTTGGAAGGGACTGAATGGCATCTTTTAATTCTTGAAGTGTGAGTGATGCATTTATGTAGTGAGTATTGTCAGAGGCAGGATCCTTATATACATCTTTCTTTTCTTCTCGTTCCCTATAGTCTCTACTAGAGACAGGAAGTCCTTCTACACGACAGGTCTCAGCAAACACGTCTGCAAAAGCTTCTGCTTTTTCCAGTGAGCTAGGAAAAGGGTTATTTTCTAGCTTTACTGGAATTGATGGCAACTTAATCCCGTTTTTCATTAATTTTAGTTTTTCCCAAATCTTTATCATGTCTTTGTGGTCATTTACTTCACATTTACAAAAAGACGTCCAGTGTTGTTCTTTGGCTTGCTCTATGATTCTGTTACACTTAATGTTGGCACTTTTCATCGCTGTATGATTTTCAGGTGACCTGTTTGCTAAATAGATTTTGTATTTTTCTTTCTTTTCGTTCACTGCCTTTTGACCAGACATTTCCATGATGTTTTCCTATTTTCGACACTGTAAGTTTTGGAATTGAAATGTTAGCAGTTCTTAACAGTGAGTTACAGAAAACTTCGTACATGTCGTTTATGTTCATTGCTTCAAATAGATCTGTTCTTGTCTTTTCAAGGATTGCCTTAAAACTGATCCAGTCTGCGTTTTTATAATTAACTTGGGTAAACTATCTTGTGGTATGGCGTCTATTTCAGTAGTATGGTTTAGGGTAAGACGTATGGGGATGTGATCTGATCCCAACAAGTCATCCTCTGTTTGCCACGTGGCGTTTGGGGCCAGGGATGGTGAGATTAAAGTGAGGTCGATAGCTGTGGGTCTGTGGGTTGGTATATTGGGGATCCGGGTAACGTGTCCGTTGTTAGGTAAATATAAATTGGAATCTACAATATTTTCGATCAACCTGTTGCTTGTTATGTTTGTACAATACTTTTCCCAAAATGGGGCATGTGCATTAAAATCACCTCCAATTATCCACTTGTCATCCTGATCTTGAAAGTGTCTTAACCATTC
>JAPXFY010000014.1:19070814-19073314 GCA_030674185.1 Monoplex corrugatus | reverse complement strand
CAGGGTATCCTTGTATCGCTTTAATGGTCTTCCCTTGTCTCGGCATTCTTGCTTCAGTGTCAGTTTCTCAAGATGACGTCTCCGCGCTCGGAACGAATTCCATATGCACTAACGTCACAGGTGCCATGTGTATGGTGATCATGGCACATGCCTTAATAAGCTTGCACATAAACCCATGAGCTGGCCAGGTCCTGAAGCCCTACCTAGACTGTTTTACCTAGTCTATATTTTATACTGGTATTTTATCAGCTTACCACTGGAATAATCTTTTCTTTTTTTCTTCTTTTTTTTTGGGCGGGGGGTCTTCCACACAGACAACGAGTCCTGTCCAACGAAACCAGGACCTGATGACAAGAATTTTATACTTGGCAAGTCATACTTCTCCAGAACACGGAGGTTGATCACTCAATTTTGCACATGTTGGCAGACATCGTTGGTGGAACCATTCCAGACAGTGAATGTATCGTCGATAGATGGTCCATGTCTTGCAGCAGTACACCAGGGCGTTCAAAACTATTGCTCTGTAAACAGCAGTCTTTGTGGCGAGCCTGATGCCATGGTCTTATCACAAACCTCTTGGTCAGCCTTCCAAAGGCAGAACTTGCCATGAAGATGCGCAGCACCGCCTCAGCATCAAGAGATCCGTTTCTAGTCACTGTACTATCCTAAGCAGTCTTTGTGGCAAGCCTGATGCCATGGTCTTACCACAAACCTCTTGGTCAGCCTTCCAAAGGCAGAACTTGCCATAAAGATGCGCAGCACCGCCTCAGCATCAAGAGATCCGTTTCTACTCACTGTACTATCTAAGCAGCAGAATTTGTCTACAGTCTGTTAGTTTTTTTCCCATTCCAAAGAATACAGTTTTTCTTTTTCTTTCCAGGAATGTCTCCATGGCCAAGGAATGATTCATTCTTCTCTCTGAAGATGCCTGATGATGGGATCCTTGTTTCTTGCTGTGTTGTAATGTCCGTTGAGGACTGTCTGCTGCCCAGCTCTCCACAGAGTTTCTTGCAACTCCATATGAATCCTTTTCTGCTCGTTGTTGATGACAGATGTTTTGTGAGCTTAAGTGACTTCTACGAAGTCTTCTGAGAAAGCTGGATGTCATGGTTCCCACATTCCGTGTACATGATTTGAAATGTTGTGTCTTCTGATTGATTTCTATTAGTTGCCTGGGGCCCAGTTAAACAATCCACTTGTTATGTACACAGACATGCGTACGTATACAGTACGTGCAGACAAACAAACAGATAGACCGAGCGAGGGACAACCCTTGTTTAGTGCATAAGAAAGTCTGGCAAGAAAGCCTGGCATTGTATAGCGATGATAAAAATCTGTTAACCCTTTGACTCCTGCAGCCTGTCCACTAGCATCCTTCATTGTCAACCATGCTTACAAAGCAAAAACTTAACCCTTTGACTCCCTCACCCTATCCACCAGCTTCCTGCAGGAAGCTGGTGGATAGGGTGAGGGAGTCAAAGGGTTAAGTTTTTGCAATTGGTGGATAGGTTGCAGGAGTCAAAGGGTTAACAGTGTCACACACAGAAGGAGACAGACCGGGGAGGGGCGAGTAGAGATCAGGAGGCCTGTGACAGTGTCGGCCGGGACGGTGGGGCAGGGAGGGGCTGGGGTAAGAGAGGAGGAGGGATGTAGAGGGTCAGCGGGGTCAACTCACAGGGAAGGGGGGGGGGGAAGACCGGGGGAAGAAAGAGGGGGGCAATTGCTAAAGTGCACATGATCTGTGTAGGAGGGAGGAGAGAGGAGCAGGTCCAAGTGTGAAGGTGAAGCGTATACAATTATGATATAATAATAATTACAATAATTACAATATTTATATAGCGCAAAATCTTGATAAAATCAAATCTAAGCGCTGAATAATAATTACAATATTTATATGAGAATGAGGAAGAAAGAAAGAAAGAGAGAGAGAGAGAGAGAGAGAGAGAGAGAGAGAGAGAGAGACAGAGACAGCGACAGAGACAGAGACAGAGACAGAGAGACAGAGACAGAGACAGAGACAGAGACAGAGACAGAGAGACAGAGAGAGAGAGACAGGGAGACAGAGACAGAGAGACAGAGAGACAGAGACAGCGACAGAGACAGAGGCAGAGAGACAGAGAGACAGGACAGAGACAGAGCAGAGACAGAGACAGCGCAGAGACAGAGACAGAGACAGCGACAGAGACAGAGACAGAGACAGAGACAGAAGACAGCGACAGAGACAGAGACAGAGAGACAGAGAGACAGAGACCGAGACAGAGACAGAGAGACAGAGACAGAGACAGAGACAGACGACAGACGACAGAGACAGAGAGACAGCGACAGAGACAGAGACAGACAGAGACAGAGACAGAGACAGAGACAGAGAAGGAGAGGTGGGGGAAGGGATGGGCAATGGTGGAGGTGAGTTGTGCACGTGGCACTGTAATGAAGCGCACCCTGCCTTCACCGCCACCGACAGTCTACTGTCTGTCATACCTGCCACCTGGGATAACACGAG
>JAPXFY010000014.1:19058314-19065814 GCA_030674185.1 Monoplex corrugatus | reverse complement strand
ATACAAGATATGGTCGTGTGCTTGTCTTTGACTGTTATACAAGCTCTGGTCGTGTGATTGTCTTCGACTGTTATACAAGATATGGTCGGGTGCCTGTCTTTGACTGTTATACAAGATATGGTCGTGTGCCTGTCTTTGACTGTTATACAAGGTATGGTCGTGTGCCTGTCTTTGACTGTTATACAATGTATGGTCGTGTGCCTGTCTTTGACTGTTATGCAAGATACGGTCGTGTGCTTGTCTTTGTTATACAAGCTATGGTCGTGTGCTTGTCTTTGACTGTTATACAAGCTATGGTCATGTGATTGTCTTTGGCTATGTTATACAAGATATGGTCGTGTGCTTGTCTTTGACTGTTATACAAGCTATGGTCGTGTGCTTGTCTTTGACTATGTTATACAAGATATGGTCGTGTGCTTTTCTTTGACTATGTTATACAAGATATGGTCGTGTGCTTGTCTTTGACTATGTTATACAAGATATGGTCGTGTGCTTCTCTTCGACTGTTATACAAGATATGGTCGTGTGCTTGTCTTTGACTATGTTATACAAGATATGGTCGTGTGCTTGTCTTTGACTATAATATACAAGATATGGTCGTGTGCTTCTCTTTGACTATGTTATACAAGATATGGTCGTGTGCTTCTCTTTGACTATGTTATACAAGATATGGTCGTGTGCTTGTCTTTGACTATGTTAATACAAGATATGGTTGTGTGCTTGTCTTTGACTGTTATACAAGATATGGTCGTGTGCTTGTCTTTGACTATGTTATACAAGATATGGTTGTGTGCTTGTCTTTGACTGTTATACAAGATATGGTCGTGTGCTTGTCTTTGACTGTTATACAAGATATGGTTGTATGCTTGTCTGACTATGTTATCCAAGCTATGGTCGTGTGCTTGTCTTTGACTATGTTATACAAGATATGGTCGTGTGCTTGACTTTGACTATGTTATACAAGCTATGGTCGTGTGCTTGTTTGACTATGTTATACAAGATATGGTCATGTTCTTGTCATCGACTGTTATGCAAGCTATGGTCGTGTGCTTCTCTTTGATTATGTTTACAAGATATGGTCGTGTGCTTGACTTTGACTATGTTATACAAAGTATGGTCGTGTGCTTGTCTGACTATGTTATACAAGATATGGTCATGTGCTTGTCATCGACTGTTATACAAGCTATGGTCGTGTGCTTGTCTTTGACTATGTTATACAAGATATGGTCGTGTGCTTGTCTTTACTATGTTATACAAGATATGGTCGTGTGCTTGTCTTAACTATGTTATACAAGATATGGTCGTGTGCTTGTCTTTGACTATGTTATATAAGATATGGTCGTGTGCTTGTCTGACTATGGTCGTGTGCTTGACTTTGACTATGTTATACAAAGTATGGTCGTGTGCTTGTCTGACTATGTTATACAAGATATGGTCATGTGCTTGTCATCGACTGTTATACAAGCTATGGTCGTGTGCTTGTCTTTGACTATGCTATACAAGATATGGTCGTGTGCTTGTCTTTACTATGTTATACAAGATATGGTCGTGTGCTTGTCTTATGACAATGTGTGTATTGTGTGTCTACATGTTGTGTACAATGTGTGTATTGTGTGTCTACATGTTGTGTCAATGTGTGTATTGTGTGTCTACATGTGTGCAATGTGTGTATTGTGTGTCTACATGTTGTGTACATTGTGTGTTTGTGTGTCTACATGTGTGTCAATGTGTGTATTGTGTGTCTACATGTTGTGTACAATGTGTGTATTGTGTGTCTACATGTTGTGTGCAATGTGTGTATTGTGTGTCTACATGTTGTGTCAATGTGTGTATTGTGTGTCTACATGTGTGTGCAATGTGTGTATTGTGTGTCTACATGTTGTGTACAGTGTGTGTATTGTGTGTCTACATGTGTGACAATGTGTTATTGTGTGTCTACATGTTGTGTACAGTGTGTGTATTGTGTGTCTACATGTGTGTGCAATGTGTGTATTGTGTGTCTACATGTGTGCAATGTGTGTATTGTGTGTCTACATGTTGTGTGCAATGTGTGTATTGTGTGTCTACATGTTGTGTGCAATGTGTGTATTGTGTGTCTACATGTGTGAATGTGTGTATTGTGTGTCTACATTGTGTACATGTGTGTATTGTGTGTCTACATGTGTGTACAATGTGTGTATTGTGTGTCTACATGTTGTGTACAGTGTGTGTATCGTGTGTCTACATGTTGTGTACAGTGAATGTTTACGTGTGTCTACATGTTGTGTACAGTGTGTGTATCGTGTGTCTACATGATTGTGTTACAGTGTGTGTATTGTGTGTCTACATGTTGTGTACAGTGTGTGTATCGTGTTTCTACATGATGTGTACAATGTATCTACTGTGTGTCTACACTTTTTGTGTTTTTTTGTGTGTAACTTCAGAAGGACACAGATTAAATGTACCGTTAAACCGCCCATATGTGCTGTTCACAGGGTCAAGTTTACTAGGAAAGTGAAGGTCACAGAGGAAAGGAGAGGATCGGAGGAGGGAAGGCAGTGGTACAACTCCCCTAACTGCTCAGTGCTGGACTTTCTGGCCGGCCCTGACCCCACTGTATGGTCAGCTTACAATTCCACGCCCGTCTGTGGTCCTGCCGCCAAGGACCGTGGCGTCATCTGTTCCCTCTTCTTTCTACAGGTGATGTTTTTTTGTTCCCCCTTCTTTCATCAGGCAATGTCCTTTGGTCCTTCTTCTTTCTACAGGTAGTCTCTGTTCTCTAGCCTTTCTATAGGTAATGTCCCCTGTTTCTCTTCTTTCTACATGTAATGTCCTCTGTTCCCTCGTCTTTATGTAGGTAATGTCTCCTGTTTCCTCTTCCTTTTACAGCTAATATCCTCTGTTCTCTCTTCTTTCAAGGGAAATGTCTTCTGGTAAGGGGAAATGTCTTCTGGTCCCTCTTCTTTTTACAGATAATTTCTTCTGGCCCCTCTTCTTTCTGTAGATGATGTCTCTTTTTCCCTCTTCTTTCTACAGCTAATATCCTCTGTTCTCTCTTCTTTTTTTTTTTTTTTTTTACAGTTGATGTCCTTTGTTCCCTCTTCTCCATAGGTAATATCTTCTGTTTCGTCTTCTTTCTATAGTTAATGTCTTCTGTTACCTCTTCTTTCTGGAGGCAATGTTTTCTGTTTCCTATTCTTTTTAAAAATTTTTTTTTTTATAGATGATGTCTCGTGTTCCCTCTTCTTTCCATAGAAAACGTCTTCTGTTCCCTCTGTTTTCTATAGGTAGTGTCTCCTATTCCCTTGTCTTTTGATAGGTAATGTCTCCTATTCCCTTCTCCTATAGATAATGTCTCCTATTCCCTTGTCTTTTGATAGGTAGTGTTTCCTATTCCCTTGTCTTTTGATAGGTAATGTCTCCTATTCCCTTGTCTTTTGATAGGTAGTGTTTCCTATTCCCTTGTCTTTTGATAGGTAATGTCTCCTATTCCCTTCTCCTATAGATAATGTCTCCTATTCCCTTGTCTTTTGATATGTAGTGTCTCCTATTCCCTTCTCCTATAGATAATGTCTCCTATTCCCTTGTCTTTTGATAGGTAGTGTCTCCTATTCCCTTGTCTTTTGATAGGTAATGTCTCCTATTCCCTTGTCTTTTGATAGGTATGTTCCTATTCCCTTGTATTTTGATAGTAATGTCTCCTATTCCCTTCTCCTATAGATAATGTCTCCTATTCCCTTTTTCTTAGATATGTGTCTCCTATTCCCTTCTTCTATAGATAATGTCTCCTGTTCCCTTCTCCTATGATATGTCTCCTGTTCCCTTCTCCTATAGTAGTGTCTCCTATTCCCTTCTTTTATAGATAATGTCTTCTATTCCCTTCTCTATAGATAATGTCTCCTGTTCCCTTCTCCTATAGATAGTGTCTCCTATTCCCTTCTTCTATAGATAATGTCTCTATTCCCTTCTCCTATAGATAATGTCTCTGTCCCTTCTTCTATAGATAATGTCTCCTGTTCCTCTCCTATAGATAATGTCTCCTGTCCCTTCTTCTATAGATAATGTCTCTGTTCCTTCTCCTATAGATAATGTCTCCTGACCTTCTTCTATAGATAATGTCTCCTATTCCCTTCTCCTATAGATAATGTCTCCTTCCCTTCTTCTATAGATAATGTCTCTGTTCCTTCTCCCATAGATAGTGTTCCCTGTCCCTTCTCTATAGGTAATGTCTCCTATTCCCTTCTCCTATAGATAATGTCTTCTATTCCCTTCTCCTATAGATAATGTCTCCTATTCCCTTCTCCTATAGATAATGTCTCCTATTCCCTTCTCTATAGATAATGTCTCCTGTTCCTTCTCCTATAGATAATGTCTCTGTCCTTCTCCTATAGATAATGTCTCCTATTCCATTCTCCTATAGATAATGTCTCCTGTTCCCTTCTCCTATAGATAATGTCTCCTGATCCTTTCTCCTATAGATAATGTCTCCTATTCCCTTCTCCTATAGATAATGTCTCCTGTTCCCTTCTCCTATAGGTAATGTCTCTGTTCCCTTCTCTATAGATATGTCTCCGTATTATCATCTCCTATAGATAATGTCCCCATATTCCATTCTCCTATAGATAATGTCTCCTGTTCCCTTCTCCTATAGATAATGTCTCCTGTTTATCTTCTCCTATAGATAATGTCTCCTATTCCCTTCTCCATAGATAATGTTCCTATTCCTTCTCCTATAGATAATGTCTCCTATTCCCTTCTCCTATAGATAATGTCTCCTGTTCCTTCTCCTATAGATAATGTCTCCTATTCCCTCGTCTTTTGATAGGTAATGTCTCCTTATTCCCTTCTCCTATAGATAATGTTCCCTGTTCCCTTCTCCTATAGATAATGTCTCCTATTCCCTCATCTTTTATAGATAATGTCTCCTGTTCCTTCTCCTATAGATAATGTCTCATATTCCCTCTCTTTGATAGGTAATGTCTCTGTTTCCTCTTCTTTTTTACAGTAATATATTCTGCTTCTCTTTCTTCCTAGAGGAAATGTCTTCTGGTCCCTCTTTTTCTACAGATAACGTCTCATGTTCCCATTTCTCTCGAAACTAACATCCTCTAATACAATCAGACAGACCCATACAGTCAAAGGAAACCATCACCAACAGACCCTACAGTCAACGGGAACCCATACAGTCAACAGAACCCATCAGTCACAGGAACCCTACAGTCAACAGGAACCATACAGTCAGACAGAACCATACAGTCAACAGGAACCATAAGAATCAGACCCATTCAGTCAAACAGGAACCCATACAGTCTGACAGGACCCATCGTCAACAGGACTCATACAGTCATACAGGAACCATACAGTCACACAGGACCCTACAGTCAGACAGGTCCATACAGTCAGAAGGAATCCATACAGTCTACAGAACCATACAGTCGACAGGAACCATCGTCAGACAGGAACCATACAGTCAACAGAACGACAGTCAGACAGAACCCATACATGTCAGACAGGAACCCATACAGTCAGACAGAACCCAATACAGTCAGACAGGAACCCATACAGTCAGACAGGAACCCAGACAGTCAGACAGGACCCATACAGTCAGACAGGAACCGACAGTCAGACAGGAACCCATACAGTCAGACAGGAACCCATACAATCAGACAGGAACCCAGATAGTCAGACAGGAACCTATACAGTCAGACAGGAACCCAACAGTCAGACAGGAACCCAGACAGTCAGACAGGAACCCAGACAGTCAGACAGGAACCCAACAGTCAACAGGAATCCATACAGTCAGACAGGAACCCATACAGTCAGACGGAACCAGACAGTCAGACAGAACCAGACAGTCAGACAGAACCCATACAGTCAGAAAGGAACCCAGACAGTCAGACAGGAACCCAGACAGTCAACAGGAACCCATACAGTCAGACAGGAACCCATACAGTCAGACAGGAACCCATACAATCAGACAGGAACACATACAGTCAGACAGGCACCAGACAGTCAGACAGGAACCCAGACAGTCAGACAGGAACCTTACAGTCAGACAGGAACCCATACAGTCAGACAGGAACCCATACAGTCAGACAGGAACCCATACAGTCAGACAGGACCATACAGTCAGACAGGAACCCATACATTCAGACAGGAACCATTACAGTCAGACAGAACACATACAGTCAGACAGGAACCCATACAGTCAGACAGGAACCATACAGTCAGACAGGAACCCATACAGTCAGACAGGAACCCAGACAGTCAGACAGGAACCCATACAGTCAGACAGGAACCCATACAGTCAGACAGGAACCCAGACAGTCAGACAGGAACCCATACAGTCAGACAGGAACCCATACAGTCACACAGGGACCCATACAGTCAAACAGGAGCCCATACAGTCAGACAGGAACCATACAGTCAGACAGGAACCATACAGTCAGACAGGAACCCATACAGTCAGACAGGAACCCATACAGTCAGACAGGAACCCATACAGTCAGACAGGAACCCATACAGTCAGACAGGAACCCATACAGTCAGACAGGAACCCATACAGTCAGACAGGAACCCAGACAGTCAGACAGGAACCCATACAGTCAGACAGGAACCCATACAGTCAGACAGGAACCCAGACAGTCAGCACAGGAACCCATACAGTCAGACAGGAACCCATACAGTCAGACAGGAACCCATACAGTCAGACAGGAACCCATACAGTCAGACAGGAACCTACAGTCAGACAGGAACCCAACAGTCAGACAGGAACCCAGACAGTCAGACAGGAACCATACAGTCAGACAGGAACCCAGACAGTCAGACAGGAACCCATACAGTCAGACAGGAACCCATACAGTCAGACAGGAACCCATACAGTCAGACAGGAACCCAGACAGTCAGACAGGAACCATACAGTCAGACAGGAACCAGAACAGTCAGACAGGAACCCAGACAGTCAGACAGGAACCCATACAGTCAGACAGGAACCCATACAGTCAGACAGGAACCATACAGTCAGACAGGAACCCAGACAGTCAGACAGGAACCCAGACAGTCAGACAGGAACACACAGGACAGTCAGACAGGAACCCATACAGTCAGACAGGAACCCATACAGTCAGACAGGAACCCAGACAGTCAGACAGGAACCCATGACAGTCAGACAGGAACCCAGACAGTCAGACAGGAACCCAGACAGTCAGACAGGAACCCAGACAGTCAGACAGGAACCCAGACAGTCAGACAGGAACCATACAGTCAGACAGGAACCCAGACAGTCAGACAGGAACCCAGACAGTCAGACAGGAACCCAGACAGTCAGACAGGAACCCAGACAGTCAGACAGGAACCATTACAGTCAGACAGGAACCCAGACAGTCAGACAGGAACCATTACAGTCAGACAGGAACCCAGACAGTCAGACAGGAACCCATACAGTCAGACAGGAAACCATTACAGTCAGACAGGAACCCATACAGTCAGACAGGAACCAGACAGTCAGACAGGAACCATACA
>JAPXFY010000014.1:19045814-19055814 GCA_030674185.1 Monoplex corrugatus | reverse complement strand
GCTCTACCTTGACCTTGACATGGTCGTGACCCGTGACCCCGCACCTCTCCTGACCTATGACGTCACCATGGGGCTGCTGGAAAACGTCACGGGCATAGGAAACGCCTTCATCGCCGCCAAGAGGAACTCGCCCTTCATCCGGGAATGGTACGACCACTACAACAGTTACACCACCGACTTGAATCACTACTTCTACAACTCACTGAAGGTACCTTGGCTGATGTGGCTCCGCAGTCCTGCCCGCCTGCATATGGAGAGTGAGCGCCTGTACCGGCCCAACTGGTTCGAGGCGGACAAATTGTTCAAAGGCTGGGACTATGACTGGACTGACAACTACGCTGTGCATGTCTGGACCAACGGCAACGTCCGTGCCGCGCTCTGAGGAAGAAGTTCGAACCTCCAACCTTACCATAGCTCAGGTGTTCAGGAACGCCCTGTATGGGGACCCCACGCCCAGACTGTAGCTGTAGTGCTGGTCTTGTCAGGGACTGCGGTTCCATTCCACCTGTACTGGCACAGGGTTTGAATTTGATGTATCGAACAGACTGGTGTATCTTATGGCTTGTGGATATTACAACTTGTCAGAGTGGAAGGGGTGTGTATGTATAGAAGACCATTACGCCAATGTTGACGGCTAATTAAAGATATATTTTTTTCCTTCGACTGAAGATTTGCGCGTTCAGGGTACTCTGTATTTCTCTTCAGCCCTTTGGCTGTTGGATTAGGATGCTTTTTTTTTCTTCCTTTTCTAAGGTCATACTGGATTTTTTGCACTAAGCGCTGTCCGCTTACGTCGGCCATACCTCTCGCATTCGCATTTTTCTGGTTACTCCACTTACATTTTTCCATGAATGTCACAGTCCTTCTTTCTCTTTCTCCTGTCCATGGTTTTATACTGGCAGATGCACATCGGAAATAGCTGGCAGAATCGGTCAAGCCAAAACAGCATTCAAGAAGATGACAAGCGTTCTTACCAACAAATGCTTATCAATTAACATCAGAAAGAGAGTCCTTGAATGTTATACAGAACCAGTACTGTTGTACGGATGCGAGGCGTGGACAGTCAGCAAGCAAAGCCAGAGCAGGATCGAGGCAGCCGAGATGTGGTTTCTCAGAAGAATGTTGAGAGTTCCATGGACAGTAAAGAAAACAAAACGAGACAGTCTTGATAGAGGCAGACACAACTAGATCACTCATAAGGAAGATTAGGAAAAGACAAGCAACATTTATAGGCCATTTTATGAGGAAGGGGGATTTGGAGCACTTGGTCACAACGGGAAAGCTGGAGGGAAAGAGATCACCAGGTAGACCCAGGGAGAGAATGCTGGACAGATTTGTAGAGTGGCTGGGGATGAGAGGGTGGGGGAGATGCTGGGGGCAACGAGAGATAGAGATGGTTGGAAGTCCATGGTCGCCAACGCCACGCGGCAGGGCACTTGATGATGATGATGATGTCACAGTCCTGCACATCTCCCAGATTTGTATTTAATTGATTTATGAATTGATTTTTGAGATGACTGATTGATATGTTTATTTCTTTATTCATGGTTTCCTTTTTCAAATTTGACCTTGGTTTGCTTCCTTATTATTCTTAGATCCTTTCCATCAACACTGAGCATTTCTAGTTGGTTAATTCTTCGTGTCTTACCCGATCAAAAGCATTAGTGTAATCAACGAAACATAAATCCGTATATACATGTAGCTCACTTGATCTTTCTGAGACTTCTTAGGATGTCTATGGCACTAACAATTCCTTTCTCTTCGACAAATCTGTATCTATATCTACGTCTCTATCTAGGTCTCTTTCTCCATCTACATCTATCTATCTATCTATCTATCTGTATATTATCTATCTATCTATCTATCTATCTATCTATCTATCTATCTATCTATCTATCGATCGATCTATCTGTCTATATGTATATATATAGATATATTATGTACAGACGCTATCCAGAGCTTCTTTTGTGCCTTTGTCTAACGCAACCACGAAAACTAAGATTATGCATTTCTAGATTTGTTTCTTTGTGACGGTAAGGAACAATGGACAAATTTGAGAAATTCAGTAAATGGAGCTTGTGAAGAAGTCCCTAGAACTGAAAGAATAAAAAGAAGAACGAGACGACAAAAGAAATTTTAGGCTTGATGGATGAACAGAGGAGGATAAAGGGAAAAAAAAGGAAGAATACAAAAGGATGCATAACGAAATCAGGAATGGGTGCAATGAAGCCAAGGAAGCTTGGCTAGAAACAAAATGCAAAGAAGTAAAAGACCGACACAAAACAGACCCTTGGTTTATGACAGAAACGTTGAAGAAATTGACCACAGGAAAAAGACGTGCACATCAACTGGTTGCTTTAAATCTAAAGATGGTATACTTATCATGGAAAAAGACAAACTTTTAGGTAGATGGGTAGAGTACATTAAAGACCTTTGATCTGGTAAGGCACGAAGAATTGATCAACCAATGGAAAAGCTCAATATTGATGGAAAATATCTAAGAATAATAAGGAATTGGGAACAGACAGCATCAATGAGATTGGAAAACAATATAAGCTCTTTCCAAAATATCGAAAAAGGGTTAGGCAGGGATGTGTTTTTTTACCTACAAAACCTTGTGAATATAATAGAAATAGAAAGCAAAAATAAAGTGCTGGAGCTAAATAGCAATAAGACTGAAGTGATGGTAATCAGTAAAAAAAAAAAAAAGAAAAGAAATCCCCTCATGCAAAATAACAGCAAATGGCACAACTTTGAGACAGGTTGATAAGTTTAAATATCTGGAAACAGTCGTTTCACCAAACAGCAGACGACACATTAGAAAGCCGTCAGAAAGGGCCGAGCTTAAACAACATTCAAGAAAATGAAAAGCGTTCTTACCAACAAATGCATATCATTAGGAAGAAAGTTCATCGGTGATATATAGAACCGAGACTGTTGTATGGATGTGAAGCGTGGACAATCAAAACGCAAGAGGCAAACACAAAAGGAGCATCTATGAAGAAGATAAGGAAAAGACAAGCAATATTTATAGTACATTGTATGAGGCAAGAGATATTTGAGCACCTAGTCGTAAAAGGAAGGCTGGAGGGAAGAAGAGTACCAGGTAGACCCAGGGAGAAAATATTGGACTGTTTTGCGAAGTGGATGAAGACAGAGAGGGTGGGAGATGCACTTGCAGCGACACAAGATGAATTCATATGGAGGGCCATTATCACCAACGCCATGCGGCAGGGCACATGATGATGATGATGATGAGATCTGTTTTAGTTTCTCACCAGCATGGAGATTTGCAGTCAGAAATGATTGTGTTAGAAATTAATACATCTGATGTTTTTATTCATTTTGTACAGAAAGGAAGATTATAGTTTGGCTTGACCATTTTGTTGAACTAATTATCAAATCCACAAACAAGTGTGACTGCCGGCGTTCAAGCAAACTGGAACCAGAAAAACAATGTTTTTTTCTGGTTCCTGTTAACTAATTATCAGTTAATTTGTTATTCAATTCGTAGTTTATTTCATTAATTTAATGTGTACTTTCATTGTATGATATATATGTCGTTTATGTGTATTTTTCATTAATTTAATGTGTACTTTCATTGTATGATATATATGTCGTTTATGTGTATTTCTGTATGAGTGTTTTGATAGATATGATTATGTATATAAATGTCTTTCTCTCTCTCTCTCTCTCTCTCTCTCTCTCTCTCTCTCTCTCTACTATAATATATATATATATATATATATATATATATATATATATATATATATATATGTGTATATATATGTGTGTGTGTGTGTGTTATATGTATGTATATATATGCATATATATATATTACATTGTTTATAATAATATAGTGTATTTGTATGCATAGTGTGTGTGTGGTGTATGTGTGTGTGTGTGTGTGTGTGTGTGTGTGTGTGTGTGTGTGTGTGTGTGTGTGTGTGTGTGTTTTCACGCTGTCAATCTGGCAGTACAAGACATGATGCAGGACGAGAAAGCAGACTGTTCAGGGGACGAGACTCATGTATACCTCTTTAAAGTGTGAGGAGTTGTCTCCCGTACAAGCAGCACGGCCGTGCGACGGGCTATAAAGTCACGCACATCCTGGTCGAGAGTGACTCCATTTCCCAGAAACTGCTGCTCTAACAAAGACAGTGAACCAGTTACAGCCAGGATCAACAGGATGTGTGTGTGTTTTGTGTTTAGTGTGTGTGTGTGTGTTTGTGTGTGTGTGCGTGTTTGTTTGTGTGTTTGTGTGTGTATGTGTGTGTTGTGTGTGTATGTGTGTTTGTGTGTGTGTGTGTTTGTGTGTGTGTGTGCGTGTGTGTGCCTGTGTGTTTGTGTTTGTGTGTGTGGTTTGTGTGTGTGTGTGTTTGTGTTTATGTGTGTGTGTGTGTTTGTTTGTTTGTGTGTGTGTCTGTGTGTGTGTGCGTGTTTTATATGTGTGTGTGTGTGTCTGTGTGTGCGCGTGTTTATGTGTGTGTGTGTGTGTGTGTGTGTTTGTGTGTTTGCGTGCGTGTGTGTGTGGGTGTGTGTTTGTTTGTGTGTGTTTGTGTGTGTGTGTGTGTGTGTGTGTGTGTGTGTGTGTGTGTGTGTGTGTGTGTGTGTTGTGTGTGTGTGTGTGTGTGTGTGATTTTATCGTTTGAATCTTTTCCTGCCCTCGATTTGTGCTTTCATGGGCCGTTTGTTTGCTAACATTTGGTGACAGGAAACGCCATTTTATTGTCACATACCTCGTTCCCCTCCCCGTTTCAAAACCTTGCCAAGGCATTGGATTTTGTCTAGTCTAAAGATGTCAGCCGGACAACTACTGGCAGACTTAGACCGAGCATACAGGGAATTGTCCAAACACTGTTACTGAACAAACTCTTAAACTCCAAACTGGATTACTGTTGGGATCGGTCCAGCCCACGACAGTGGCGTTAATGAAGTGTACATATGGAGTCTTCGTATCACCAGGACACTGTCTTTTCAGTTTCACTTCCAGTTTCTCAGGATAACGTCTCCGCGCACGGAATAAATTCGACATACACTGGTGTCTCTGATCTATGTGATGTAGAAGATCCAAACTGATAATAGCGTAAGCCTTAAGCCTGTGCCCAAGTCCTACGTGTTGGCAATGTGTTGAGATCCTACCTAGCAGCATATGGGTTTGATACCTTCTCTTTGTATTAGGCTACATTGTAAAGAAATGTATAGCTGAATTTGTAATTGTAAAGAAAAAAGGGAAAAATCGCTGAAACTGATGAAAACACAAACACCCTGTAGTATATATTTACCTCAGCAATGTGCTGTACATACAACATTTAGAAAAAAATAAAGTTGCAGTGACGGCTGATGTGTGAAGTGTGTCATCAGTAATCATAATGATAATTGCTATGTGTGTGTGTGTGTGTGTGTGTGTGTGTGTGTGTGTGTGTGTGTGTGTGTGTGTGTGTGTGTGTGTGTGTGTGTATGTGTGTGTGTGTGTGTGGACAGTTATCATAATGACAATTGCTCTGTGAGTGTGTGTGTGTGTGTATGTGTGTGTGTGTTTCGTTTCGTTATTTCTTTTAACGTCTATTCACATATGTGCTTTTAGACGGGGAGAAAAAAAAAAAAAAAAAAAAAAAAAAGGTGCGTAAGGAATAAATGAATCTATGTAATCATGAAGGCATTGTATCAATTAAGGTAACAATTAATGTAACATCAAACAAATTAACGAACAAAAGAAAAACAATCAGAACATTATATCAGTCAGGCTTCATCGGATTTCTCGGGGCTGTGTGGGAGTTACAGGTATAAAACAATTGGGCTGAATCAAAGGAAACGACCTACAGGACTGTGCAGTAAACGTCTAGCAATGTGTAAATACAGAGTGCAATCAGTATGTTTCTGTTTTAAGTTTGTAAATGACGCAGGGAAATAAGGTCGCATTCGCTGACAACACAAAAGGTGATCAACTGTTATAAAATCATCACAGATACATTTGATGGTTTTACTAAATTTAGTTCGAAGTGAATTGAGAGTTAATCTGTAAGCTAAAGTTATCTCTTGTCTTGTAAAACCCTGGTAATTTACCGAGAAGGGGCGAAGTTCACATTGCGCTTTTACTTTGTTTTCTAATATAGCATTCATTTCATGTTCAGAGAGTGGTAAATCAAGTTTAGTACTGCCAGCCCTATTCATTGCTGCATTTTTTGCTATTCTGTTGACCCGATCGTTAAAAAGGGTACCACAGTGTGATGGGATCCAACAAAAAGTAACCTGTGTATTATTTGTTATTAAACAATGAATTAGACATTTTATCTCAAATATTAACGAACTATTTACTTTATGTTCGCAACATTTTAAGGATTGTAATGCAGATTTCGAATCTACACATAATAGGATACTAAACAAAGTTATGGGTAGATCTATTATATATTTCAGTGCCATTAAGATGGCAACTAATTCAGAAGTGAAGATTGAATGTCCCTGTCCTAAAGAGTAAGCCTTTTCTACTTTAAATTTAGGAATTAGAAAGCCAGCGCCTGCTTTACCATCATCTAGAACAGAGCCATCTGTAAAGATTTTTAAGTAATGTGAATATTTTTTGTGTAGATGTGACAGAACATCAATTGCTAACAAGTGTGGATTTAACATCTTATGTCAGGTCAGTATCAGTGTAGTTGATATCAAAAATAGCATTGGACAGTTCCCAGGGGGGTAGAGGACAACATATCATTTTATGTGAAACTTTGTTAGGTAATACGTGAGAAAGTTTGAAGAGCTCATTTGTGTAAGTGGATATTGTTTCTTGTGACTTTATTGTTATTGCTCTCTTGGGGAAATGGATGTCAGACCGAATTTTAAGTTCCGTACTGGCATAATTAGCTACTGCATTTGCTCTAACTATATATTTAGCAGTTGATAACTTCCTCCAATCTTCCAAGGGAAGGATGCCGGCTGTTTTATATACTTCTTGTGTTTTTGTATACACCGGTACCCCAAGAGCACATTTAATAGCTTTACTATCTAAGCTTTGAAGTTTTTTCAAATAGCATTTTGGAGCTGAAAAATAGACCTCTTGACCATAAGCCAACTTAGATCTGACTAAAGTTGTGACAAGATGTAACAACGTTTTAGTGTCCTGTCCCCAGGACTGTTTACTAATAATTCTTATTAAATTATAGCTTTTCATAGCTTTACATAACAAGGCATCAATATGTTCTTTCCACTGTAAACTAGAAGTCAATTGTACTCCCAGAAATTTCACGTGAGTAGTATATTTCAGTTCCTCATCACCAATTTTAAACAACGGTACTTCTTTTGGACTTAGACCATTATTAAAAAGCATCATGTGTGTTTTTTCATTGGATATTTCCAGGCCGTTAACTGTTAAGTAAGTGGAAATATTATTAATTTCATGTTGATAGACCTTTTTAATGTATTTTATTTCTCTCAAGGAAGTCTTCCTTTTTAACGAAACATTCATCCAGATTGCTATATCATCAGCGTACTGAGCAACGTTTACATTATTTGAGACTTGAGTTGGTAGGTCATAGATCAAAATATTAAATAATAGAGGAGATATTACGGAACCCTGAGGAATTCCCATGTTTACAGATCGTTTTTCAGAGTATGTATTACCTATTTTAGTGACTATACTTCGGTCACTTATAAATGTTTTGATAAAATTATAAAGATTACCGTTGAGACCAATATGTTTAAATTTCAACAAAAGTCTTGCATGCCAGACTTGATCGTATGCTTTTTTAAGATCAAAGAAGGTAGCTAAGACATTTTTCCTTTTAGCAAACTGATTTTTTATTTGAGTTGTTAACTTAACTAAATGGTCTGATGTTGATCTACCTTTTCGAAACCCAGATTGATTGATAGGTATTATATTATTTTTCTCACAAAAGTAACTCAGTCTATTCACTATAATTTTTTCCATTAGTTTTGAAACATGGGATGTAAGCGAGATAGGTCTGTAACTACCTGGATCTGAAAGGGGTTTATTAGGTTTTGGTATTGGTAACACAATCGAAGTCTTCCAAATGTCAGGTAAGCGACCACTTTCCCAGCATTTTAGTATGATATTGTGTAAGTATTCAATCCATTTCTCTGGTAAATGATTTAAAGGGTATATGAAACGCCATCCAGTCCTACAGCCGATTTTTTGTTGTTCAACGAGAGAAGGGCATCTTTAAGTTCTTTTAATGTAATTTTTGAATTTATGTACATGTGACTATCAGGGGCAGGATCTGAGTATGCGACGGACTCTTCAATTTTCCGTCTTTCCTCCCTTAATGGAGTAGACAAGCTACTGGAATTACTTGTTCTTGAAAAGAACTGTACAAATTCTTCAGCTTTCTCAGATGACGAAGGAAAGTCTTTATCTTTAATCTTAATAGGAAACTGTGGTAAATTAAAACCATTTTTCATTTCTTTGATCTTATTCCAAATTTTAGGAAGATCTTTAGGCCCGGAAATTTGTTCAGAGCAAAAATCTGACCAATAGCGCTTTTTGGCTTGGGCTATAACTTTGTTTGAGTGAATCTTAGCCATTTTCATATTGTAATGGTCTTCTGGAGATTTAGTTTTTAAATAGAGTTTATACATTTTCTTTTTTTCATTCTTTGCTTCTTCACATAATTGATTCCACCAACTATTTCCAACATGAGTACCTTTGTTTACATTTTTCCTTTTTGGAATGGAATTGTTTGCTGCCTCATGTAGCGCGTCGGTGAAATGGGAATACATATCATTAATATTGACGCATTCATTAAACGTGCAATCTTTTCCCATTAAAATCTTCCGGTATTTTACCCAGTTAGCACGTTTGTACATATATCGAGGTATAACGTCGTCTTGTTCTGGTGTGTTATCAAACGGTTCATTTATAACTGTAACAATTGGCAGGTGATCACTTCCGAGGGAGTCAGATGTAACATCCCACATGCTATTAATGACAAGGTCAGGTGATAACAAAGTTAGGTCAATGGCAGAAACCTTATGTTGAGGATTATCCGGAATTCTAGTTGTTCTACCGTCATTTAACAAGACTAATCCGGAGTCAATGACATTTTCTACGAAACGATTGTTAGATACATAGTGACAATCCTTATCCCAAAATGGAGAATGGGCATTAAAATCCCCCGTGATCAACCATTTCGCATTGTTGTCTAAAGTCCGTAGCCAGTCACTATTTTCACTATTAGGCCCACGTGGATAATACACAGAAAGTATGTTATAGATGACACAGAGTTAATCTTCACTTTCACAGCTACGCAATAAACACCGTCAGTGCCCTTTGGCACAGGAGGCGGAATGATCTTATAATCCACGTCTTTGCGTACATAAACGGCTGCATAAATCTTTGAGGTATTGTCACAGACGTGTGTCACTGGAGGAAAGTGGTAATCTTCTAACTTAGGTAATTTGCAATTTGCCACATTCAGTGACTGTAAGGCAACAATATGATGCTTATTTACGGATAAATATTGTTGAAGATGAGGATGATTAATATTCACTGATCGACTGTTCCATTGAAGAACAGAAAAACCAGTGTTATGTTGATTTTTGACTTGCATAACTACCCAAAACCAATAGTAGATAATTACATATATGAAGAAACAAAAAAATTAAACGAAAATAAAATCAAGATGAAGATAACTTTGGCGAAAGGAAACACACCTATGAACACCTAGCCTATAGTATAAGCGACAGTAAAAACCAATAGAAGAAAGTCGCTACTATATGCAGGTTGATGCTGGTGCATTCACTAC
This sequence comes from Monoplex corrugatus, assembly GCA_030674185.1. NCBI lineage: Eukaryota > Metazoa > Mollusca > Gastropoda > Littorinimorpha > Ranellidae > Monoplex > Monoplex corrugatus. Next base: position 19,046,056 of record JAPXFY010000014.1, on the reverse strand, counting down.
TTAAATACAGGATCACCAATCACAAAAATCTCTCAATGGATGGAAATAATTATGACTGGAGATGTTACCATTCCACCATGGACATTGAGACCGATTGACATGGGATGTTCCTGAATAATAGAATGGATCATAACTAGTGTTATAGGTGGTGAACGCGTAGTTTTGAGACTTCCTGCTTGGATGACGAGGTTTCCGCTTTTGTGACTCCCAGAGGACACTGTTGACATGTCTGCCGATGTTCC
>JAPXFY010000014.1:19003314-19038314 GCA_030674185.1 Monoplex corrugatus | reverse complement strand
AAAGAAAAGGATGCCACAAGACTTCAGAAGGCAGTTCAGCAAGGCCAACAGGGGCAGTGGACAACTTGGGACAATGCACTTTAAAGAAGTCTAAGCTGGAATGACCTGCGGGATATGGCCCCTCTCAGAGTCAGTTTCATCCTTAGATCTATGTATGACCTTCTGCCTTCGAATGGTAGTCTGATGAAATGGGGGAAATCAGATAAGCCAGGGCAAACAGAGAGTGGAACATGTCCTGAGCTCATGCAATGTAGCCTTAACCCGAGGAAGGTGTGTACACAGGGAAGCACAATCAAGTGCTTCAAGAGATGGCACAAGCGATCGGCACTGCGATCAGTACTGCCACAGAAGCTCCAATAACCTTCTACACAGCATCATCATCATGATGTGCCCAGCCGCATGGTATTGGCAATCATGGCCCTCCACATGCATCTACCCCTTGTCGCTGCAAGCACATCTTCCACTCCCCCCCCCCCACCTGTCCTCAGCCACCCTGCAAGTCTGTCCAACACTCTCTCCCTGGGTCCACCTGGTGCCCTCTTTCCTTCCAGCTCTCCCGCTGTGACCAGGTGCTCTATTTCCCCTTTCCTCATAAAATGGCCTATGAATGTTGCCTATCTTTTTCCTAATCTTCCTCATCAATGATCTTCTTGTGTCTGCCTTCATCAGGACTGCCTCGTTTGTTTTCTTTACTGTCCACGGAACTCTCATAACCCAGACTTCTCTTTTCTGACAACTCTTCTGTTGTCAAGGTCGTAGGAGTAGTCTGCATCGTTAGTGACCAGCCTGTCAAAGTATAAGCTTGCCTCAAGACTATTCTGGTGGAACTGACGTTGTGTAGGCAGTAGCCCTTTTCTTGTCTGTTGCATTTTATCAGAAGAATCTTCCCTGACAAAAATATGTTGGAAACCCTCTTAAGTCTTTAACTTCCTGGCATTGACAAGCACTCACATGTTCTGTCGACAGAACAGAAACATAACAATGATGGCTTTACCAGATCAACACAACCTGTCAACTTCTCTTTCTTCAGATATTCCCATTCCAACTTGAATGACTTCCTTAACTTTCTGCTTACAGTCCTCAAAAGTCTGGTCCTCCCTCCTTGGCTGAAAACCAAAGAAGAGAAGGTTGTTGCGTCTGCACTGGTTGTCCAGGTGATCAAATTTGTTTGCCAGAAAACTGACAGTTTCATGTCATCTGTCATTTTCAGACCTCAAGGACTGGGACTGCTACTGGAGCTGCTTGTTGCTGTCAGCAAGTATGACACTTGTTGCTCCTCTGCTTGAAACAGACGGTGTTCAGTTTCTGTTTCACGCTCGCTGATTATTTTCCATGATCGGTAAATGCTTTTCCACTATCTTCCCATGTCAATCGCTGTTAGCCTCAATATTTAAAACGGCATGCTGATCAAAGCCAGCAGTGGCTTTGCATCCATTCTGGCACAGACGATTGAAAGGACAATTTCCAAAACATCAGTCAACTGCATCAAAACATCAGACAGCAACAACACATTTACAATAAAATATTCTACCTAATTCTGCAGTACAAAGGAATCAAAACATAAACTGACAAACATCCCATACAGATTCACAACAAAATATCCCACAGAATTCTACGGTCAAAGGAATCAAAACTTAAATTGACAAACATCACATACAGAATCACCACAAAGTATTCCACATAATTTTACAGTCGAAGAATTGAATAAATTCCAGTGTTACTTCATTTTCAAGAAGCAAGCTCAACTTCTCCGTCTCCTAGCCACTGAACCGCTGTGCCACAGGGCTTTGTGTAAGGGGGTTGGAACCTTGACACACCGTAGCTGTGAATTTTTGGGTGGAAGAAGAGTGGAGGGTGTGTGTGGTTGTGATGGCGGTGGTGGTGGTGGTGGTGTTTCGGCATGCAGTGTTTCTCGCGAAGTTGTTCATAAATCATAACTTGACATGACGTGTCATGTGCGGCTATGCCCTCTACATTTACACACACACACACACACCACACACACACACACACACAACACACACACACACACACACGCACACACCACACACATACACACACACATAACACACCACACACACACACAACACACACACACACACACACACACACAACAGCACACACACACACACCACAACAGAAGCACGCACGCCAAACACCACACACACACAACACATACACACACACGCACGCACACACACACAACACACACACACACACACACATACACACACACACACACACACACAAACAGAAGCACGCACGCACACACACACAGACGCACAAAACACACACACCCTACTCACAAACCAAGCACACACACACACACACACACACACACACACACACACACACCACACACACACACACACACACACACACAACACACACACACACACGCACGCACCACACACACACACACACACATACACACACAAACAGAAGCACGCACGCACACACACACAGACGCACAAAACACATACACCCTACTCACAAACCAAGCACACACACACACACACACACACACACACACACACACACACACACACACACACACACACACACACACACACGCTAGTAGGTATGCGCTAGAAGCGAACCATGTGTGTATGTGTGTGTGTGTGTGTGTGTGTGTGTGTGTGTGTGTGTGTGTGTGTGTGTGTGTTGAGTGTGTGTGTTGTGTTGGTTTGTGTGTGTTGTGTGTGTGTGTGTGTGTGTGTGTGTGTGTGTGTGAGGGGAATTAACTCTTAGGTTCAAGTCGTTCTAAGAAATGTCGTCTGCTTCTTGATTCGGTTGTAATTTGTAACACATGGCTACCTACACAAAGTGATTGTGAATGGGTAAGTATGGATGAGAGGGGTGCGAGCTGTGGACGGGTAGGCTTGAAAATAGCTTGCCAGTTTTACTATGGATTCCACTTACACCTGGCCAGAACGGTATGATTATGAACCAGGGGTCAGATGTTTCGCCCTCAGGTGGCCCACTTTCAATTTTTAGTTCGCACAGGGGGGTCGGAATGTGTTTTTATCCGTTTCCGTTATTTTGAGCTGGGATGAAAGATGGACTGAAGGAATTGGGGTGGTGGAGACAATGAGTCGTTGGTGGTGGACAGATGGAGGTCATGTGTGTTATTGTGTTGATGGTGGGTTTGTGTCATGTGTGTTATTGTTTGATGGTGGGTTTGTGTCATGTGTGTTGTTGTGTTTGGTGGTGGGTTTGTGTCATGTGTGTTATTGTTTGGTGGTGGGTTTGTGTCATGTGTGTTATTGTTTGGTGGTGGGTTTGTGTCATGTGTGTTGTTGTTTGGTGGTGGGTTTGTGTCATGTGTGTTATTGTTTGATGGTGGGTTTGTGTCATGTGTGTTGTTGTTTTGGTGGTGGGTTTGTGTCATGTGTGTTGTTGTTTGTGGTGGGTTGTTGTTGTGTGTTGTTGTTTGGTGGTGGGTTTGTGTCATGTGTGTTATTGTTTGGTGGTGGGTTTGTGTCATGTGTGTTGTTGTTTGGTGGTGGGTGTTGTGTCATGTGTGTTGTTGTTTGGTGGTGGGTTTGTGTCATGTGTGTTATTGTTTGGTGGTGGGTTTGTGTCATGTGTGTTATTGTTTGATGGGGGTTTGTGTCATGTGTGTTGTTGTTTGGTGGTGGTGTTTGTGTGCATGTGTGTTGTTGGTTGGTGGTGGTTCGATGGGTCATGTGTGTTGTTGTTTGGTGGTGGTGGACAGATGGAGGTCATGTGTGTTGTTGGTTGGTGGTGGTGGACAGATGGAGGTCATGTGTGTTGTTGGTTGGTGGTGGTGGACAGATGGAGGTCATGTGTGTTGTTGGTTGGTGGTGTACAGATGGAGGTCATGTGTGTTGTTGTTTGGTGGTGTACAGATGGAGGTCATTGTGTTGTTGGTTGGTGGTGTACAGATGGAGGTCATGTGTGTTGTTGTTGGTGGTGAAACAGAATGAGGTGATGTGTGTTGTTGGTTGGTGGTGTACAGATGGAGGTGATGTGTGTTGGTTGGTGGTGTACAGATGGAGGTCATGTGTGTTGTTGTTTGGTAGTGTACAGATGAGGTGATGTGTGTTGTTGTTTGGTGGTGTACAGATGGAGGTCATGTGTGTTGTTGGTTGGTGGTGTACAGATGGAGGTCATGTGTGTTGTTGTTTGGTGGTGTACAGATGGAGGTCATGTGTGTTGTGGTTGGTGGTTGTGATGTACAGATGGAGGTCATGTGTGTTGTTGTTTGGTGATGTACAGATGGAGGTCATTGTGTTTGTTGGTTGGTGGTGTACAGATGGAGGTCATGTGTGTTGTTGGTTGGTGGTTGTGATGTACAGATGGAGGTTATGTGTGTTGTTGTTTGGTGGTGTACAGATGGAGGTCATGTGTGTTGTTGTTGGTGGTTGTGATGTACAGATGGAGGTCATGTGTGTTGTTGTTTGGTGATGTACAGATGGAGTCATGTGTGTTGTTGGTTGGTGGTGGTGTACGGGATGGAGGTCATGTGTGTTGTTGGTTGGTGGTGTACAGATGGAGGTCATGTGTGTTTTTGGTTGGTGGTGTACAGATGGAGGTCATGTGTGTTGGTTGGTGGTGGTGTACAGATGGAGGTACTGTGTGGTTGGTTGGTTGGTGGTGGTGTACAGATGGAGGTCATGTGTGTTGTTGTTTGGTGGTGTACAGATGGAGGTCATGTGTGTTGTTGGTTGGTGGTGGTGTACAGATGGAGGTCATGTGTGTTGTTGTTTGGTGGTGTACAGATGGAGGTCATGTGTGTTGTTGTTTGGTGGTGTACAGATGGAGGTCATGTGTGTTATTGTTTGGTGGTGTACAGATGGAGGTCATGTGTGTTGGTTGGTGGTGGTGTACAGATGGAGGTCATGTGTGTTGTTGGTTGGTGGTTGTGATGTACAGATGGAGGTCATGTGTGTTGTTGGTTGGTGGTTGTGATGTACAGATGGAGGTCATGTGTTTTGTTGGTTGGTGGTTGTGATGTACAGATGGAGGTCATGTGTGTTGTTGGTTGGTGGTGTACAGATGGAGGTCATGGTGTTGTTGGTTGGTGGTTGTGATGTACAGATGGAGGTCATGTGTGTTGTTGGTTGGTGGTTGTGATGTACAGATGGAGGTCATGTGTGTTGTTGGTTGGTGGTTTGTGATGTACAGATGGAGGTCATGTGTGTTGTTGGTTGGTGGTGTACAGATGGAGGTCATGTGTGTTGTTGTTTGGTGGTGTACAGATGGAGGTCATGTGTGTTGTTGGTTGGTGGTTGTATGTACAGATGGAGGTCATTGTGTTGTTGTTTGGTGGTGTACAGATGGAGGTCATGTGTGTTGTTGGTTGGTGGTTGTGATGTACAGATGGAGGTCATGTGTGTTGTTGGTTGGTGGTGTACAGATGGAGGTCATGTGTGTTGTTGGTTGGTGGTTGTGATGTACAGAGGGAGGTCATGTGTGTTGTTGGTTGGTGGTTGTGATGTACAGATGGAGGTCTTTGTGTGTTGTTGAGTTGGTGGTGTACAGATGGAGGTCATGTGTGTTGTTGGTTGGTGGTTGTGATGTACAGATGGAGGTCATGTGTGTTGTTGGTTGGTGGTGTACAGATGGAGGTCATGTGTGTTGTTGGTTGGTGGTTGTGATGTACAGATGGAGGTCATGTGTGTTGTTGGTTGGTGGTTGTGATGTACAGATGGAGGTAATGTGTGTTGTTGGTTGGTGGTGTACAGATGGAGGTCATGTGTGTTGTTGGTTGGTGGTTACAGATGGAGGTCATGTGTGTTGTTGGTTGGTGGTTGTGATGTACAGATGGAGGTCATGTGTGTTGTTGGTTGGTGGTTGTGATGAAACAGATGGGGTCATGTGTGTTGTTGGTTGGTGGTGTACAGATGGAGGTCATGTGTGTTGTTGGTGGTGGTTGTGATGTACAGATGGAGGTCATGTGTGTTGTTGGTTGGTGGTGTACAGATGGAGGTCATGTGTGTTGTTGGTTGGTGGTGTACAGATGGAGGTCATGTGTGTTGTTGGTTGGTGTTGTATGTACAGATGGAGGTCATGTGTGTTGTTGGTGGTGGTTGTGATGTACAGATGGAGGTCATGTGTGTTGTTGGTTGGTGTGTCGATGGAGGGTCATGTGTGTTGTTGGTTGGTGGTGTACAGTGGAGGTCATGTGTGTTGTTGTTTGGTGGTGTACAGATGGAGTCATGTGTGTTGTTGGTTGGTGGTTGTGATGTACCGATGGGGTCATGTGTGTTGTTGTTTGGTGGTGTACAGATTGAGGTCATGTGTGTTGTTTGGTTGGTGGTTGTGATGTACAGATGGAGGTCATGTGTGTTTTGGTGGTGGTGTACAGATGGAGGTCATGTGTGTTGTTGGTTGGTGGTGTACAGATGGAGGTCATGTGTGTTGTTGGTTGGTGGTGTACAGATGGAGGTCATGTGTGTTGTTGGTTGGTGGTGTACAGATGGAGGTCATGTGTGTTGTTGGTTGGTGGTGTACAGATGGAGGTCATGTGTGTTGTTGGTTGGTGGTGTACAGATGGAGGTCATGTGTGTTGTTGTTGTTTGGGGGTGGGTTTGTGTGATGTGCTTGTGGAACGGACGTGTCTTCATGCGTCTTTTTATCCTTTCAAACCATTTTTAAAAACTCCCTTCTGTCAAAGCCAGTTACAAACGTATTGACAAACAGTATCAGCAAAGCGTAGCAGTGGGTACGACATACAGTATAAAATTTTGCATTCCACAAAAAGAAACTTTAAATTCATAACGAAGATATGCACATTCGAACAGAGCATAATTAACAACCACAAAACTGTTTTCATGCTATTTTTTTCTTTGATTATTGCAGACAGAGATATAGATTTTATTACAACGTTACTTAGCTTGTTCCAGTCACAGACTGATACAAAGACAGGATATAAAACACGTACCTAGACAGAACCTTGACATCGTGCCAACGCACAGGGTTTATGTACAGGCTTAAGGCTTGTGCCGTGATCATTTTGGATCTTCTCCATTAAGTGGCATCAGTGGTGTCAGTGTATTTGGAATTTATATGTAATGTAGGGATAGGCCACTACCTGTGTGTAATGTAAAGACAGGTCATCAGCCATTAAAAAAAGCTGTGTGTAATGTAGGGACAGGCCCTCAGCCCTCAATAACAAGCTGTGTGTACTGTAGGGACAGGCCCTCAGTCCTCAATAACAAGCTATGTGTAATGTAGGGGACTAAGCCCTCAGTCCTCAATAACAAGCTGTGTGTAATGTAGGGACAGGCCCTCAGTCCTCAATAACAAGCTGTGTGTACTGTAGGGACAGGCCCTCAGTCCTCAATAACAAGCTGTGTGTACTGTAGGGACAGGCCCTCAGCCCTCAATAACAAGCTATGTGTGTGTACTGTAGGGACAGGCCCTCAGCCCTCAATAACAAGCTGTTGTGTGTAATGTAGGGACAGGCCCTCAGCCCTCAATAACAAGCTGTGTGTACTGTAGGGACAGGCCCTCAGCCCTCAATAAACAAGCTATGTGTGTGTACTGTAGGCCAGACCACTGGCCCTCAGTAACTTGTACAGCTCACTGTTGAGTTCATCAAACTGTCTAGAAATATACATAACAAGGAGTGTTAAACTTCAGATAACAATATACGAGAGAGGAGGTGGGGGTGGACAGACGGACAGAGGGAAAGGCGGAGAGAAAGAGAGAGAGAGAGAGAGAGAGAGAGAGAGAGGAGGAGAGAGAGAGAGAGAGAGAGAGAGAGAGAGAGAGGTTGGTTTTTTGGTTTGGTTCAGTTTTTACGCCGACACCCACCTCAGGTGATATGGCCGACGGGGATAACCATCCCAGGGAACTGGGGGAAGGGGGGGGGGCATGTCTAATCCTATACTGACACCACCAGAACAACAACAATGACGTTAAGATGGGACAGTAAGAGGTCCAGTTTTAATGTAGCGCACACCGGGAGTCGAACCCACAACTATTAGCATGTGAATCCGACGCTCAAAACCAACGGAGCTATTGGGGCCCGCGAGAGAGAGAGAGGTCAGATTCAGAACACTTTATTACCCATAGATAATAGCATCAGGGACATTTGGATCTGTCTTACCGCTAAGTCTTGTTACAACACACGAAATATGAGCATAACAAAGAGCTATAAAACATGAAACGTGGAACATATTATATAAAAGTGAGTTATGACAAAATACTGACTTTTATATAAACCAATGGCTCATACGCTTTACAAAAAGCATGAGAGAGAAAGGCACATACATGTAATTAGACAGATGGTAACCTTTAACAGTATCAATGTGGACAAAAACAATGACATAACAATATTGGTAGAAACAAAATATGACCGCTGGATCTTTAGGGTAAAACACAAAACATTGAAAAGTATCTTGTTTGTGAAACGTCGAGCTCGAAACGTCGTGCTTATATTACTCCAAAGGATCTTTCATAAACAAGATACTTTTCAATACTGGTAGAAATTTAAATACTATTCTATTCCTCTGTACCCTCGGGTGTTTCTTGTTAACTCAAGGGTAATAGCATTAAGTCCCTTTCTACAGCTAGGTTGGGAGTTTCCGACTGCTGACAGTGGAGATTATTTATAGTAAGGGGAAAGGAGCTGGTAGCTATCATGTCCACACGAACAGAGAACCGAAAAAAAAGCATCGGTATCTCACAATGATACTAACAATTTTAAAGGCTTCTTTGAGCAATTTTTTTGCTAGTCCTCGTATACTCTGAGAGTGGTAGGTCTTTAAAATCTACAGTACAGAACAGAACAACATCTGGCAGCTATGCGAACTGTGGCAAGGTGGGCTGCCCAAAAGAGAGGTGAGAGCCCAGAGTTAGGGCGAGAGAGGGCTCTTCCGTTCTCTCTTGGTCCGGATGCTGGACTGGACCTGGTTGGTGCGCGTTGTGTGGCTGTGTCCCGGGGTTTGTCATCTCCCCACCTTGCCGTTCGGTTTGTAAACAGGGTGACTGGTGGCTGGAACCGAATGGGTCATGCAAAACATAGACAGCCCCCTTTTTGCTTGGTGGGGTTGTTATCGAGTTGCGTCAGGAGCTTGTCCGGATAGTGGCGATGCATCGGTGCTCTACGTCGCATCCGCACCTTCGGGTGTTTCTTGTTAATTTGAAGGACAGTTCACTGAAATAGCCAACAGAATCGGCCAAGCCTAAAACAGCATTCAAGAAGTTGAAAAGCATTCTTACCAACAAATGCCTATCAATTAATATCAGGAAAAGAGTTCTTGAATGTTATATAGAACCAATACTGTTGTACGGCTGCGAGGCGTGGACAGTCAACAAAGTCAGAACAAGATTGAGGCAGCCGTGATGTGGTTTCTAAGAAGAATGTTGAGAGTTCCATGGACAGTCTTGATAGAGGCAGACACAAGCAGATCATTCATAAGGAAGATTAGGAAAAGACAGGCAACATTTATGGGCCATTTTATGAGGAAAGGGGAATTGGAGCACCTGGTCACAACAGGAAAGCTGGAGGGAAAGAGAGCACCGGGTAGACCCAGGGAGAAGATACTAGATGGACTTGCAGAGTGGCTAGGGACAAAGAGGGTGGAAGAGATGCTTGAGGCAACAAGTGATAGAGACAAATGGAAGTCCATAATCCGCCAACGCCATGCGGCAAGGCACCTGATGATGATGATGATGATGATGAAGGATAGTAGCATTAGGTCCCATTGGACCTGTCTTAGAGCTAGGCCTTGTACTACATACACGCTTAATATGAGTATAAAAAAAGCGCCATAAAACAAAAAAATGTGAAACGTAGAAGTGAACTGTAATAGAATACTTTATTTTATATGCCAATGGCTTATGTGCTTTACAAAAGCGTGAGAGACAAAACCATATACACACACGTCAATAGATACATATTAACCTTTAACAATAAAAATGAGGACAACAACAATGATATAACAGTATTGGTAGTAGTTGTAATAATATTCTGTCAAAAAAAAAAAAGTGAATTACAGACATAGAACGAAAGTAAAAGATGAAAGTAAATGAAGCAAAGGGGGTGGGGGGGACATGTAGTGCAATGATGAAAAAAGATTAACTATAACATATACTACGTCACAGAGAGAGAGAGAGAGAGAGAGAGAGAGAGAGAGAGAGAGAGAGAGAGAGAGGAGAGAGAGAGAGAGGAGAGAGAGGAGGGAGAGGAGAGAGAGAGAGAGGAGAGGGAGAAACTGAAATGGAAACTGAAAATGGTTTATTGCCATTGACATTTTTGTCCTTGTGGCAAGGAGCATAAAACAAAGTCATTATATTTTCGGCGACGTTTTCTCGAAACAAAGATTTATAAATATAGTCATGGCTGACAATACATCCATTTGAATTTTTTCCCTAAAGATGAAGAAAAAATTGAACGGATAAAGTTGAACAAAATGTTGAACAAAAAGTTGAAGAAACAGTTGACCACCCAACGTAATTAGTCATATGAGTAAGAGGAAGACCCAAATCCGCCAAATAAACATAAGAACAGTATAAAGTGATATCTTCACTGAAGATAAACTTACATTAATTTAAAAAGTTGAACAAAAAGTTAAAGAAACAGTTAACCACCCGACATTATTAGTCATATAAGTAAGAGGAAGACCCAAATCCAGAAAACAAACAAAAAAAAACAATATAAAGTAACAGCGAGAGAGAGAGGTGTGTGTGTGTGTGAGAGAGAGGAGCGAGAGAGAGAGAGAGAGATAGATAGATAGATAGAGAGAGAGAGAGAGAGAGAGAGAGAGAGAGAGAGAGAGAGAGAGAGAGAGAGAGAGAGGAGAAGAGAGGTGCATCAAGGAAGTAAATTGGCAGGCGGAAAGAACGACAAACTGGGTCATCTCATATAATGAAACACACACACACACACACACACACACACACACACATTCTGCTCTGCGCTCCACCTCTCTGTAACACACTGTGTGTGTAGTTGTGTGTTGTGTGTGTGTGTGTGTGTGTGTGTGTGTGTGTGTGTGTGTGTGTGTGTGGTTGTGTTGTGTGGTGTGTGTGTGTGTGTGTCCGTGTTGTCAGCTGATCTCGTCAGTTCACTTCAGTCCGAGCCGGAGTTGTGTGGTGTGTGTGTGTGTATGTGTACTTGAGTGTGTCAAATTGTTGTGATAACAGGAGAGCAGTGCCTTGCACCTCGCGCACACACCCCACAGTGACAGTGCCACCCGTTCAACACCCGCCTGGCTACCACACGACACTACCACACCAGTCAGGCTACCTGCCCAAGATCCTTCTGATCGGCCTCTGCTCTGTGTGTCTGTGTGTGCTTGTCTTCAGGCCTGGGACGAGGAAGTGGGCGATGAGGTAGGAATCAGTTTAGTACAGCAGTAGTAGCACACTAGGTGCTTGTGTGTCTTGTTCGGCAAGGGATTGTACGTATTATCGCTTTCATTGTCTTGTGTAGTAGAGTCGGGCTGGTTGGTATTTTTGACAGAGCCGTGTAGACTCCGTCGAGTTCAATCCCAGCCCGCAACATTAAAAACTGGCATGTTCGCCGTCTGTCTTAACCCTTTGGCTCCCGCACCCTATCCCACCAACTGCAAAAAAACAACAACAAACAAAACGAAAAAAAAAACCACCTTAACTTTTTGATTTCCGTACCCTATATACCAGCTTCCTGCAGGATGTCAGTGGATAAGATGAAGGAATTAAAGGGTTAAGTTTTTGATTTGCTAGCATGGTAAGACAGTGCGTGATGCTGGTGGACAGGGTTCGGGAGTCAAAGGGTTAATTAATGTTTCCATCATCCTAGTTGTGCCACTTGGCGTTTCATAGGGTCCCTTCTCTCCTTCCTCCCTTCCCATTTCAATACCTTGCCATCGTATAGGGAGGGAGTTTTGTGCAGGCTCACCGAGCCTGCCACATGATCACAGGCAGATTTGGGCGGAGGGCTTATGGAATTACCCGAGTGCGATGAATCAGTCCTGAACTAACTCTCAACCCGGTAAACTGCACACTGCTAAGTGCTATAGTATAGCACAGGCCTACAGCTTGTGCAGGGGCTACTTTCCTTTCTGCTGTGCTGTGTGTCCTACACTTCATTGTGTCATGTCTTGCGATTGTATTTTGAAGCAATGCTATTGCGGTATCATGTGTCGTCGTCGCTTTGACTGCCCGCCTGCCCGAGTGTGTGCGTTTGCCTGTTGTGTGTAAGTGTATGTGTGTGTGTGTGTGTGTCTGCGTGCGTGTATACCTGCCCATCTCTGTAGGTGTTTAGGTGTGTCTGTGTGCCAAAGTGTCCATACTTTGTTTGGATGTATGAATATGCGTTCATATGGAAGAGTGTTCTCGTATATCCTGCGCGTACCGTCGACGACATTGCTGTTTTCATGTCTTGTTTTAAGTCATTTCATTATTGTTGATATATGTTTTTTTTATGTAGGCTATAACATTTTCTTCCAGGGATGTCGCAATATATACAAATCTTCGCTTGGCTTTCTTCTGTGTTTGTAAGCGGATTCATTCTATAAACTTTTTCAATGGGCTTCAATGTGTTCTTGTTCTCGTAATACGACAGGCTGTAGACGTAGACGTGTTAGCTTTGTATTTCATTACAAACTCTCTCGCTTGCTCTGTCAGCCCACGGTCGTCCTCTGTGTGTGTGTGTGTGTGTGTGTGTGTGTGTGTGTGTGTGTGGTGTGTGTGCGCGTGCGCGCGCGTGTGTGTGAGTGTGTGTCAGTGTGCGTCTATAGGCTTGTTGTGGGTGTCACTGAGAACAGATCACTGATAACACGTTTTATTGTGCTCTTACTAATACGTCGGTTTCACACCAACACACAATATTCGAGCAATGTAAAAAGTATGATCAAAGTAAGTGAGCGTGGTTAAACGTACGGCGCGCACGCGCATGCACACACATAACGCACACACATACACACTCATCATACTCCTACACACACACATACACATGCACACACACTCACACACACTCATAATACTCATACACACACACACACACACACGCTTATCATACTCATACACACAGACAGGCACACATGCTAACGTGCGTAATACAGTCAGCTATACAATTGAGCGCGCCCGTATCTACACTACATTTGTATGTTAACCCTTTCACTCCCTCACCCTGACTCCAGCTTCCTATAGGAAGCTGGTGGATAGGGTGAGGGAGTCAAAGGGTTAATTTTTTTTGCAGTTCGTGGATAGGGTGCGTGAGTTAAAGGGTTAAAGCGCCATTCTTATTTCTACTGTCACATGGAATTATAGCTAATACCCTTAGGATCACATCCATTATCACTAACAAACAACACACACACACACACACACACACACACACACACACATACACACAGACAGACAGACAGACAGACACACATACACACACACATACACACACACACACACACACACACACACACACAGATACACACTTACACTCAGGCACACACAGAGACACATATACACAAGACACATAGTCACACCTATCACATGCACACACACACACACACACAGACAGACACACACACACAACACACACACATACACACACACACACACATCACACACACACACACACACACTTACACTCAGACACACACAGAGGCACATATACACAGACACATATGGACACACACAGACACACCTATCACATGCACACACATACACACACACAGACACACACACACACACACACACACACACACACACACACACACACACACACACATACACACACACACACAAACACACACACACACACACACACACACACGCACACGCACATACACTCCCCTCCCTCCCTCCTCCCTTCCCCCTCCCCCATGACGGTGTCCACGCGGTAATTAAGATGTGTGGTAAGAAATCCAAAACAAGTGTGACTGCCCGCGTTCAAGCAAACAGAAACCAGAAAAAAAAAAACACGAACGAAGAAAACGAACGCGTATTTAATACAACAAGACAGGACAGGCGCAAAATTTCGGCCAACTGGCCTTTGTCAAGCGTAAGATCACAAACAAACAAACACACTCATAATTTTTGTATCTGGTGTTTGTTTGTTTGTAATCTTACGCTTGACAAAGGGCAGTTGGCCGAAATTTTGCGCCTGTCTTGTCTTGTTATATTAAATACGCGTTCGTATTCTTCTTTCGTGTTTTTTTCTGGTTCGTGAGATGTGTAGCGTAGAAACAGTTAACCGACATCTGACTGCGACTGTAGATACGAGTATGTATCTGGGCAGGGATTCCAAGAGGATGGGAGATGGGGACACTACAGGACAGTGCAACGTAAATCATAAGTGATGGTGAAACACAGTGTTCAGTTAGTAAACCATGAGTGACGTTAAGATACGTTCATCAGTTAGTAAATCATAAATGATGTTAAGATCATTAAGCCGTTGATAAACCACAATTGACATCAAAATACATTAAAACCACAAATGACATCAAAATACGTTTATCAGTTAATAAACTGTAATGATGTTAATGTGCATTAATCAGTTCATAAACCGTAATGATGTTAAGTGCATTAATCAGTTAATAAACCTGTAATGATGTTAATGTGCATTAATCAGTTAATAAACCTAATGATGTTAAAGTGTATTAATCAGTTACTAACTAATGATTAAGTGCATTAATCAGTTAATAAACCTAATGATGTTAAGTGCATTAATCAGTTAATAAACCATAATGATGTTAAAGTGCATTAATCAGTTAATAAACCATAATGATGTTAAAGTGCATTAATCAGTTAATAAACCATAATGATGTTAAAGTGCATAATCAGTTAATAAACCATAATGATGTTAAAGTGCATTAATCAGTTACATAAACATAATGTTAAAGTGCATTCAATCAGTTAATAAACCATAATGATGTTAAAAGTGCATTAATCAGTCAATAAACCATAATGATGTTAAAAGGCATTAATCAGTTCAATAAACCATAATGATGTTAAAGTGCATCAATCAGTGAATAAACCATAATGATGTTAAAAGTGCATCAATCAGTCAATAAACCATAATGATGTTAAAGTGCATCAATCAGTGAATAAACCATAATGATGTTAAAGTGCATCAATCAGTCAATAAACCATAATGATGTTAAAGTGCATCAATCAGTGAATAAACCATAATGATGTTAAAAGTGCATCAATCAGTCAATAAACCATAATGATGTTAAAGTGCATCAATCAGTGAATAAACCATAATGATGTTAAAAGTGCATCAATCAGTCAATAAACCATAATGATGTTAAAGTGCATCAATCAGTGAATAAACCATAATGATGTTAAAGTTCATCAATCAGTTAATAAACCATAATGATGTTAAAAGTGCATCAATCAGTTAATAAACCATAATGATGTTAAAGTTCATCAATCAGTTAATAAACCATAATGATGTTAAAAGTGCATCAATCAGTCAATAAACCATAATGATGTTAAAAGTGCATCAATCAGTTAATAAACCATAATGATGTTAAAAGTTCATCAATCAGTCAATAAACCATAATGATGTTAAAAGTTCATCAATCAGTCAATAAACCATAATGATGTTAAAAGTTCATCAATCAGTTAATAAACCATAATGATGTTAAAAGTTCATCAATCAGTTAATAAACCATAATGATGTTAAAAGTTCATCAATCAGTTAATAAACCATAATGATGTTAAAAGTGCATCAATCAGTCAATAAACCATAATGATGTTAAAAGTGCATCAATCAGTCAATAAACCATAATGATGTTAAAAGTGCATCAATCAGTCAATAAACCATAATGATGTTAAAGTTCATCAATCAGTTAATAAACCATAATGATGTTAAAAGTGCATCAATCAGTTAATAAACCATAATGATTTTAAAAGTGCATTTATCAGTTGATAAACCATCTATTGATATCAAAGTACATTAGTAAGTTAATAAACCATAAATGACGTCAAAATACATTATCAGTTAATAAACATTTCGTGACGTTACTGTGTTGTGAGTTTCTGGACGAAGCAGCAGGGAAGTTTCAGTCTTTTTCTCCTAATTTTTGTTTGTTTGGTATTTGTTCGTTTGTGATCTGACGTCTACGCTTGACAAAGGCCAGCTAGTCGAAAATTTGCACCTGTCTTGTCTGGTTGCATTAAATACGCGTTCTGATTCTTTTTTCTTATTTTTGTTGTTGTTGTTGTTGTTCCCGTTTGCTTGAATGCGGGCAGCCACACTTGTTTTGGATTTCGTGATAGCTTTGTGTCAAACTCTCTCTCTCTCTTTCTCTCCCTCTCTCCCCCCCTCCCTCCCTCTCTCTCTCTCTCTCCCTCCCTCCCTCCCTCCCTCTCTCTCTCCCTGTGCACGTGTATGTAAGTGCATGTATGTGTTTGTGTTCGTGAATGCTTAAAATTGGTACTAATTATAAAAAGAAATTATATTTGTTTAGTGCTAATCTGCATGATTACAGTTTACATATTTTACAATATATCCCACACACACAAACACATAAGAATACACAGATAAAGAAACATGCACAAACGAATATACACTAACAATGTCTAGTCATACATACACAAAAAATATTATGGTCATAAACACACACACACACACACACACACACACACACACACACACACACACACACACACACATATATATATATATATATATATATATATATACATACATATATATATACATATATATATGTATATATATATATATATATGTGTGTGTGTGTGTAAATATCTATATGTATACATATATATAATTATACATTTTATATATATATATATATATATATATATATATATATATATTATATGAACATATATGAATAGTTTCACGATGCCCCATGGTCTGCAGCCAGAAGTGACAGTGGTCATCTGTGGATAAGCAGTCATGATGTCGTCAATGGAAGGCCTGAGTGATCAAGAAAGTCTGACTGTGACTTGATGTGTGAAAGGGTGGACAGGTTCCTCAGATCAGCTGGCAATGAATTCCAAGTACCGGTAGATGACGTGATGAAACTGAAAGCAGGCTCAATGACTGATTTAAAATAGCTTTTGGCACTTTGAGAAGCTTTTGTTCAGAGCATGACAAGGCGAACTGAAAGGTCTCACCTGTCTCACCTGTCTCACCTGTCGGCGTCACCGCGTTCCTGTTGGTCGCTGCACATCTGGATGCCACCATCTCCCTCCAGGCCGCTCTGTCTTGACTTTCGTGGACAATTTCTTGAATGTTTAGGCCACTGATGTTGGTTATGTTCTCGATGTATGAGACTGGTGGTCTGAAAGGTACAATGGTGAAAATCCGTTAAAATGGGATATGCAAGGCTTGCAGCTTTATATGGGCAGCAATATTCAATTGTTTACCATGTAGTTCTTTGAGTAATGCCTTCTTTTCTTCATGATGTGCTGCATTGGTCTGAATCCTTTCCAGTAGAGACATTTGGTCTGGTGGTAAGTCAGCGATCAAAGAATTACAGCAGTCTAGCCAAGAAGATCGTGACTGCTTATCTACGGATGCGCACTGTCACTTCTGGCTACAGACCATGTGGTATCCTGAAATTATTCATATAGTTATGTAGCCTATATGTTTATGACCATAATGTTTTTGTGTATGTATGGCTAGACAGTTTTAGTGTGCATTCGTTTGTGCATGTTTTTGGTCTATGTAAATCTTATGTGTATGTAGGATATAATATTGTAAAATATGTAATATGTAGCCTTGCAGATTAGCATGTATCAGAGACATGTTGTTTAACCCTTTGACTCCCGCACCCTATCCACCAACTGCAAAAGGTAAAGTTTTTGCTTTGCTAACATGGTTGACGATGCAGGATGCTGGTGGACAGCGTGCAGGACTCGAAGGGTTAATTTCTATTTTAGGCAGAGATGGTCTGACAGAAGCGATCCCCTTAAACGCTCGATGGGAACTATGGTAGATGCTGCTAATGTTTTTGCGTAGACAAATCTTAAGTCAGTCTTGAGTCAGAGGTATTTTACAAAAGTTTTGAACGAAATAGCAGTGCCATAGATCATTGAAAATTATAAAATAGATGAAAGGGCGTTTACAACAGGCAGGATTTCGGTAATTTGTAACATAACCATAGTTCATTGGGCTTTACAACTACATGGATGTAAACATATTGTAAACATACACATAGTATGTAGAGCCTTGTCATGGTAGTATGATAAACATTACACATAGTGAAGAGAGTATGTTACAACGACATGGATGTAACATATTGTAACATACAAGTAGTGATGTAATTTCCAGACAATGATATGAACATATTGTAACCATAATATTGATGTAGAGTAGTTAAAACAGACATGTGGTGAATGCATTGTTTGTGATGTGGAGTATTACAACAGTAGGGGATGTGATATATTGTAAAATAATAACTAGTATGCATAGAGCAGTTACAACAGAAGGGATGTAACATATTGTAAACATAACAACATAGTAATGTAGAGCATGTTACAACAGATAGGGGATGTGCAACATATTGTTAAACATAACAACATAGGCATGTAGAGCAGTTACAACAGACATGGAAATGTTGAAATATTGTAAACATAGACAACATAGTCATGTAGAGCAGTTACAAAGAAGAAAGTGGATGTCAACATATTGTAAACATAACAACATAGTGATGTAGAGCTGTTACAACAGACATGGGTGTCAAACATATTGTAACATAAAACATAGTAAATGTAGAGCTGTTACAACAGACAATAGATGTGAACAATGTAACATAACAACATAGTCATGTAGAGCGTTACAACAGACAGGATGTCAATATATTGTAAACATAAAACATAGTCATGTAGAGCTGTTACAACAGACAGGATGTAACATATTGTAAACATAACAACATAGTATGTAGAGCAGTTACAACAGACATGGGATGTCAACATATTGTAAACATAACACATAGTATGTAGAGCTGTTACAACAGACAGGGATGTGAACATATTGTAAACATAACAACATAGTATGTAGAGCTGTTACAACAGACATAAATGTCAACATATTGTAAACATAACAACATAGTGATGTAGAGCTGTTACAACAGACAGGGATGTAACATATTGTAAACATAACAACATAGTATGTAGAGCTGTTACAACAGACAGGGATGTAACATATTGTAAACATAACAACATAGTCATGTAGAGGTTACAACAGACATGGATGTGAACATATTGTAAACATAACAACATGTAGTAGAGCGTTACAACAGACAGGGATGTCACATATTGTAAACATAACAACATAGTGATGTAGAGCGTTACAACAGACATGGGATGTAACAATTGTAAACATAACAAATAGTGATGTAGAGTAGTTACAACAGACATGGGATGTCAACATATTGTAAACATAACAACATAGTGATGTAGAGCAGTTACAACAGACATGGGATGTAACATATTGTAAACATAACAACATAGTGATGTAGAGCAGTTACAACAGACAGTGGATGTGAACATATTGTAAACATAACAACATAGTGATGTAGAGCTAGTTACAACAGACAGGGGATGTCAACATATTGTAAACATAACAACATAGTGATGTAGAGCAGTTACAACAGACAGGGGATGTGAACATATTGTAAACATAACAACATAGTCATGTAGAGCAGTTACAACAGACAGGGGATGTGAACATATTGTAAACATAACAACATAGTGATGTAGAGCTGTTACAACAGACAATGGGATGTAACATATTGTAAACATAACAACATAGTGATGTAGAGCTAGTTACAACAGACAGGGGATGTGAACATATTGTAAACATAACAACATAGTGATGTAGAGCGTTTACAACAGACATGGGATGTCAACATATTGGTGAAAATCTTAAAA
The DNA here is from genome assembly GCA_030674185.1 of Monoplex corrugatus. Lineage (NCBI taxonomy): Eukaryota > Metazoa > Mollusca > Gastropoda > Littorinimorpha > Ranellidae > Monoplex > Monoplex corrugatus. The sequence goes on along the minus strand of JAPXFY010000014.1, from coordinate 19,018,499 downwards.
TGGGTATGAGGCTGCAAGCATATGGCAGCAATATAATTGTTTACATACAAAGCTATTTCATGTAGAGCTGTTACACTGACACTTCGTGAACATTATTGTTAACATGACAAAGAATTGTAAGCAGTTGTCACAGAAGATCGTGATTGCACATATTGCTAACATAGCACATAGTCATTAGCTGGTTACAACAGACATGGGATCCAATATTGTATACAATCATAGTATGTAGAGAGTTAAATAGACCATAATGTTTTTGTGTATGTATAGACTAGCAGTTTAGGGCGTTCAACACATGGATTGTGCATTATTTGTAAACATTAAAACATATATGTAGTGTTCAACGGATAAATATTGTAACATATGTAAACATAACAAGCATAGTCATGTAACAGTCAAGACATGGTTGATTTAACTTTGAACATAACCACTATCCATGCAGAGAGTTAACAGATTTGCATTTGAAACTAAACAACATGGGTTGAGATGCAGTAGAATGGATGTGAACATATTGTAAACTAAAGGGTTAATTTACAACAGACAGAGATGGTTGAAAATGATACACTAAACTAGTCGATGTAGGATTACATCGAAGGTGATGTGTCAATTTTTGAACGTAACAAATCTAGTCATGTCTGAGTCAGATTTACAAAGTGAAGGATGTAAATATTGTAATCATAACAACTTGTCAAGTAGATGTTCAACCAATGGAGTTGAAATATGTAAACAGGACACATCGGTTTGTGAGCTGTTACAAATACAGGTGTTGGTTCAACATGGAAAACATACAACAATAGCATGTTGAAGCCTTTTACAAAGAAGGGATGTAACATAATTTGACAAGAAAATACAAATTGACTGAGAGAGTAGTACATAAGACAGGGAGAACATAATTTGAAACAAGAAGAGAGTACAGTAATTGTACACAGAAGGATGTACATATTGTATAAATCTAGTATGTGAGAGTTACACAGACATGGATGTATATTGTAAACAAACACATAGTCATGTAGAGCTGTTACAACAGACATGGGATGTCAACATATTGTAAACTAACAACATAGTGATGTAGGTGTTACAACAGACAGGGATGTGAACATATTGTAAACATAACAACATAGTCATGTAGAGCAGTTACAACAGACAATGATGTGAACATATTGTAAACATAACAACATAGTCATGTAGAGCAGTTACAACAGACAATGGATGTGAACATATTGTAAACATAACAACATAGTGATGTAGAGCTGTTACAACAGACAGGGGATGTGAACATATTGTAAACATAACAACATAGTGATGTAGGGTGTTACAACAGACAGGGATGTGAACATATTGTAAACATAACAACATAGTCATGTAGAGAGTTACAACAGACAATGGATGTCAACATATTGTAAACATAACAACATAGTGATGTAGAGCTAGTTACAACAGACAGGATGTGAACATATTGTAAACATAACAACATAGTGATGTAGGCTGTTCAACAGACAGGGATGTCAACATATTGTAAACATAACAACATAGTGATGTAGAGCTAGTTACAACAGACATGGGATGTAACATATTGTAAACATAACAACATAGTGATGTAGAGCTGTTACAACAGACAGGGATGTGAACATATTGTAAACATAACAACATAGTGATGTAGAGCTGTTACAACAGACAGGGGATGTGAACATATTGTAAACATAACAAATAGTGATGTAGAGCTGTTACAACAGACAGGGATGTGAACATATTGTAAACATAACAACATAGTGATGTAGAGCGTTACAACAGACAGGGATGTGAACATATTGTAAACATAACAACATAGTCATGTAGAGCTGTTACAACAGACAGGGATGTGAACATATTGTAAACATAACAACATAGTGATGTAGAGCTGTTACAACAGACAATAGATGTAACATATTGTAAACATAACAACATAGTGATGTAGAGTAGTTACAACAGACAGTAGATGTCAACATATTGTAAACATAACAACATAGTGATGTAGAGCTGTTACAACAGACAGGGGATGTCAACATATTGTAAACATAACAACATATCATGTAGAGCAGTTACAACAGACATGATGTCAACATATTGTAAACATAACAACATAGTGATGTAGAGTAGTTACAACAGACAGGGGATGTCAACATATTGTAAACATAACAACATAGTCATGTAGAGCGGTTACAACAGACAGGGGATGTGAACATATTGTAAACATAACAACATAGTCATGTAGGCTGTTACAACAGACATGAGATGTAACATATTGTAAACATAACAACATAGTCATTGTAGAGCAGTTACAACAGACAATAGATGTCAACATATTGTAAACATAACAACATAGTGATGTAGAGCTGTTACAACAGACAGGGATGTGAACATATTGTAAACATAACAACATAGTGATGTAGAGCAGTTACAACAGACAATAGATGTAACATATTGTAAACATAACAACATAGTATGTAGAGCAGTTACAACAGACAATAGATGTCAACATATTGTAAACATAACAACATAGTGATGTAGAGCAGTTACAACAGACAATGGATGTGAACATATTGTAAACATAACAACATAGTCATGTAGAGAGTTACAACAGACAGGTGGATGTCAACATATTGTAAACATAACAACATAGTCATGTAGAGCAGTTACAACAGACAGGGGATGTCAACATATTGTAAACATAACAACATAGTCATGTAGAGTAGTTACAACAGACAATGTATGTGAACATATTTTAAACATAACAACATAGTGATGTAGAGCTGTTACAACAGACAATGGATGTGAACATATTGTAAACATAACAACATAGTATGTAGAGTAGTTACAACAGACAGGGATGTCAACATATTGTAAACATAACAACATAGTGATGTAGAGCAGTTACAACAGACAGGGGATGTCAACATATTGTAAACATAACAACATAGTGATGTAGAGCAGTTACAACAGACAGGGATGTAACATATTGTAAACATAACAACATAGTCATGTAGAGCAGTTACAACAGACAGGGGATGTGAACATATTGTAAACATAACAACATAGTCATGTAGAGCTGTTACAACAGACATAGATGTCAACATATTGTAAACATAACAACATAGTATGTAGAGCAGTTACAACAGACATGGGATGTCAACATATTGTAAACATAACAACATAGTGATGTAGAGCAGTTACAACAGACAGGGGATGTCAACATATTGTAAACATAACAACATAGTCATGTAGAGCAGTTACAACAGACAGGGGATGTCAACATATTGTAAACATAACAACATAGTATGTAGAGCATTTACAACAGACAGGGGATGTCAACATATTGTAAACATAACAACATAGTCATGTAGAGCAGTTACAACAGACAGGGATGTCAACATATTGTAAACATAACAACATAGTGATGTAGAGCTAGTTACAACAGACAGGGATGTAACATATGTAAACAACAATGTCATGTAGACAGTTACAACAGACGGGGATGTCAACATATTGTAAAATACAACATATGATTTAGAGCATTACAACAGACAGGGATGTTCACATATAACATCAACATAGATGAGACATTACAACAACAGGATGTCACATATTGTAACTAAATAGTCATTAAGCAGTACAACAGACAGGGGATGTCAAATATTGTAAACATAACAACATAGTCATGTAGAGCAGTTACAACAGACAGGGGATGTCAATATATTGTAAACATAACAACATAGTGATGTAGAGCTGTTACAACAGACAGGGGATGTGAACATATTGTAAACATAACAACATAGTGATGTAGAGCGTTACAACAGACAGGGGATGTCAACATATTGTAAACATAACAACATAGTGATGTAGAGCTGTTACAACAGACAGGGGATGTCAACATATTGTAAACATAACAACATAGTCATGTAGAGTAGTTACAACAGACAAGAGATGTGAACATATTGTAAACATAACAACATAGTCATGTAGAGCAGTTACAAACAGACAGGGGATGTCAACATATTGTAAACATAACAACATAGTCATGTAGAGTAGTTACAACAGACAATGGATGTGAACATATTGTAAACATAACAACTAGTCATGTAGAGCGTTACAACAGACAGGATGTGAACATATTGTAAACATAACAACATAGTCATGTAGATAGTTACAACAGACAATGGATGTGAACATATTGTAAACATAACAACATAGTCATGTAGAGTAGTTAAACAGACAATGGATGTGAACATATTGTAAACATAACAACATAGTCATGTAGAGCTGTTACAACAGACAGGGGATGTGAACATATTGTAAACATAACAACATAGTCATGTAGAGTGTTACAACAGACAAGGATGGAACATATTGTAAACATAAAACATAGTCATGTAGAGTAGTTACAACAGACAATGGATGTCAACATATTGTAAACATAACAACATAGTCATGTAGAGCAGTTACAACAGACAATGGATGTCAACATATTGTAAACATAACAACATAGTCATGTAGAGTAGTTACAACAGACAGGGGATGTGAACATATTGTAAACATAAGAACATAGTGATGTAGAGTAGTTACAACAGACAGGGGATGTCAACATATTGTAAACATAAACAACATAGTCATGTAGAGTAGTTACAACAGATAGGGATGTCAACATATTGTAAACATAACAACATAGTCATGTAGAGTAGTTACAACAGACAGGGGATGTGAACATATTGTAAACATAACAACATAGTGATGTAGGGCTGTTACAACAGACAGGGGATGTCAACATATTGTAAACATAACAACATAGTCATGTAGGGCTGTTACAACAGACAGGGGATGTCAACATATTGTAAACATAACAACATAGTGATGTAGAGCTGTTGCAACAGACAGGGGATGTCAACATATTGTATACATAACAACATAGTGATGTAGAGCAGTTACAACAGACAGGGGATGTCAACATATTGTAAACATAACAACATAGTGATGTAGGGCTGTTACAACAGACAGGGGATGTCAACATATTGTAAACATAACAACATAGTGATGTAGGGCTGTTACAAAAGACAGGGGATGTGAACATATTGTAAACATAACAATATAGTCATGTAGAGCTTTTACAACAGACATGGGATGTCAACATATTGTAAACATAACAACATAGTCATGTAGAGCAGTTACAACAGACAGGGGATGTCAACATATTGTAAACATAACAACATAGTCATGTAGAGCTGTTACAACAGACAGGGGATTGTCAAACATTATTGTAAACATAACAACATAGTGATGTAGAGCAGTTTCAACAGACAGGGGATGTCAACATATTGTAAACATAACAACATAGTGATGTAGAGCAGTTACAACAGACAGGGGATGTCAACATATTGTAAACATAACAACATAGTGATGTAGAGCTGTTACAACAGACAGGGGATGTCAACATATTGTAAACATAACAACATAGTGATGTAGAGCAGTTACAACAGACAGGGGATGTCAACATATTGTAAACATAACAACATAGTATGTAGAGTAGTTACAACAGACAGGGGATGTCAACATATTGTAAACATAACAACATAGTCATGTAGAGCAGTTACAACAGACAGGGATGTAACATATTGTAAACATAACAACATAGTGATGTAGAGCAGTTACAACAGACAGGGATGTCAACATATTGTAAACATAACAACATAGTCATGTAGAGCAGTTACAACAGACAGGGGATGTCAACATATTGTAAACATAACAACATAGTCATGTAGAGCAGTTACAACAGACAGGGGATGTCAACATATTGTAAACATAACAACATAGTCATGTAGAGCAGTTACAACAGACAGGGGATGTCAACATATTGTAAACATAACAACATAGTCATGTAGAGCTGTTACAACAGACAGGGGATGTCAACATATTGTAAACATAACAACATAGTGATTTTAGAGCTGTTACAACAGACAGTGGATGTCAACATATTGTAAACATAACAACATAGTGATGTAGAGCAGTTACAACAGACAGGGGATGTGAACATATTGTAAACATAACAACATAGTCATGTAGAGCAGTTACAACAGACAATGGATGTAACATATTGTAAACATAACAACATAGTCATGTAGAGTGCAGTTACAACAGACAGGGATGTCAACATATTGTAAACATAACAACATAGTCATGTAGAGCTAGTTACAACAGACAGGGGATGTCAACATATTGTAAACATAACAACATAGTATGTAGAGTAGTTACAACAGACAGGGGATGTCAACATATTGTAAACATAACAACATAGTCATGTAGAGCAGTTACAACAGACAGGGGATGTCAACATATTGTAAACATAACAACATAGTGATGTAGAGCAGTTACAACAGACAGGGGATGTCAACATATTGTAAACATAACAACATAGTCATGTAGAGCTAGTTACAACAGACAGGGGATGTCAACATATTGTAAACATAACAACATAGTCATGTAGAGCAGTTACAACAGACAGGGGATGTCAACATATTGTAAACATAACAACATAGTGATGTAGAGCAGTTACAACAGACAGGGATGTCAACATATTGTAAACATAACAACATAGTATGTAGAGCAGTTACAACAGACAGGGGATGTCAACATATTGTAAACATAACAACATAGTCATGTAGAGCTGTTACAACAGACAGGATGTCAACATATTGTAAACATAACAACATAGTCATGTAGAGCAGTTACAACAGACATGGGATGTCAACATATTGTAAACATAACAACATAGTCATGTAGAGTAGTTACAACAGACAGGGGATGTCAACATATTGTAAACATAACAACATAGTCATGTAGAGTAGTTACAACAGACAGGGGATGTCAACATATTGTAAACATAACAACATAGTGATGTAGAGCAGTTACAACAGACAGGGGATGTCAACATATTGTAAACATAACAACATAGTCATGTAGAGCAGTTACAACAGACAGGGGATGTCAACATATTGTAAACATAACAACATAGTCATGTAGAGCTGTTACAACAGACAGGGGATGTCAACATATTGTAAACATAACAACATAGTCATGTAGAGCAGTTACAACAGACAGGGGATGTCAACATATTGTAAACATAACAACATAGTCATGTAGAGCAGTTACAACAGACAGGGGATGTCAACATATTGTAAACATAACAACATAGTCATGTAGAGCAGTTACAACAGACAGGGGATGTCAACATATTGTAAACATAACAACATAGTCATGTAGAGCAGTTACAACAGACATGGGATGTCAACATATTGTAAACATAACAACATAGTCATGTAGAGCAGTTACAACAGACAGGGGATGTCAACATATTGTAAACATAACAACATAGTGATGTAGAGCTAGTTACAACAGACAGGGGATGTCAACATATTGTAAACATAACAACATAGTCATGTAAGCAGTTACAACAGACAGGGGATGTCAACATATTGTAAACATAACAACATAGTGATGTAGAGCAGTTACAACAGACAGGGGATGTAACATATTGTAAACATAACAACATAGTATGTAGAGTAGTTACAACAGACAGGGGATGTCAACATATTGTAAACAATTGTAAACATAACAACATAGTGATGTAGAGTAGTTACAACAGACAGGGGATGTCAACATATTGTAAACATAACAACATAGTCATGTAGAGCAGTTACAACAGACATGGATGTCAACATATTGTAAACATAACAACATAGTCATGTAGAGCAGTTACAACAGACAGGGGATGTCAACATATTGTAAACATAACAACATAGTCATGTAGAGCAGTTACAACAGACAGGGGATGTCAACATATTGTAAACATAACAACATAGTATGTAGAGCAGTTACAACAGACAGGGGATGTCAACATATTGTAAACATAACAACATAGTCATGTAGAGCAGTTACAACAGACAGGGGATGTCAACATATTGTAAACATAACAACATAGTGATGTAGAGCAGTTACAACAGACAGGAGGGATGTCAACATATTGTAAACATAACAACATAGTCATGTAAGCAGTTACAACAGACAGGGGATGTCAACATATTGTAAACATAACAACATAGTCATGTAGAGCAGTTACAACAGACAGGGGATGTCAACATATTGTAAACATAACAACATAGTCATGTAGAGCACTTTAACAAACATGACCAGGGGATGTCAACATATTGTAAACATAACAACATAGTCATGTAGAGCTGTTACAACAGACAGGGGATGTCAACATATTGTAAACATAACAACATAGTATGTAGAGCTGTTACAACAGACAGGGATGTCAAAAAAAATGTAGCGAACATAATCAATTGTAAACATAACAACATAGTCATGTAGAGCAGTTACAACAGACAGGGGATGTCAACATATTGTAAACATAACAACATAGTCATGTAGAGCAGTTACAACAGACAGGGGGATGTCAACATATTGTAAACATAACAACATAGTGATGTAGAGTAGTTACAACAGACAGGGGATGTCAACATATTGTAAACATAACAACATAGTCATGTAGAGCAGTTACAACAGACAGGGGATGTCAACATATTGTAAACATAACAACATAGTGATGTAGAGTAGTTACAACAGACAGGGGATGTCAACATATTGTAAACATAACAACATAGTCATGTAGAGCAGTTACAACAGACAGGGGATGTCAACATATTGTAAACATAACAACATAGTCATGTAGAGCTGTTACAACAGACAGGGGATGTCAACATATTGTAAACATAACAACATAGTGATGTAGAGCTGTTACAACAGACAGGGGATGTCAACATATTGTAAACATAACAACATAGTGATGTAGAGCAGTTACAACAGACAAGGATGTGAACATATTGTAAACATAACAACATAGTCATGTAGAGCAGTTACAACAGACAGGGGATGTCAACATATTGTAAACATAACAACATAGTATGTAGAGTGTTACAACAGACAGGGATGTCAACATATTGTAAACATAACAACATAGTCATGTAGAGTAGTTACAACAGACAATGGATGTGAACATATTGTAAACATAACAACATAGTCATGTAGAGCAGTTACAACAGACAGGGGATGTCAACATATTGTAAACATAACAACATAAGTCATGTATAGTGTTACAACAGACAGGGGATATCAACATATTGTAAACATAACAACATAGTATGTAGAGCAGTTACAACAGACAATAGATGTCAACATATTGTAAACATAACAACATAGTGATGTAGAGCAGTTACAACAGACAGGGATGTGAACATATTGTAAACATAACAACATAGTCATGTAGAGCAGTTACAACAGACAATGGATGTCAACATATTGTAAACATAACAACATAGTCATGTAGAGCAGTTACAACAGACAGGATGTCAACATATTGTAAACATAACAACATAGTCATGTAGAGCAGTTACAACAGACAGGGGATGTCAACATATTGTAAACATAACAACATAGTGATGTAGAGTAGTTACAACAGACAATGGATGTGAACATATTGTAAACATAACAACATAGTCATGTAGAGCAGTTACAACAGACAGGGGATGTCAACATATTGTAAACATAACAACATAGTGATGTAGAGCAGTTACAACAGACAGGGATGTCAACATATTGTAAACATAACAACATAGTCATGTAAGAGTGTTTACAACAGACGGGGATGTCAACATATGTAAACATAACAACATAGTCATGTAGAGCAGTTACAACAGACAGAGGGATGTCAACATATTGTAAACATAACAACATAGTCATGTAGAGCAGTTACAACAGACAGGGGATGTCAACATATTGTAAACATAACAACATAGTCATGTAGAGCAGTTACAACAGACAGGGGATGTCAACATATCGTAAACATAACAACATAGTGATGTAGAGTAGTTACAACAGACAGGGGATGTCAACATATTGTAAACATAACAACATAGTCATGTAGAGCAGTTACAACAGACAATGGATGTCAACATATTGTAAACATAACAACATAGTCATGTAGAGCAGTTACAACAGACAGGGGATGTCAACATATTGTAAACATAACAACATAGTCATGTAGAGCAGTTACAACAGACAGGGGATGTCAACATATTGTAAACATAACAACATAGTGATGTAGAGCAGTTTACAACAGACAGGGGATGTCAACATATTGTAAACATAACAACATAGTCATGTAGAGCAGTTACAACAGACAGGGGATGTCAACATATTGTAAACATAACAACATAGTCATGTAGAGCAGTTACAACAGACAGGGGATGTCAACATATTGTAAACATAACAACATAGTCATGTAGAGCAGTTACAACAGACAGGGGATGTCAACATATTGTAAACATAACAACATAGTCATGTAGAGCAGTTACAACAGACAGGGGATGTCAACATATTGTAAACATAACAACATAGTCATGTAGAGCAGTTACAACAGACAGGGGATGTCAACATATTGTAAACATAACAACATAGTCATGTAGAGCAGTTACAACAGACAGGGGATGTCAACATATTGTAATCATAACAACATAGTCATGTAGAGCAGTTACAACAGACAGGGGATGTCAACATATTGTAAACATAACAACATAGTGATGTAGAGCTGTTACAACAGACAGGGGATGTCAACATATTGTAAACATAACAACATAGTGATGTAGAGCAGTTACAACAGACAATAGATGTGAACATATTGTAAACATAACAACATAGTCATGTAGAGCAGTTACAACAGACAGGGGATGTCAACATATTGTAAACATAACAACATAGTCATGTAGAGTAGTTACAACAGACAATAGATGTGAACATATTGTAAACATAACAACATATTCATGTAGAGTAGTTACAACAGACAGGGGATGTCAACATATTGTAAACATAACAACATAGTCATGTAGAGCAGTAACAACAGATGGGATGTCAACATATTGTAAGCATAACAACATAGTCATGTAGAGCAGCAACAACAGATGGGATGTCAACATATTGTAAGCATAACAACATAGTCATTTAGAGCAGTAACAACAGATGGGATGTAAATATATTGGAAACAAAACAAGTCCTAGAAAAGAACCCTGTGGTAAACCATACTCATGAGCACAAGGACAAACTACCATTTACAATGACTGATTTGGAGCGCTTGCTGGCATCAGAAACAAATCACTTCATGGCGATATCTGAAGCCGAAATATAGCTTCTGGTGTCTTCAGCAGAATGGAATGATCAAGTGTATTTAATTCTGCTCTTGAGATCAAGCATTGCAGCAACAGAGACTTGCTTCTCATCTACTTTTGTAAGCAAACCATCCAAGACAATTAAAACAGCGGTTTCTGTGCTGTGGTCATTCCTGTATGCTGACTGGAAGATCTCAGGTAAATCGTTGTCAGAAAGATGTTTCAGTTGTTGTGACAATACAAATTTCTCCAGCATAATTCTAAAATGAAAGATAGATTAGAAACAAGTTTTCAAATTATCTGGGTCAAGTCCAATTTTTTTTCAAAAGTAGAGTAACAATTGCTTTGGAGCTGTACCAGCAGAAAGAGAAACATTACTTATTGCAGTATTCAGCAGGGTTTTACCAGTAAGATACCGTTTAGTTAGAGACGTGAGAACTGGATCAACTACATATCTGTCTGTAGATGACTTTACGATAATTTCATGTCGGGCACTTTCACTCACGGGCTGAAACACCGAGAGCATCGGATCTTCATATACAGAAAAGTTTTTGGATGACATTTACATAAATCTAAACCAGTTCTTGTGTATTTGATCATTTTGGTGAAAAGGTCACTGAAACGCTTAGGCTGAGAGAGATGTTATTTTAGATTTGCCTTGAAGTTCAGGAGAATGTTATTCTAGATTTGCCTTGAAATTCAAGAGTCACAGAAAAAGATAGTTCACAGGAGGGCTGGAATCTGTCTTTTCATTATGTACAGCGTTTCAGTTTCTCTGACAGCTCAAATGACTTACCGGTAACAGTAATCTTGTTCCTTGACATAAATTCGTTGGTGCATTGTCAAACCCCACGTCCTCTGCTGTCTCTTAGCCCGTCGCCTCTTCCTTTGGGCTACCATGAGTCGTCATTTATCCGTGGGTCAGAGGGGACGGTCTCTGATCCTTTTCACAACAGATGGGGCATGCAGATCAACGCTATGACGATGACCCTGTTATTCATGTCAACAAGTTCCTGAAGCTGAAAGTCAAAATCTTACTGAGGAGCTGGCTGTGTAAGGCATTTCATGTCTGAATGAAAGTTAGGGAATCCAATAGCTCTGACATTTCTTGGCTTTTTGAGGTCTAAGATACAAAATAAGGCATCATGGTCTAAGAGACCAGGTAGTTCTGTGCAAGGTTGAATGACAAAGGTATTATTTTCATCGTGGATAACCACCCAGTCCAGTGTGTAGCCAAAACTACATGTTTGTATCAGAAAAACACGAAAGAAGAATATGAACGCGTATTTAATACAACAAAACAAGACAGGCGCAAATTTTCGGCCAACTGGCCTTTATCAAGCGTAAGATTACAAACAAACACACACTAGATACAAAAAAAAAAAAATTGAGAAAAAGACTGAAACTTCCCTGCTGCTGTCTGAGGATCAAACCCTTGTCCCCTGTTCTATCAGCATGGTGCTCTCACCAACCATCATTATCATCATCATTATCATTATCATTATTATTTAACTTTTTCACTCCCGCACTCTATCTAGCAACTGCAAAAACTTAACCCTTTGACTCCATCACATGGTTCCTTTTCTCACATTGAAGACAGCAGCAGAAAAGTTTCAGTCTTTTTCTCAATTTTTTTGTATCTAGTGTTTGTTTTTAGTCTTAAGCTTGACAAAGGCCAGTTGGCCGAAAATTTGCGCCTCTCTTGTCTTCTTGTATTAAATACGCATTCATATTCTTCTTTCGTGTTTTTTTCTGGTTCCTGTTTGCTTGAACGCGGGCAGTCACACTTGTTTTGGATTACATGTTGGTGTACTGGTCTGTTAGTCAGCCACATTATGATCACTGAGAACTGGTTTCAGTGGGATGACTTGCCTGTCAGTGCTAACATCAGAATGAAAATTTCAGTTACAAAGTGTATTGTACTGTGTTGTGTTGTAATATGTTATTTTGTATTGTGTTGTGTTACATTGTGTTATACTTTGTTGCATCATAGTGGGGGGTGTTGTATTGTATTGTATCGTATTGTGTTGTATTATGCTGTATTGTATTGTATTGTTTTGTGTTGTGTTGTATTGTGTTGTATTATGTTGTATGGTATTGCATTGTTTTGTGTTATATTGCATAGTAGCTGACGTCAATGAAACTTGTGTGTGTTTGTATGCATGCATGTATGCATATATATATTATTATATATATTTTATATATATATATATATATATATTATATTATATATATATATATATATATATATATATATATAAAACGATCATTTCATCAGACGGCAGATGCACATCATAAATTACCGGCAGAATCGGCCAAGCTAAAACAGCATTCAAGAAGATGACAAGCATTCTAACAACAAATGCCTATCAATTAACATCAGGAAGAGAGTCCTTGAATGTTATATAGAACCAATACTGTTGTACGGATGTGAGACGTGGACAGTCAACAAGCAAAGCCAGAACAAGATTGAGGCAGCCGAGATGTGGTTTCTAAGAAGGATGTTGAGAGTTCCATGGACAGCAAAGAAAACAAACGAGACAGTCTTGATGGAGGCAGACACAAGTAGATCATTCATAAGGAAGATTAGGAAAAGACAGGCAACATTTATAGGCCATTTTATGAGGAAGGGGATTTGGAGCACCTGGTCACAACGGGAAAGCTGGAGGGAAAGAGAGCACCAGGTAGACCCAGGGAGAGAATGCTGGACGGACTTGTAGAGTGGCTGGGGATGAGGAGGGTGGGGGAGATGCTAGGGGCAACAAGAGATAGAGACAGATGGAAGTCCATGATCGCCAACGCCATGTGGCAGGGCACCTGATGATGATGATGATGATATATGTGTGTGTATATGTGTGTATGTGTGTGTGTGCTTGCAGGAAACTGGTGGAAAGGGTGATGGAGTCAAAGAGTTAAATTTTTGCAGTTGCTAGATAGAGTGCGGGAGTGAAAGAGTTAAACAATAATGATGATGATAATGATGATGATAATGATAGTTGGTGAGAGTACCACGCTGATAGAACAGAGGACGTGGGTTCGACCCTCAGATAGGCCACTGTCCTGGCCGGCTCACAGGATAGAGCTCTTGACTCAGGATCTGCTGGTATGAGTTCTGTCCCAGCCCTGAACATAAAACACACACACACACACACACACACACACACACACACACACACACACACACACACACACACACACACACACACACACACAACACACACACACACACACGAAAACAAAAACAAAAAACACCTGGCTGTTCGCTGCCCATCTCATTGCTCCAATCATTCTTATGGGTGTCAGCTTAGTGTTTCATAGGTTCCTCTCTGACCCGTCCAAGACGTTGCCAACGCGTAGGGTTTGCGTGAGCTCAAGGAGTCTGCTCGATTATAAATGTGAAATTGGCTGGAGCCCATGAACTTATAACCCTTTGACTCCCGCACCCTGTCCACCAGCATCCTGCATTGCCAACCATGCTAGCAAAGCAAAAACTCAACCCTTTGACTTCTGCATCCTGTCCACCAACATCCTGCATTGCCAACCATGCTAGCACAGCAGAAACTTAACCCTATGACTCCTGCATCCTGTCCACCAACATCCTGCATTGTCAATCATGCTAGCACAGCAGAAACTTAACCCTTTGACTCCTGCATCCTGTCCACCAACATCCTGCATTGTCAACCATGCTAGCACAGCAGAAACATAACCCTTTGACTTTCGCACGTGCATTGTCAACCATGCTAACACAGCAGAAACTTAACCCTTCCTGCAGAAGCTGGTGGATAGCATGAGGGAGTCAAAGGGTTAAGTGTAGGAAGCTGGTGGATAGGCTGAGGGAGTCAAAAAGTTCAATTTTTTGCAGTTGGTTGGTAGGGTGCAGGAGCCTAAGGGTTAAACTCAACGAAACGAAACGAAACTCAAAAGTCCCGTCTTCCCTCAACC
>JAPXFY010000014.1:18958314-18980814 GCA_030674185.1 Monoplex corrugatus | reverse complement strand
CAGTGTCATGTTGACATCAGCACACTGCTACATACATTGTTATGTCAGTGTCATGTTGACATCAACACACTGATACACACATGGTTATGTCAGTGTCATGTTGACATCAGCACACTGCTACACACATGGTTATGTCAGTGTCATGTTGTCATCAACACACTGCTACACATATGGTTAATGTCAGTGTCATGTTGTCATCAACACACTGCTACACGCATGGTTATGTCAGTGTCATGTTGTCATCAACTCACTGCTACACAATGGTTATGTCAGTGTCATGTTGACATCAATTCATTGTTACACATAGTTATGTCAGTGTCATGTTGACATCAACACACTGCTACACACATGGCTATGTCAGTGTCATGTTGACATCAATTCATTGTTACACATATGGTTATGTCAGTGTCATGTTGACATCAACACACTGCTACACACATAGTTATGTCAGTGTCATGTTGACATCAACACACTGCTACACATATGGTTATGTCAGTGTCATGTTGACATCAACTCATGCTACACACATGGTAATGTCATTGTCATGTTGACATCAACACACTGCTACACACATTGTTATATCAGTGTCATGTTGACATCGACACACTGCTACACACATTGTTATGTCAGTGTCATGTTGACATCAACACACTGCTACACACATGGCTATGTCAGTGTCATGTTGACATCAACACACTGCTACACACATGGTTATGTCAGTGTCATGTCGACATCAACACACTGCTACACACATGGTTATGTCAGTGTCATGTTGACATCAACACACTGATACACAATGGTTATGTCAGTGTCATGTTGACATCAACACACTGCTACACACATGGTTATGTCAGTGTCATGTTGACATCAACACACTGCTACACATATGGTTATGTCAGTGTCATGTTGACATCAACACACTGCTACACACATGGTTATGTCAGTGTCATGTTGACATCAACACACTGCTACACACATGGCTATGTCAGTGTCATGTTGACATCAACACACTGCTACACACATGGTTATGTCAGTGTCATGTTGACATCAACACACTGATACACACATGGTTATGTCAGTGTCATGTTGACATCAACACACCGCTACACACATGGTTATGTCAGTGTCATGTTGACATCAGTACACTGCTACACACATGGTTATGTCAGTGTCATGTTGACATCAACACACTGCTACACACATGGTTATGTCAGTGTCATGTTGACATCAACACACTGCTACACACATGGTTATGTCAGTGTCATGTTGACATCAACACACTGCTACACACATGGTTATGTCAGTGTCATGTTGACATCAACACACTGCTACACACATGGTTATGTCAGTGTCATATTGACATCAACACACTGCTACACATATGTTTATGTCAGTGTCATGTTGACATCGACACATTGCTACACACAGGTTTATGTCAGTGTCATGTTGACATCAACACACTTCTACACACATGGTTATGTCAGTGTCATGTTGACATCAACACACTGCTACACATATGGTTATGTCAGTGTCATGTTGACATCAGCACACTGCTACACACATGGTTATGTCAGTGTAATGTTGACATCAACACACTGCTACACACATGGTTATGTCAGTGTCATGTTGACATCAACACACTGCTACACACATGGTTATGTCAGTGTCTATGTCATGTTGACACCAACACACTAGTACATACATGGTCATGTCAGTGTCAGTGTCAAAGTCGTTGGTGACTGACACTGACTCAGTACTTCGGCCATGATTATGTTGTTGTCATGTTTAGTGTTAAATCATGTTGGTGGGCAGATGGAGACTACATAGCGTATTCAGTTTAGTAGATAGTGATTTCTGTGACAGGGCGTTGGTGAGATAAGTTTAGTTTAGGGCGCTGGTTGTGTTTTTATCTGTGTCCTGGTTTTTCTTGCTTTTTTTGTTTTTACATTTCAGATTTATATATATTTGAGAGAGAGAGAGAGGGAGGGAGAGAGAGAGAGAGAGACAGAGAGCACAGATACACACATTGTTATCTCAATGTCATGTCATAAGTATCAATAGGGTCATGTTCCTAAAGACGGTTTGTATTAATTGAGTCATAGAGATAGCTTGTATCAGTTCACACACACACACACACACACACACACACACACACACACACACACACACACACACACACACACACACACACACACACACACACACACACACCACACAAACACACACACATCACACACACACACATACACACACATCACACACAACACATCACACACACACACGCACTCATTCACGCACGCACACATACACACACATACACACACATACACAGCATATACATGCGACACAGTACTACCATTCTGGAGGTCAAACCTCTCTAGCGCCTGACACTGACATATAACACTGATGGTTATGTCAGTGTCATGTTGACATCAGTACACTGCTACACACATGGTTATGTCAGTGTCATGTTGACATCAACACACTGCTACACACATGGTTATGTCAGTGTCATGTTGACATCAACACACTGCTACACACATGGTTATGTCAGTGTCATGTTGACATCAACACACTGCTACACACATGGTTATGTCAGTGTCATGTTGACATCAACACACTGCTACACATATGGTTATGTCAGTGTCATGTTGACATCAACACACTGCTACACACATGGTTATGTCAGTGTCATGTTGACATCAACACATTGCTACACATATGGTTATGTCAGTGTCATGTTGACATCAACACACTGCTACACACATAGTTATGTCAACGTCTGTGTCATGTTGACACCAACACACTAGTACATACATGGTCATGTCAGTGTCAGTGTCAAAGTCGTTGGTGACTGACACTGACTCAGTACTTCGGCCATGATTATGTTGTTGTCATGTTTAGTGTTAAATCATGTTGGTGGGCAGATGGAGACTACATAGCGTATTCTGTTTAGTAGGGAGTGATTTCTGTGACAGGGCATTGGTGAGATAAGTTTAGTTTAGGGCGCTGGTTGTGTTTTTATCTGTGTCCTGGTTTTTCTTGCTGTTTTTGTTTTTACATTTCAGACTTATATATATATATTTGAGAGAGAGAGAGAGAGAGGGGGGGGAGGGGAGAGAGAGAGAGAGACAGAGAGCACAGATACACACATTGTTATCTCAATGTCATGTCATAAGTATCAATTGGGTCATGCTCCTGAAGACGGTTTGTATTAATTGAGTCATAGAGATAGCTTGTATCAGTTCACACACACACACACACACACACACACACACACACACACACACACACACACACACCACACACACACACACACACACACACAACATATATATATATATATATATATATATATATTTTTTTTTTTAATATGTGTGTGTATATATATATATATATATATATATATACATATATACATATATATATATGCATGTATGCAGGAAGCTGGTGGATAGGGTGCAGCAGTCAAAGAGTTAAATTAACGCACCAGGCGCTAGCAGGCAGCAGGAGGGTACGCTAACCTTCAATTTAGACACTTTGTTACCGGGTCATAGTCATCAGACTGAAGTACAGGGGGCTACACACGTACAGCGGTGGTTTTCTCATAAACCTTCGTCACCTATCACACTCTGATCGAAGTACCGGTACAGCGACATGCTTGTGCAGTTGTGTTTTACCAGGACAGCTTTTCTATACACACACAACACTCACTGCCGTCTCTCACTTACTCGTAGTCCTGAAACAGCACTGTCTTCCTGCTTCTCGTTTCGTACGACAGCTCAATTACATGCGAGCGCTCAAGCACACGGATACACACCCATTTACTACCGCTCACACGCAAAACGAAACACACACACACACACACACACACACACACACACACATGCGCATGCATACACACACACACACACACACATGCGCATGCATACACACACACGCGCATGCATACACACACATACACACACACATACACACACATGCACATACATACACACAACATACACACAATATAAACGCACACATACAAATACACATATACAAACGCACACACACAGACATACACATACAAATACACACACGCATACAAACACACATACTAATATACAAAGTGACATATACAAGTACATACGTACAAATACACACTCGAAAATACACCCCCACGCACATACACATATACATACACACGCACACACCTACGAACACACACATGGTCACACACACACACACACACACACACACACACACACACACACACACACACACACACACACACACACACACACACACACACACACTCTCTCTCTCTTTCTCTGTCTCTTTCTCTGTTCTTGTCTCTTTCGCTGTTCTTGTGTCTCTGTCTCTTTCTCTGTTCTTGTGTCTCTGTCTCTTTCTCTGTTCTTGTCTCTTTCTCTGTTCTTGTGTCTCTGTCTCTTTCTCTGTTCTTGTGTCTCTGTCTCTTTCTCTGTTCTTGTGTCTCTGTCTCTTTCTCTGTTCTTGTGTCTCTGTCTCTTTCTCTATTCTTGTGTCTCTGTCTCTTTCTCTGTTCTTGTGTCTCTGTCTCTTTCTCTTTTCTTGTGTCTCTGTGTCTTTCTCTATTCTTGTGTCTCTGTCTCTTTCTCTGTTCTTGTGTCTCTGTCTCTTTCTCTGTTCTTGTGTCTCTGTCTCTTTCTCTATTCTTGTGTCTCTGTCTCTTTCTCTGTTCTTGTCTCTTTCTTTTCTTGTGTCTCTGTCTCTTTCTCTGTTCTTGTGTCTCTGTCTCTTTCTCTGTTCTTGTGTCTCTGTCTCTTTCTCTATTCTTGTGTCTCTGTGTCTTTCTCTGTTCTTGTCTCTTTCGCTGTTCTTGTGTCTCTGTCTCTTTCTCTTTTCTTGTGTCTCTGTCTCTTTCTCTATTCTTGTCTCTTTCGCTGTTCTTGTGTCTCTGTCTCTTTCTCTTTTCTTGTGTCTCTGTCTCTTTCTCTGTTCTTGTGTCTCTGTGTCTTTCTCTGTTCTTGTGTCTCTGTCTCTTTCTCTGTTCTTGTCTCTTTCGCTGTTCTTGTGTCTCTGTCTCTTTCTATTTTCTTGTGTCTCTTTCTCTTTCTCTATTCTTGTGTCTCTGTCTCTTTCTCTATTCTTGTGTCTCTGTCTCTTTCTCTTTTCTTGTGTCTCCTTCTCTTTTCTTGTGTCTCTGTGTCTTTCTCTATTCTTGTGTCTCTGTCTCTTTCTCTATTCTTGTGTCTCTGTCTCTTTCTCTTTTCTTGTGTCTCTGTCTCTTTCTCTGTTCTTGTGTCTCTGTCTCCTTCTCTTTTCTTGTGTCTCTGTGTCTTTCTCTATTCTTGTGTCTCTGTCTCTTTCTCTATTCTTGTGTCTCTGTCTCTTTCTCTTTTCTTGTGTCTCTGTCTCCTTCTCTTTTCTTGTGTCTCTGTGTCTTTCTCTATTCTTGTGTCTCTGTCTCTTTTTCTGTTCTTGTGTCTCTGTCTCTTTCTCTGTTCTTGTGTCTCTGTGTCTCCGTCAGTTTGTCTACTTCTTTGTGAGTCTCTTTTCGTTTCTTTTTGCGTATCTGTCTGATGGGTCCTCTTCTCTCAATGGACGAAGCAGCAGGGAAGTTTCAGTCTTTTTCTCTTAATATATTTTATATTTGGTGTTTGTTTGTGATCTTACATTCACGCTTGACAAAGACCAGTTGGCCGAAAATTTGCGCCTGTCTTGTTCTTGTCTTGTATTAAATACGCGTTCTGATTCTATTTTCGTGTTTTTTTCTATATCTGTCTTTGTTTCTGTCTCTCTGTCTCTTTGTCTATCGCTCTCTGGTGAGCACTGCGTTCAAAATACTGATCCCCAGTAAAATTGGGGTCTCTATCGCCTCAGTCATCTCACCCCCTCATTCCCTTCAGCCCTCACCCTCTTCCATCCCCCCCCCCCACCCCTGCGATTGGCTAACACTAACATTGACCAAACGTTATTGTATTCTATGATTAATCAAGGATTATAACTCTTGAGAGTCACGTAGGAGTTATCTCCCATGTTGTAGAACTTCTCAAAATCCAACACAGTTTGCGCTTCCCATTCAGCTAGCATAGAAGCAGCCACGAAGCACAAAATTGTAAGTTCAGAACATTCCCCTTATTTCCTTTGTTATTGTATTATGTTATTGTCATTACCATTTGAAGATAAAGATCATTCATTCATTCATTCATTCATTCATTCATTCATTCATTCATTCATTCATTCAACCATTCAACCATTCATTCATTCATTCATTCACTCCTTCGTTCGTTCGTTCGTTCGTTTCATTGATTGATTAATTCATTGATTCATTCGTTCGTTCGTTTGTTTCATTCATTCATTCGTTCGTTCATTCGTTCGTTCGTTCGTTCGTTCGTTCGTTCGTTCGTTCGTTCGTTCGTTCGTTCGTTCGTTCGTTCGTTCGTTGTTCGTTCGTTCGTTCGTTCGTTCGTTCGTTCGTTCGTTCGTTCGTTCATTCATTCATTCATTCACCCATTCATTCTGTGTGTGTGTGTGTGTGTGTGTGTGTGTGTTGTGTGTGTGTGTGTGTGTGTGTGTGTGTGTGTGTGTGTGTGTGTGTGTCGGGGAAGGGGAGGCTGGGGAAGAAACAGTAATGTAAACGAGTAGACACGTAACGTCTGTGTATTTGTTGTCGTTGTTGTTGTTGTTGTTTTCTTCATTCTGTCATATACACAGAGCAAGTCGATTCAGCTTGTGTGAGTAACGTGAGCAGTGTCAGGGGCGTATCACTCTGCTCCACTCCTTGCATCTCCAACTGTTCCAGTCTGCTGTCAGACGTTAGTGACGTGACCAATCTTCAGCATCTCCCAAAACGTAGTTTACATTTAAACACGTAGCCTACACTTTTTGGTTTTGTTTTGCTGTTGGGTATTTCCCACTGTGGCGCACACTGCAGGCAGACTGAAAAAGCATTACCAGCTGGAGTTGACCGAGAAGAAATGTCTAGACTTTTTTAAAAATCCTATATGAGATAGACAACGTTCGTGCTGACTTTATTCTGTCTCTGTCTGTCTGTCTGTCTCTGTCTCTCTTTCTTTCTTTCTTTCTTTCTTTCTTTTTTTTCTCTGTCTGTCTGTTTGTCTGTCTCTGTCTCTCTTTCTTTCTTTCTTTCGTTTTTTTCTCTGTCTCTCTCTCTCTCTGTTTTTATCTGTCTTTGTCTCTCTGTGTCTGTCTCTCTTTCTCTGTCTGTCTGTTTCTCTCTCTCTCTCTCTCTCTCTCTCTCTTTCTCTCTGTCTGTCTGTCTGTCTTTCTCTTTCCATCTTTCTTTTTTTCTCTGTCTCTCTCTGTTTTTATGTGTCTTTGTCTCTCTGTGTCTGTCTCTCTTTCTCTGTCTGTCTGTTTCTCTCTCTCTCTTTCTTTCTCTCTCCATCTTTCCTTCTTTTTTTTCTCTGTCTCTCTCTGTTTTTATATCTGTCTTTGTCTCTCTGTTTATGTCTCTCTGTCTCTGTATGTCTCTCTGTTTCCCTCTCCTCTCTCTTTCTTTCACTCTCCATCTTTCTTTCTTTTTTTCTCTGTCTCTTTCTCTGGTTTTATGTGTCTTTGTCTTTGTCTCTGTCTCTGTCTCTCTGTCTGTCTGTTTGTTTCTCTCTCTCTTTCTCTTTCTTCTTTCTCTCTCCATCTTTCATTTTCTCTCTCTCTCTCTCTCTCTCTCTCTCTCTCTCTCTGTATTTATGTGTCTTTGTCTCTCTGTCTCTGTTTGTTTGTTTCTCTCTCTCTTTCTTTCTCTCTCCATCTTTCTTTTTCTCTCTGTCTCTCTCTCTCGTTTTTATCTGTCTTTGTCTCTCTGTCTCTGTCTGTCTGCCTCTCTCTTCTTGAGTGTTGTGATCGCAGTGATAATTTCTTCACGCTACGAATGACATCTGCCTTGATAGCTATTTTCATGACGTACACATGAATAAGTGCACACTAAAGTGAAATCAACACATTTACACAGGGTGAAGTGCACACTAAAGTGAAATCAACACATACACATGGTGAAGTACACACTAAAGTGAAATCAACACATACACATGGTGAAGTGCACATTAAAGTGAAATCAACACATACACATGGTGAAATACACACTAAAGTGAAATCAACACATACACATGGTGAAGTACACACTAAAGTGAAATCAACACATACACATGGTGAAGTGCACATTAAAGTGAAATCAACACATACACATGGTGAAATACACACTAAAGTGAAATCAACACATACACATGGTGAAGTGCACATTAAAGTGAAATCAACACATACACATGGTGAAATACACACTAAAGTGAAATCAACACATACACATGATGAAATACACACTAAAGTGAAATCAACACATACACATGGTGAAGTGCACACTAAAGTGAAATCAACACATACACATGATGAAATACACATTAAAGTGAAATCAACACATACACATGGTGAAATACACACTAAAGTGAAATCAACACATACACATGGTGAAATACACACTAAAATGAAATCAACACATACACATGGTGAAGTGCACATTAAAGTGAAATCAACACATACACATGGTGAAGTACACACTAAAGTGAAATCAACACATACACATGGTGAAGTGCACACTAAAGTGAAATCAACACATACACATGGTGAAGTGCACACTAAAGTGAAATCAACACATACACATGATGAAATACACATTAAAGTGAAATCAACACATACACATGATGAAATACACACTAAAGTGAAATCAACACATACACATGGTGAAGTGCACACTAAAGTGAAATCAACACATACACATGGTGAAGTGCACACTAAAGTGAAATCAACACATACACATGGTGAAGTGCACACTAAAGTGAAATCAACACATACACATGGTGAAGTGCACACTAAAGTGAAATCAACATATAGATATTGGTGAAGTGCACACTAAAGTGAAATCAACACATACACATGGTGAAATACACACTAAAGTGAAATCAACATATAGATATGGTGAAGTGCACACTAAAGTGAAATCAACACATACACATGATGAAGTACACACTAAAGTGAAATCAACACATAGATATGGTGAAGTACACACTAAAGTGAAATCAACACATACACATGGTGAAGTGCACACTAAAGTGAAATCAACACATACACATGATGAAGTGCACACTAAAGTGAAATCAACACATACACATGATGAAGTACACACTAAAGTGAAATCAACACATACATATGGTGAAGTACACACTAAAGTGAAATCAACACATACACATGATGAAGTGCACACTAAAGTGAAATCAACACATACACATGATGAAGTACACACTAAAGTGAAATCAACACATAATATGGTGAAGTGCACACTAAAGTGAAATCAACACATACACATGATGAAGTGCACACTAAAGTGAAATCAACACATAGATATGGTGAAGTGCACACTAAAGTGAAATCAACACATACATATGGTGAAATACACACTAAAGTGAAATCAACACATAGATATGGTGAAGTGCACACTAAAGTGAAATCAACACATACATATGGTGAAATACACATTAAAGTGAAATCAACACATACATATGATGAAGTACACACTAAAGTGAAATCAACACATAGATATGGTGAAGTGCACACTAAAGTGAAATCAACACATACACATGATGAAGTGCACACTAAAGTGAAATCAACACATAGATATGGTGAAGTGCACACTAAAGTGAAATCAACACATACATGGATGAAGTGCACACTAAAGTGAAATCAACACATACCATATGATGAAGTACACATAAAGTGAAATCAACACATAGATATGGTGAAGTGCACACTAAAGTGAAATCAACACATACATATGATGAAGTACACACTAAAGTGAAATCAACACATACATATGGTGAAGTACACCAAGTGAAATCAACACATACACATGGTGAAGTACACACTAAAGTGAAATCAACACATACACATGGTGAAGTACACACTAAAGTGAAATCAACACATACATATGGTGAAGTACACACTAAAGTGAAATCAACACATACACATGATGAAGTACACACTAAAGTGAAATCAACACATACATATGGTAAAAGTACACTTAAGTGAAATCAACACATAAAACAGTGAAGTGCACACTAAAGTGAAATCAACACATACACATGTGAAATACACACTAAGTGAAATCAACACATACACATGGTGAAATACCACATAAAGTGAAATCAACACATACACACGGTGAGTACACACTAAATGAAATCAACACATACACATTGTGAAATACACATAAAGTGAAATCAACACAATACACATGGTGAAGTACACACTAAAGTGAAATCAACACATACACATGTGAAGTACACACTAAAGTGAATCACACATACACATGTGAAGTACACACTAAAGTGAAATCAACATACACAGGTAGGTACACACTAAAGTGACATCAATACACACCAAAGTGAAATCAACACATACACATGGTGAAGTACACACTAAAGTGAAATCAACACATACACATGGTACACATAAAGTGACATCAAGTACACACCAAAGTGAAATCAACACATACACATGGTGAATACACACTAAAGTGAAATCAACACATTTGCACAGGAAAGTGCACACTAAAGTGAAACAAACATTTACACAGTGAAGTGACACCAAAGTGAAATCAAACCCAGTAACTACACATTAAAGTGAATCAACACATTTGACGGGAAAGTGCACACACAAAAGTGAAATACATTTAATACACAGAGAACAAAAGTAAGTACACATAAGTGAAAACACATTTCATTAATGAACAGAGATCGATAGTACATGTGAAAACATGTTTCTTTAATAACAGAGAACCACCAGTAGTACAGTGAAACATGTTTCATTAATGAACAGAATACCAGTAGTACAGTGAAACAGTGTTTCATTAATGAACACAAACCACCAGTAGTACAGTGAAACATGTTTCATTAATGAACAGGACCACCAGTAGTACAGTGAAACATGTTTCATTAATGAACAACCACCAGTAGTACAGTGAAACATGTTTCATTAATGAACAGCCACCAGTAGTACAGTGAAACAGGTTTCATTAATGAACACACCACCAGTAGTACAGTGAAACATGTTTCATTAATGAACACACCACCAGTAGTACAGTGAAACAGGTTTCATTAATGAACAGAGCACCAGTAGTACAGTGAAACAGGTTTCATTAATGAACACACCACCAGTAGTACAGTGAAACAGGTTTCATTAATGAACAGACCACCAGTAGTACAGTGAAACAGGTTTCATTAATGAACACACCACCAGTAGTACAGTGAAACAGGTTTCATTAATGAACACACCACCAGTAGTACAGTGAAACAGGTTTCATTAATGAACACACCACCAGTAGTACAGTGAAAAGGTTTCATTAATGAACACACCACCAGTAGTACAGTGAAACAGGTTTCATTAATGAACACACCACCAGTAGTACAGTGAAAAGGTTTCATTAATGAACAACCACCAGTAGTACAGTGAAACAGGTTTCATTAATGAACACACCACCAGTAGTACAGTGAAACAGGTTTCATTAATGAACACACCACCAGTAGTACAGTGAAACAGGTTTCATTAATGAACAGACCACCAGTAGTACAGTGAAACAGGTTTCATTAATGAACACACCACCAGTAGTACAGTGAAACAGGTTTCATTAATGAACAGACCACCAGTAGTACAGTGAAACAGGTTTCATTAATGAACACACCACCAGTAGTACAGTGAAACAGGTTTCATTAATGAACAGACCACCAGTAGTACAGTGAAATAGGTTTCATTAATGAACACACCACCAGTAGTACATTGAAAAGGTTTCATTAATGAAGAGAGCCACCAGTAGTACATTGAAATAGGTTTCATTAATGAAGAGCCACCAGTAGTACATTGAAATAGGTTTCATTAATGAAGAGGCCACCAGTAGTACATTGAAATAGGTTTCATTAATGAAGAGAGAACCAGTATTACATTGAAATAGGTTTCATTAATGAAGAGGCAACCAGTAGTACATTGAAATAGGTTTCATTAATGAAGAGGAACCAGTATTACATTGAAGTAGGTTTCATTAATGAAGAGGAACCAGTAGTACATTGAAATAGGTTTCATTAATGAAGAGGCCACCAGTAGTACATTGAAGTAGGTTTCATTAATGAAGAGAGAACCAGTAGTACATTGAAATAGGTTTCATTAATGAAGAGAGAACCAGTAGTACATTGAAATAGGTTTCATTAATGAAGAGAGAACCAGTAGTACATTGAAATAGGTTTCATTAATGAAGAGAGAACCAGTAGTACATTGAAATAGGTTTCATTAATGAAGAGAGAACCAGTAGTACATTGAAGTAGGTTTCATTAATGAAGAGAGAACCAGTAGTACATTGAAATAGGTTTCATTAATGAAGAGAGAACCAGTAGTACATTGAAATAGGTTTCATTAATGAAGAGAGAACCAGTAGTACATTGAAATAGGTTTCATTAATGAAGAGAGAACCAGTAGTACATTGAAATAGGTTTCATTAATGAAGAGAGAACCAGTAGTACATTGAAATAGGTTTCATTAATGAAGAGAGAACCAGTAGTACATTGAAATAGGTTTCATTAATGAAGAGAGAACCAGTAGTACATTGAAATAGGTTTCATTAATGAAGAGAGAACCAGTAGTACATTGAAATAGGTTTCATTAATGAAGAGAGAACCAGTAGTACATTGAAATAGGTTTCATTAATGAAGAGAGAACCAGTAGTACATTGAAATAGGTTTCATTAATGAAGAGAGAACCAGTAGTACATTGAAATAGGTTTCATTAATGAAGAGAGAACCAGTAGTACATTGAAATAGGTTTCATTAATGAAGAGAGAACCAGTAGTACAGTGAAACAGGTTTCATTAATGAAGAGAGAACCAGTAGTACATTGAAATAGGTTTCATTAATGAAGAGAGAACCAGTAGTACAGTGAAATAAGTTTGTTTGTCAGACTTCTCCTTGAGTCAATCCAGAATGGCCAGCACTTGTACAGCTCTTACCTATTTATTGCAGTCTTTGAGATACCTTTATAAATAGACAAACAAACGAACAAACAAACAAACAAAAACAAGCAAGCAAACAAACAATCAAACAAACAAACAAACAAACAAATGCAAAAAAGCAAACAAAAAAATCAAACAACCAAACAACAAGTTAATAAATTGATTAAAATAAACAGATAAAATAAACAAACAAATAAAATAAAATGAATAAATAAATGAATAAATAAATACATGAGTAGACACATTTCTGCCTATTGATACTTTTCTATTTATTGTAAAAAGAATAAACAAATAAGCAAAGAAATGAACAGACAAATAAATAAATGAAGAAAGAAAGAAGAAGAAAAAAAACCGGACAGACAGACAGAAAGAAAGAAAGAAAGAAAGAAAGAAAGAAAAGAAAGAAAAAAAAAAGGAAAGAAAAGGATTTCCAAAACACAATAACAAAGCTTGGCGTGAGAAACAGACGTTGCTCAGTGTTCCGGTGACCGCCTGTTGGTATGAGAGAACTGATACCTAGATACTGATATCCTGTGTTTCTCCTGCTTGCCTATCTGTCTGTCTGTCACTCTGTCTGTCTGTACGTCAGTGTGTCCGTTGCACACGCATCGTGATATACCATAACACTGATATGCCTGGTTGTCTGTTTGTCTGTTGCACACACATCATAATACCTCAACATTGATACCTCTCTCAGTCTTGTCTGTCTGCTACACACAAAGTTTTCCCACACCCCCTGTCAGACTAGCCCCAGACACTTTTGGCATGCACTAGACGCTATCAGGTATGTTTGTAAAAGACTTGGAGGTAACTGATAATAGTTATTGCGTATATTGTTGTTTGTGTGTATTGATGCGTGGTGTACGTGTAAGATGATTGATATAAATTGTTTGTGTGTGTTGCTGTGTGGTGGCTGTGATCAATGATTGAAATTTGCGTGTATCGCTGTGTTGTGTGTATGTGATAATTGGTATGAGATGTTTGTGTGTATTGCTGTGTTGTGTGTATGTGATAATTGGTATGAGATGTTTGTGTGTATTGCTGTGTTGTGTGTCTGTGATAACTGACAGCAGTTGATGACGCACGCAGACATGCGCACATTCGTGGGAGGGTTGAAGGGGTCTATGGGTCAATGCAGTATTGCAGCGACAAAGGATGGATTCGTATGGAGGGCCATGATCACCAACGCCATGCGGCAGGGCACATGATGATGATGATGACACAAAGGGGTATGGAAGCGGGGTCTACTGGATGAAGCGGACGACTGGGAGTGTACAGTAGGTCTTCCACATTGGAAAAAAATCAACACCAAAACAACAACAAACACCAGAAACCAGAAACAGGAGTGACATGAGACCGGACATAGTTTTCCACTCCCATTCATCCAAACAAGTGATTCTGATCAAGCTCACTGTACCGTATGAGAGTAAAATGGAAGAAGCCCGTCTCTACAAGACTGAGAAGTACGCCAGTCTAGCCAGCAGCTTGAAGACATGCAGCTTCCAAGCCAAAGTCCACATGATAGAGGTTGGGACAAGGGGGTTGATAGGCACATCAGCCTATCATCATCATAGGCACATCAGCCTATCATCATCATAGGCACATCAGCCTATCATCATCATAGGCACATCAGCCTATCATCATCATAGGCACATCAGCCTATCATCATCATAGGCACATCAGCCTATCATCATCATAGGCACATCAGCCTATCATCATCATAGGCACATCAGCCTATCATCATCATCATCATCAGGTGCCTTGCCGCATGGCGTTGGCGATTATGGACTTCCATCTGTCTCTATCACTTGTTGACTCAAGCATCTCTTCCACCCTCCTTGTCCCCAGCCACTCTGCAAGTCCGTCTAGCATCTTCTCCCTGGGGCTACCCGGTGCTCTCTTTCCCTCCAGCTTTCCCGTTGTGACCAGGTGTTCCTATTCCCCTTTCCTCCTAAAATGGCCTATAAATGTTACCTGTCTTTTCCTCAGCCTACAATCTCATTAAACAGCTCGCGATTTCTGGGATAGAGGACCAGAACCCTAAAGGTAATGGCAAAAGCAGCGGAAAAGAGCTCCACTGGGATCTGGACTAGAAGGAACAAAAATGAACTTTATAAAGCTTAAAATTCCTCCCGTATGTTGCTGGTGACCAATAGCAAAGTGGTTGAGACATCCGTCGCAATGTGACTTTGCCTTGAGACGCCCGACCACCTTGGATGCGCGGTTTCGATTCCAGGTGGATGACAAATTAAAAAAAAAAAAGGCCACAGCAGAAGAGCAACCTGGATGCGGCCCGGCCTCCTCAGAGTGTAAGGAGTTAAGGGCCGAAACACTTACTCGATGGGGGTTTCTCCTCTGAGGGCCTTCTGATGTCTAGCTCTCCGCAGAGTTTCTTACTGCACACAGATAATACCAATGTTGTTTGTGTATTGATTGTGTATTGTGTGTCTCGCATTGACTATTGCAATTCACTCCTGTCTAGTCTTCCTGCCTCCACCATTCACATCCTACAGCGCATTCAAAACAATGCTGCACGCCTTGTACTCAAAAAGAAAAAAAAGCTGACCACATATCTCCACTCCTGGCACAACTTCACTGGCTCCCTGTATCAAAGGCATACAGTACAAACTAGACACCATGTGCTACAAAAGCCTCAATAACGCAGCCCCCGATTACCTGTCAAGCCTACTTGAGATCTATCTTCCCTCACGTACCCTCCACTCTGCCTCCGATCCTCTGACTTTTCGCTTTCCACGCACTAAGGTCAATACCTATGGTCCACGAGCCTTCTCTGTTTCTGGTCCACTCTCCTGGAACAAACTTCCTCTCTCAGTCCGTCAGCAACCTACTTTTGTATCCTTCAAGTCCGGTCTCAAAACTCACCTTTTCTCCTCTGCATAAAATCCTGACCTCACTCAACCCCATCTGCAGCCTGTCTCCACTCGGAGGGGAATCACATTGTAATACATAATTGTATATAATATGCTCTCTATAATTTTCCATTGCTTTTATTCTTTCTCCCCATTTATAGCCATGTGTGTGTGTGTGTGTGTGTGTGTGTGTGTGTGTGTGTGTGTGTGTGTGTGTGTGTGTGTGCGTGCGTGCATGTGTGTGCGTGCGTGTGTGTCTGTTCAGCGCTTAGATTTGATTTTTATCAAGATTTTGCGCTATATAAATATTGTAATTATTATTATTATTAATTATTGATAAATAAAATACGCATGTGAATCAATATCAATAAATAACATCCAATGTATATCGGTGATACTACTCACACAGTTCAGTTCTGTTCCTGTTGCTTACAGCCCAGCCAACCACTACGGCCAAATGAAGGCTAATACTATGTTAAAAACACCGATTCTAATTAAAAAACCAACAGTTAACACCAAGCACACGATAATACGTGCACACATGCACATTAACGATAAAAGAATATATTGGTTTCATTATCGATTTTCATCAAGAAGAAGAAGAAGAAGGGGGGGGGAGAGAGAGAGAGAGAGAGAGAGAGAGAGAGAGAGAGAGAGAGAGAGAGAGAGAGAGAGAGAGAGAGAGAGAGAGAGAGGAGAGAGAACAAAGCTGTCCCGAGTTAGTTCCGTTATCAGTGCTCTTATTGAACCACAGTGTTCTTATTGAACCACCCGCACAGAGACAGACAGAGACAGAGATAGAGACAGAGAGTGGCCAGTGGAAAATGTTGGCGACCCCATACAAACAGTTGTTATCGCAGCATTGTCAGAGTGTTCAAGTGCTAAGGTCATAGGTCATACCACCACTGCTGTATGTTTAACTAAGCCTACCTTTGCTGCGTGTCACACCCTCCACCACCCGCCCACTCTGCAGTGTTATCACACACACACACACACACAACACACACACACGCACACACATACACACACACACACACGCATGCACGCACGCACGCACGCACGCACGCACACACACACACATACACACAACACACACACACGCACACACATACACACACACACGCACACACACGCACACACATTTATATATGTATATACACTCATACACTCGCGCGCGCACGCACTCGTACACACACGCTCTCTCTCTCTCTCTCTCTCTCTCTCTCTCCACACACACACACACACACACACACTCACTCACACACACACACACGCAGTCTCTCTCTGTCTCTGTCTGTCTGTCTGTCTGTCCTCTCTCTCTCTCTCACACACACAAAATCACAGTACAAATGGATGTGATTATTCACCTGCGCCACAAGTCCCCTAATAGAAGGTTAACATTGACATGGCACCGTCCTCTCAATGCTGTTGACAAAAGCCATGGATTTACAACCTACCTGTGGCCGTGACCCTGATCACTTCTGCCCGCTCATACCTTTCCTGTTTTACCTACACATACCCCGCATGTCTATCATGACCTACTAAAGGCACACAATACACTGCCTGTCTACCCACACACACCACACTTGTCTATCTACACACACACCCTATCTATCTACCCACGCTTTCCCCGCCTGTCTATCATGATCTACCAATGACCCACATTGCGCCTGTCTATCCAAATACACCCCGCCTGTCTACCCACATACACCCCGCCTGTCTATCCACATGCACCCCACCTGTCTATCCACATACACCTGTCTATCCACATACACCCCCCCCCCCTGTCTATCCACATACACCCTGCCTGTCTATCCACATACACCCTGTCTGTCTATCCACATACACCCTGTCTGTCTATCCACATACACACCCTGTCTGTCTATCCACATACACCGTTGTCTATCCACATACACCCTGTCTGTCTATCCACATACACACCTGTCTGTCTATCCACATACACCCTGTCTGTCTATCCATATACACCCTGTCTGTCTATCCACATAACACCCTGCCTGTCTATCCACATACACACCCTGTCTGTCTATCCACATACACCCTGTCTGTCTATCCACATACACCCCTGCTCTGTCTATCCACATACACCCTGCCTGTCTATCCACATACACCACCTGTCTGTCTATCCACATACACCCTGTCTGTCTATCCACATACACCCTGCCTGTCTATCCACATACACCCTGCTGTCTATCCACATACACCCTGTCTGTCTATCCACATACACCCTGTCTGTCTATCCACATACACCTGTCTGTCTATCCACATACACCCTGCTGTCTATCCACATACACCCTGTCTGTCTATCCACATACACCCTGTCTGTCTATCCACATACACACCCCCTGTCTATCCACATACACCCTGCCTGTCTATCCACATACACCCTGCTGTCTATCCACATACACCCTGCCTGTCTATCCACATACACCCATGCCTGTCTATCCACATACACCCTGCCTGTCTATCCACATACACCCTGCCTGTCTATCCACATACACCCACCTGTCTATCCACATACACCCACTGCTGTCTATCAATACACCTGCTGTCTATCCACAACACCACTGTCTCTATCCACATCACCCCACTGTCTATCACAACACACCCCACTGTCTATCCACACACACCCTCCTGTCTATCCACATACACACCCACTGTCTATCCACATACACCCTCTGTCTACCACATACACACCCTGCTGTCTATCCACATACCACCCTGCTGTCTATCCACATCACACCTCCTGTCTATCCACATAACACCCTCCTGTCTATCCACATACACCCTCTGTCTATCCACATACACACCCTCTGTCTATCCACATACACACCCTTCTTCTATCCACATACACCCACCTGTCTATCCACATACACACCTGCTGTCTATCCACATACACACCCCTGTCTTATCCACAACACACCCATGTCTGTTATCCACATACACCCTCTGTCTATCCACATACACCCTTCTGTCTATCCACACACCTCTGTCTATCCACATAACACCCTCATGTCTATCCACATACACACCCCATGTCTATCCACATACAACACCCACACCTGTCTATCCACAATACACCCTGTCTGTCTATCCACATAACACCCACGCTTCTACCACATACACCCTGCTGTCTATCCACATACAACCCTGTCTGTCTATCCACACACCCACTGTCTATCCACATACACCCCTGTTCCCACCTCACTGTCTATCCACATACACCCTGTCATGTCTATCCACATACACCCTGTCTGTCTATCCACATACACCCTGCTGTCTATCCACATAACACCCTGCTGTCTATCCACACACACCCTCTGTCTACCACATACACCCTGTCTGTCTATCCACATACACACCCTCCTGTCTATCACAACACCTCTGTCTATCCACATACACCCCTGTCTATCCACATACACCCTGTTTCACACATACACCCTGCTGTCTATCCACATACACCCCACTGTCTATCCACATACACATCTACACCCTGCTGTCTATCCAACAACACCCTGTCTGTCTATCCACATACACCACTGCTGTCTATCCACATACACCCCTGTTCATGTCTACAACACCTGTCTACCACACCACCCTCTGTCTATCCACATACACCCTCCTGTCTATCCACAACACACCTCACTGTCTACACAACACACCCCATGTCTACCACACATCCACCCACTGTCTATCACATAACACCCCATGTCTACCACATCACACCCCACTTGTCTATCCACATACACCTCTCATGTCTACCACACATCACACCCACTGTTGTCTATCCACAACACACTCTCCACACTGTCTACCACAACACACCCACATGTCTACCACAAACACCCTCTGTCTATCCACAT
The DNA here is from genome assembly GCA_030674185.1 of Monoplex corrugatus. Taxonomy (NCBI): domain Eukaryota; kingdom Metazoa; phylum Mollusca; class Gastropoda; order Littorinimorpha; family Ranellidae; genus Monoplex; species Monoplex corrugatus. The sequence continues at coordinate 18,961,036 of JAPXFY010000014.1, read as the reverse complement.
ACACACCTTCATGTCTACCACATCACACCCACTGTCTGTCACACACAACACCCCATGTCTACCACATACAACCCTGCATGTCTACCACTACACACCCTGCACTACTGTGTCTACCAAAACACACCCACTGTCTACCACATACACACCCACTGTCTATCCACAACAACCACATGTCTTACCACAACACACCCTCATGTCTACCACAACACACCCTGTCTACCACAACACCTGTCTACCACAACACACCCCTGTCTACCACAACACACCCACATGTCTACCACAACACACCCATTGTCTACCACAAACACACCCCACTCTGTCTACCACAACACACCCACTGTATCTACACACACACACCCACATGTCTACCACAACACAACCCCACATGTCTACCACAACACACCCACATGTCTACCACATACACCTCTTCATGTCTACCACAACACCCTCCATGTCTACCACATACACACCCACTGTCTACCACAACACACCCCACATGTCTATCCACAAACAACCCATGTCTGTCATCCACAACACCCCATGTCTACCACACACACACCCACACATGTCTACACACACAACACCCCACATGTCTACCACAACACACACCCCATGTCTACCACATCACACACCACATGTCTACCACACCCACCCCACATGTCTACCACAACACAACCCACTGTCTACCACAACACACCCACATGTCTACCACAACCACCCCACATGTCTACCACAACACACCCCACATGTCTACCACATAACACCCACATGTCTACCACAACACCCCACATGTCTACCACACACACCCCTATGTCTACCAAACCACCCACATGTCTACCACAACACACCCCACATGTCTCCACAACACCCCCACATGTCTACCACAACACCCCCACATGTCTACCACAACACACCTCACATGTCACCACACACCACCCCACATTCTACCACAACACACCCACATGTCTACCACAACACCCACATGTCTACCACACACACCACATGTCTCCAACAACACCCCCATGTCTACCACAAACACCCCACATGTCTACCAAAACACCCCAATTCTACCACAACACACCCAATGTCTCACAACACACCCACATGTCTCCACAACACACCACATGTCTACCACAACACACCCCACATATCTACCACAACACACCCCACATGTCTACCACAACACACCCCACATGTCTACCACAGCACACCCACATGTCTACCACAACACACCCCACATATCTACCACAACACACCCCACATGTCTACCACATACACACCACATGTCTACCACACCCCACCCCACATGTCTACCACAACCACACCTCACATGTCTACCACAACACACCCCACATGTCTACCACAACACACCCCACATGTCTACCACAACACACCCCACATGTCTACCATAACACACCCACATGTCTACCACAACACACCCCAATGTCTACCACAACACACCCCATATGTCTACCACAACACACCCCACAATGTCTACCACAAACACACCCCACATGTCTACCACAACACACCCCACATGTCTACCACAACACACCTCACATGTCTACCACAACACACCTTACATGTCCACCACAACACACCCCACATGTCTACCACAACACACCCCACCACATGTTTACCACAGCATACCCCACATGTTTACCCATACACACTCCACCTATTTGTCCACACACACTTACCCATTTACCCACACCCCACCTGTCCACCCACACATACTTGACCCTTCTGCCCGCACACATCTCGCACGTCTGTCAATATGATTCGATAATATTCGCCACAAGGAACAAGGACGTCAGTGCTCACGTAGGACACTCCCGTCCATCTGATAAGCAGGCTAATTGTGCCATACGAAAGCAGAATGGAAGAAGCACATATCTACAAGACCGAAAAATACGCCGGTCTTGCCAGCACCCTGAAGAAAGCAGGTCTGCGGGTCAAAATCTTCGCCATAGAGGTCGGGGCAAGAGGGTTTGTGGGCACCTCCGCTTATGATCTCATGAAACAACTCGCCATTTCTGGGAAGAAGAGGACTAGAGCCCTTAAAGCGATGGCAGAGGCAGCAGAAAGGAGCTCAAGCTGGATCTGGGCAAGGAGGAACCAAAAAAGTGAACTTCATAAGGATTAAATTCCCTACAGATGATGTGTGCCCCGTTAGCACATTGGTAAAACCGCGTACCGCAGTTCTGAAGCGCAGAATCGCCCAGGTTCGATCCCCGGCGTGGGAAAAAAAAAAAAAAAAAATAGACAACAGCAGAAGGGCATCCAGGAGTCATGACCTGGATGTGGCCCGGCCCCCCGAGAGTGTAAGGAATTCAGGGCCGAAACACTTGTCTAAAGGGGGTTACTTCTCTGAAGACCTTCTGTTGTCTAGCTCTCCCTAGAGTTTCTTTCTACCTGTCTTTATCGCCTGCCGGTCTTCTTCCCTACATGATTTTCAAATTGAGACATTGGAGACTCCTGAACGATCCTCGTTTCCTGGTATCCCACAGCGATCGGAGATTTCTCAAGACCTGGCCAGCTCATGGGTTTTATGTGCTAGCTTAAGAATGTGCCACGGTCACCATATACGTGGCACCTGTGACTTCAGTGCATATGGAATTCGTTCCGAGCGCGAAGACGTCATCTTGAGAAACTGAAACTGAAACTGAGCGGGGATCCACTGGCGGAGTACCCTTCTGGTGGTTGTTTTTTTTACTTAACC
>JAPXFY010000014.1:18940814-18955814 GCA_030674185.1 Monoplex corrugatus | reverse complement strand
TCAGTTCTCTTACTTACGGTATACTGTTGAAGTGAGGACAGAGAGAGAGAGAGACAGAGAGAGAGAGGGAGGGAGAGAGTGAGAGTGAGAGAGAGAGAGAGGGAGAGTGAGAGAGAGAGAGAGTGAATGAGTGAGAGAGAGAGAGAGAGAGTGAGAGAGAGAGAAAGAGAGTGAGAGAGAGAGAGTGAGAGAGAGAGAGAGAGAGTGAGAGAGAGAGAGTAAGAGAGAGGAAAGAGAGTGAGAGAGAGAGTGAGAGAGAGAGAGAGACAGAGAGAGAGAGAGAGAGAGAGAGAGGACCAGTTTTATCACAGCGATAGGAGTTGTATTTACTTTAGTGTGTCTGTTTCTGCTTCTCATGGTTTTGTGAAGCGTTTAGGGCTCTTGAGAGATGTGGCGCTGAAGAGGTAGCCGTCATTGTTATTATTACGAGTCAGCAGTTGGTATCTCTTTAATCCTCCTCCTCCTCATCATCATCATCACCCCACCACACACCACCACACCACCGCCATTATCATCATCATCAGTTACCAGCCGTTGGCCGAACAGATGACCAATCAAAGCCAAGGGCTAATGTTACATGAAGTAGAAAGAGCATGTGTAACGTCCCCTGATGACGTGCTGTCCGCCAATAACATTGACTCTTTCTTTGCTTTCAGATGACACACTTGGACATTCAGGACCTGAGCTCACACTACGCAGCTATAGGCCTTGAGCTGATACCTACCTGTCCCATACCTGTTCTGTGTGGACTACGAGACAGCGTATAACGACCTGAAGAAGCACAATAATTACAAGTCTGAATACAACGACCTGAAGTATAGGACTTGTAAGTCAGAGAACTGTCTGAAGCACAAGACTACAAGTCAGACATCCAGCACGGAAGTAACTAGCTGCTTGTGCATTGTGACTTCGATGCCAACCAGGATTGTCAGGTTGCCATAGGGACTGGTATTAATCACGAATGTCACGTTTCCATTGTGATTGATATCAACCAGGATTGTCAAGTTTCCATAGTGACTGATGTGAACCAGGATTGTCAAGTTTCCATAGTGACTGATGTGAACAAGGATTGTCAGGTTTCCATAGCGACTGATGTGAACAAGGATTGTCAGGTTTCCATAGCGACTGATATTAAACCAAGACTGTCAGGTTTCCATAGTGGCTGATGTCAACCAGGAGAGTCAGGTGTCCATGGCGACTGTGATGTGAACTGAAGCTTGTAGGTTTACACAGACTAAGAGCTTGTCGGCAGAAATAGACACACTGCAGTAGGGTCGGCCCCAGGCCTGAGCGGTGTGTGCCTTGAGGGCTCGCACATCCTGTGTCCAGTTGACCACCTGGTGAGGGTCAGCAGGAATCCAGTATTGACAGGGACAGACCAGGACAGGCATCAGCATGGCAGATGACGGTCTGTACAGCAACATTAATAACACTTTGCCTCGCCGGCCCCCTCCTTTACCACCCCAACACAACCACCCTCCGCTGCCAGTTCCACACAATTCTCCTCCCCTTCCGCCCACTCACTCTCCGCCCGCTGTCCCCTCCCCCAGCAACCCCGCCTCTTTGTCCCCCTCCCTCTCTCGCTTAGCTATTAACGTCTCCAGCAACCCTCCCCTCCCACCCGCCCACACCCCCCCTTCTCTCCCACCCGCTCACAACGCCCCTCCCCCGCCTCCACAGAAGCCCCCTCCCTACTCCGACACAACGCTCCTCCCCCACTCCCATACAGCGCATCTCCCCCACTCCCACACAACGCACCTCCCACACCCCCACACAACGCCTCCGTGTTCAACAACGCCCAGTTCCCCCCTCCCCGTCAATGCCCTTCCGGCGCTGTATTCCATCCCAACCCCACGTCCCACAGTCAACCTCCACTGCCTCGTTCTCTGAACGCGGCCCAGGGGGAGGCGGGGGTCCGGCGTCTGAGGCAGGGAGTGGTAGTCACCGTCTTCTCCCTCAAGCGGAAACCTGAACGTATGCATCTGGTGGCTCTCAACGACATCTTCATGATCCAGTGTGTGCGCTCTCTCAGAGATCGTCCCGAGATCACAGGTCAGTCTCCGTCTGTCTCTTTAGTCTCTCACGTCAGTCTCTGCCTGTCTCTTTATTAGTCCCTCACGTCAGTCTCTGTCTCTTTATTAGTCACTCACGTCAGTCTCCGTCTGTCTCTATTGTCCCTCACATCACACGTCAGTCTCTGTCTCTTTAGTCACTCACGTCAGCCTCCGTCTGTCTCTATTGTCCCTCACATCACACGTCAGTCTCTGTCTCTTTAGTCACTCACGTCAGCCTCCGTCTGTCTCTATTGTCCCTCACATCACACGTCAGTCTCTGTCTCTTTAGTCCCTCACGTCGGCCTCCGTCTGTCTCTTTAGACCTTCACGTCAGTCTCTGTCTCTCTAGTCCCTCACGTCAGTCTCTGTCTCTCTAGTCCCTCACGTCAGTCTCTGTCTCTTTAGTCCCTCACGTCAGTCTCTGTCTCTTTAGTCCCTCACGTCAGTCTCTGTCTCTTTAGTCCCTCACGTCAGTCTCTGTCTCTTTAGTCCCTCACGTCAGTCTCCGTCTGTCTCTTTAGACCCTCACGTCAGTCTTTGTTTCTTTAGTCCTTCGTGTCATCTCTGTCCATCTCTTTAGTCCCCCGCGTCAGTCTTTGTTTCTTTAGTCCTTCACGTCAGTCTCTGTCCATCTCTTTAGTCCCCACGTCAGTCTCTGTCCATCTCTTTAGTCCCTCACGTCAGTCTTTGTTTCTTTAGTCCCTAGTGTCAGTCTCTGTCCATCTCTTTAGTCCCTCACGTCAGTCTTTGTTTCTTTAATCCTTCGTGTCAGTCTCTGTCCATCTCTTTAGTGCCTCACATCAGTCTTTGTTTCTTTAGTCCCTCGTGTCAGTCTCTGTCCATCTCTTTAGTCCCCCACGTCAGTCTTTGTTTCTTTAGTCCCTCGTGTCAGTCTCTGTCCATCTCTTTAGTCCCCCACGTTAGTCTTTGTTTCTTTAGTCCCTCGTGTCAGTCTCAGTCCATCTCCTTAGTCCCACACGTCAGTCTTTGTTTCTTTAGTCCCTAGTGTCAGTCTCTGTCCATCTCCTTAGTCCCTCACGTCAGTCTTTGTTTCTTTAGTCCCTCATGTCAGTCTCTGTCCATCTCCTTAGTCCCTCACGTTAGTCTTTGTTTCTTTACTCCCTCATGTCAGTCTCTGTCCATCTCTTTAGTCCCTCACGTCAGTCTTTGTTTCTTTAGTCCCTCGTGTCAGTCTCTGTCCATCTCCTTAGTCCCTCACGTCAGTCTTTGTTTCTTTAGTCCCTCGTGTCAGTCTCTGTCCATCTCCTTAGTCCCTCACGTCAGTCTTTGTTTCTTTAGTCCCTCGTGTCAGTCTCTGTCCATCTCTTTAGTCCCTCACGTCAGTCTTTGTTTCTGTAGTCCCTCGTGTCAGTCTCTGTCCATCTCTTTAGTCCCCCACGTCAGTCTTTGTTTCTTTAGTCCCTCGTGTCAGTCTCTGTCCATCTCTTTAGTCCCCCACGTTAGTCTTTGTTTCTTTAGTCCCTCGTGTCAGTCTCTGTCCATCTCCTTAGTCCCTCACGTCAGTCTTTGTTTCTTTAGTCCCTCGTGTCAGTCTCTGTCCATCTCCTTAGTCCCTCACGTCAGTCTTTGTTTCTTTAGTCCCTCACGTTAGTCTTTGTTTCTTTACTCCCTCATGTCAGTCTCTGTCCATCTCTTTAGTCCCTCACGTCAGTCTTTGTTTCTTTAGTCCCTCGTGTCAGTCTCTGTCCATCTCCTTAGTCCCTCACGTCAGTCTTTGTTTCTTTAGTCCCTCGTGTCAGTCTCTGTCCATCTCTTTAGTGCCTCACGTCAGTCTTTGTTTCTTTAGTCCCTCGTGTCAGTCTCTGTCCATCTCTTTAGTGCCTCACGTCAGTCTTTGTTTCTTTAATCCCTCGTGTCAGTCTCAGTCCATCTCTTTAGTCCCCCACGTCAGTCTTTGTTTCTTTAATCCCTCGTGTCAGTCTCAGTCCATCTCTTTAGTCCCCCACGTCAGTCTTTGTTTCTTTAGTCCCTCGTGTCAGTCTCAGTCTGTCTCTTTAGTTCTTCACATCTGTCTCTTTCTCTTTTGTCGCTCACGTTAGTCTGTCTCTTTAGGCCCTCACGTCAGTCTGTCTCTGTCTCTTTAGACCCTCACGTCAGTCTGTGTCTGTCTCTTTAGACCCTCACGTCAGTCTCTGTCTGTCTCTTTAGACCCTCACGTCAGTCTCTGTCTGTCTCTTTAGACCCTCACCTCAGTCTCTGTCTGTCTCTTTAGACCCTCACCTCAGTCTCTGTCTGTCTCTTTAGACCCTCACGTCAGTCTCTGTCTGTCTCTTTAGACCCTCACGTCAGTCTGTGTCTGTCTCTGTCTCTTTAGATCCTCACGTCAGTCTGTGTCTGTCTCTTTAGACCCTCACCTCAGTCTGTGTTTGTCTCTTTCGACCCTCACCTCAGTCTCTGTCTGTCTATCCAGTCCAGCAGGTCTGTTTATGTCTTTATAAATTCCACTAGTCTGTCTCTTTCTCTTTAGATCCTGACGTCAGTCCATGTCTGCCTCTTTAGATCCTGACATCATCTGTCTCTCTAGTCCTTCATGGTAGTCTCTCTCTGTCTCTTTAGACACACAAATCAGTCTCTATTTTGACCCACAGTTCAATCTCTGTCTCTTTAGACACATAGATCAGTCTCCGTTTAGACCCACAGTTCAATCTCTCTGTGTCTCTTTAGACACATAGATCAGTCTCCGTTTAGACCCACAGTTCAATCTCTCTGTGTCTCTTTAGACACATAGATCAGTCCCCGTTTAGACCCACAGTTCAATCTTTCTGTGTCTCTTTAGACACATAGATCAGTCCCCGTTTAGACCCACAGTTCAATCTCTGTCTGTCTCTTTAGATACACAGTTCAATCTCTCTCTGTCTCTTTAGACACACAGATCAGTCTCTGTTTAGACCCACAGTTCAATCTCTGTCTGTCTGTCTCTTTAATAAAGTATTAGCTGTCTATATACATGTACAAGTATAATTTCTTTACTAAATACTGTCTTGAAATGTGTATGCAGTCATTGTTTTTTCGCAATTGAAACGCCATTTGAAGTGTGTATAATCAGTGTTTTGTCACCACTTGAAACACTGTTTGAAATGTGTATTATTGATATTATTTTCCTCACTGAGTGAAACACTGTTTGAAGAGTTTATAGTCAGTATTTTCTCAGTAAGCGAAACACTATTTTAAGTGCGTGTAGTTAGTATTTTCTCACTAAGTGAAACATTGTTTGAGGTGTGTATATTCAGTATTTTATCATTAAGTGAATGGCTATTTAAAGTCTGTAGAATCAATATTATCTCGCTAAGTTAAACGCCATTTTAAAGAGTGAATATACAATCAATATTATTTTCTTCTTCACTAGTGAAGTACTATTTGAATTGTATACATAATTTTAGTTTCCTCACTTTTACTATTTGAAGTGTGTACAATCATCACTGAGTCACTAAGTAAGATACTACTAACTGAGCCATCAGCTTTCACTTAACGTCACAAGGACAAAACGTGAATATGGGTCAACAGTAAGAGAGACGATTTAACATATAAACAGCAAGGGAGACTATCTGATGTTGCCGTCAACTCGGCCGGAAGGCAGGAACAACAGGAAATATATAGAATTGTATAGTTCTCCGCATGTTTCACAGAGAGCTTGGGGTTCGTTGGTTTTTGTCAAAGACCCGCAGTCAGGTGGCAGGAAGGAAGGAAGGAAAGAAGCATTTATAGTATATAAGCAAGAGACTTCAGAAGAGTAGGCCTACATGACTTGTCGCCGTGCTACAGTGATTAACGCAACGATTAAAGGACTGGAAGGTTTTGGGTTCGATTCCCATCAATCCTGTCACAATCATTGTGGGATTTTTCGGCCCCAACCGGCTGCTCCCACATTTGAGTGCGCTTTGGGATCTTTCGGAAGATTGGGACCACACAGTCGAGTCTCATTCACTTCATGGCTAGATTATTTTTGGTATTAAAAACGCAACAGTCCTCCTAATGAAATTTAAGACACCGGAAAAATCCCTAAAGATATGTCAAAGTCAATTTTCATTGCACTTCCAAAGAAAGCAGAAACTATAGAATGTGAACTCCATCGTACAGTCAGCTTGATGAGTACTGTTGTGACAAAGATTCTGTAAAGAATAATCATGATGAGAATAAGGAAAAGAATCAACTAAGAAATACAGAAAACAATTGTGTATTTGTTGACGGGAAAATGATTATTACACTATAATATCATATACATCCTAAGAACTCTCATAGAAATATGAATTTAAGATTAGTAAGGATTTATATTCATGTTCTGTTCATTGTACCAAGGCTTTTGAACAGGTAAGACGGGAAGAATTGGCCAACCAACAAGAAAGGCTCAATACTGACGGAACAGATCTAATAATAATAAGGAATAGGCATTGGGAACAAACAACAGCAATGAGAGTAGAAAATGATATACTTTCTTTTCAAAATATCAAAAGAGGGATTAGGCCAGGGATTTATTCTGTCAACAGATTTGTTCTCACTTTACAGCGAAATCATCATGAGAAACCTAGAAGAATGCTCGGGGATAAAGGTTGGAGGAAAAATGATAAACAATCTTTGTTATGCAGATGACACCATTCTAATCTAAAAAAAAAAAAGCGAAAAAGACCTACATAATCTTGTGTTTATAATAGAAACGGAAAGCAGAAATGAAGAACTGGAGCTAAGTAGTAAGAAGACTGAAGTCATGGTAATCGGCATAAATAAGAAATCCCCTTATGTAAAATAACAGCAAATGATACAACACCGAGACCAGTTTGTAAGGTTAAATGCCTGGGAACAGTCATCTCACCAGACGGCAGATGCACGTTAGAAAAATACAGCTAAATTGGCTAAGCTAAAACCGCACTCAAGAAAGTGAAATGCGTTCTAACCAAAGAAATGCCTATCAGTTAACATCAGTGTCGTACAGAACCAAAAGTGTTGTATGGTTGCGAAACCTGGACAATCAACAAGTTATGTCAGAACAAGATTGAGGCAGATGAAATGTGGTGTCTGAGAAAAATGGTAAGAATTCAATCGAAGAAAAGGAAACACGTATACATAACATACACACACACACACACACACACACACACACACACACACACACACACACACACACACACACACACACTTTCTCACTCACACACGTGCACACACATATACACCCCGCGCGCACGCACGCACACACACACACACGCACGCACGTGCGTGCACGCACACACACAAACACACACATACACACTTACTACACACACAAACACTTACACACACACACCACACCACACACACACAGCCACACACACACGCACGCACGACGCACGAGACAGTATTGAAAGAAGGAAACTCAAGAAGAACATTAATGAAAAAGGTTAGGAAAAAGATAAGCAAAGAGATAGTCAACATTTATGGGACATTTTATGAGGCAAGAGAAATCTGAGCTCCTAGTCACAGCAGGAAAACTATCCACGTAGACCCAGGGAGAAAACTATTAAATAAACAGTTTTGCAGTGTTGATCAGGACAGGAGAGAGAGTAGATATACTTGCAAGCGACAAAAGATGGGTTCGTGCGGAGGAGCATGATCGCCAACACTATGCGGCATGGCACAAGATGATCATTCTAATTGTTGTGGCTGTGTTAACCCTTTGACTCCTGCACCCTATCTACCAACCGCAAAAACTTAACCCTTTGATTCCCTCATGATAAGGTAGGGAATCAAAGGGTTAGGTTTTTGCTTTGCTAGCATGTTTCACAATGCAGAGTGTTGGTGGACAGGGTGCGGGAGTCAAAGGGTTAAAATTTTTGTGTAACTGTTGTCTCTCTAAGCATTAGTACTGTTATGCCTGTGTTTACCTCATCACTTATGTTGATGTAAGAGGACAGAGACAAGTGTAAAAAAGTGTACTGCCTGTGTTAGATAATTGTAGTGTGTGAGAGCGAGTGTTGACTGTTATCAGCTATCAAACACACGTGCTCTTCACGTGCAGGGAAGCTAGTGATCGGAATGTTCGTTTTGTCCAATCAGAATGCCGCTCTCACACAATGTGGCGTTTTCACGGAACTGCCGAAAGGTTATGACTGGATGCTTCATGTTTTTTTGTTGAACTCATGTCCTGAAAGCCAGGAAACGTTACACTGTGATGTTACACCACTGTCCCCTTATTCAGTATATATTACAGCTTGCTGTTACTCCACTTTCCAGTTAATTCAATATTTGTTACTCTGTGATGTTACATCGCTGTTGTTAAACTGTCGATGCATGTCCTGTTACGCACACTTTTCTTACAGTTCAATATGTTACACAGTGCTTTTTCACCATTGTCCCTAAAATGGGGAAATTGTTATACATGGGTTTGACTAACACTGCTGGAGATTTCACGGAAAAATTCCCATCTGTCCGTCGTTAATTGTACTGGAAAAGTGCGATTGCAACAGCAAGCGTTTAATTAAAGCCAGTTCTGATCAACAGTACAAGAGAGTCTGATTGCAACAGCAAATGTTTGAAACCAGTTCTGGTTGACAGGACTTTCAGAGTCTGATTACGGCAGCGCTTAGATTTGATTTTATCAAGATTTTGCGCTATATAAATATTGTAATTATTGTAATTATTATTATTATTAAATGTTCAAAAGCCAGTTCTAATCGACACTACAGGCAGAGTCTGATTGCAACAACAAAAGTTTGAAGCCAGTTCTGGTTCACATTACTGGCAGAGTCTGATTGCAACAACAGAAGTTTGAAGCCATTTCTGGTTCACATTACTGGCAGAATCTTATTGCAATAGCAAGACTTTGAAGCCAGTTCTGGTTGACATTACTGGCAGAGTATGATTGGAACAGCAAATGTTTGAAACCAGTTCTGGTTGACATTACTGGCAGAGTCTGATTGCAACAGCTTACTTACTTTACTTTATCCGTCCTCTTATACCATCTTGGGCGTCGAGGGGAGAAAGAGCTTTCTGTCTGCGGCAAGTTTGAAGGCCTGGTTGAGTGGGATGTTGTGGGTCTTCAGTGTTTCCTTCACACCCTCGATCCAGGTCTTCCTCGGTCTACCCCTTGCCTTGTACCCTGACACCTTTGTGTTGTAAGCTTTACTGGCAAGCTGGTGAGGTGCCATGCGTGTCAGGTGCCCGAACCACCTGGTTCTCTGCTGTTGGATGTAGTGGAGAATTGGTGTTGTTCCAATCATTTCTCTGATCTTGATGTTCTTGATCTTATCATGTCTGGTTTTGTTGACTGCTCTCCTTAGACATCTCATCTCGCAGGTGGTGATCTTTCTTTCAAGACTTTTGGTAAGGGTCCATGTCTGACACTGGTAGGTCAAGGTTGGTCTAAATATGGACTCGATGAGTTTGGCTTTGGTCTCGATGGGGATGTTGGGGTGTCTTAGGAGTGGGGCAAGCTGGTAGCTGACGCTGTTGGCCTTTTGAACTCTTGTCTCGATCTCTCTGTTGAGACGTCCATCTTCTGTGAAGATACTTCCAAGATACTTGAACTCGCTGACTTGTTTCAGTGCTGTCCCCTCGATGTTGATGTTGAGGCGGCCAGGTGTTCTACTGACTTTCAGTGTCTCGGTTTTGCTGATACTGATTTTCATGCCGAAGTTCTCACATTGTGTGTTCAGGTTGTTCGTGTGCTCCTGGAGTTCCCCTTCTTTTTCATGTGCAAGGCTTTGATCATCTGCAAACAGCATCTCGTTCAGATCTTCAGGGTTGGGATTTGCTTCCTTCGTGATTTTGTCCATATATACAATGAACAGCAGTGGTGATAGAACACACCCCTGCCTCACTCCCGACGTCACCCCAAACCATTCCGTGAGTCCATCTTGGGTGCGTACTGCACTCATGCTGTTGGTATAGATGGCTCTTATATTGTCTAGAAGTTGCCCCCTAATGTCATATTCTTCTAACGTTTTCCACAACTTGTTTCTATTTACTCTGTCGAAGGCCTTTTCTTGATCCACGAACACGAAGTTCAGTTCTTTATTGTGTTCGATAGTCTTTTCGCTCAGTTGTCTGAGAGCGAAGATAGCGTCAGTGCATCCTCTTCCTTTTCTGAAACCCATCTGCGCCTCACTCAGTAGAGGTTCCACCTTGTACCTTGGAACAGCAACTGTTTGAAACCAGTTCTGGTTGACAGGACTTTCAGAGTCTGATTACGGCAGCAAATGTTTGAAACCAGTTCTGGTTGACAGGACTTTCAGAGTCTGATTACGGCAGCAAATGTTTGAAACCAGTTCTGGTTGACATTACTGGCAGAGTCTGATTGCAACAGCAAATGTTTGAAACCAGTTCTGGTTGACAGGACTTTCAGAGTCTGATTATGGCAGCAAATGTTCAAAAGCCAGTTCTAATCGACACTACAGGCAGAGTCTGATTGCAACAACAATGGTTTAAAGCCAGTTCTGGTTGATATTACCGACAGATTCTGATTGGAAGAGCAAGTGTCTGAAGCCAGTTCTGGTTCACATTACTGGCAGAGTCTGATTGCAACAACAGAAGTTTGAAGCCAGTTCTGGTTCACATTACTGGCAGAGTCTGATTGCAACAACAGAAGTTTGAAGCCTTTCTGGTTCACATTACTGCAGAATCTTATTGCAATAGCAAGTGTTCAAAGCCAGTTCTGGTTGACATTACTGGCAGAGTATGATTGGAACAGCAGCTGTTTGAAGCCAGTTCTGATTGACATTACTGGCAGAGTCTGATTGCAACAGCAAATGTTTGAAACCAGTTCTGGTTCACATTACTGGCAGAGTCTGATAGGAACAGCAACTGTTTGAAGCCAATTTGGTTCACATTACTGGCAGAGTTTGATTACAACAGTAAGAATTTGAAGCCAGTTCTGGTTAACATTACTGGCAGAGTCTGATTGCAACAGCAACTGTTTGAAGCCAGTTCTGGTTAACATTACTGGCAGAGTCTGATTGCAACAGCAACTGTTTGAAGCCAGTTCTGGTTAACATTACTGGCAGAGTCTGATTGCAACAGCAACTGTTTGAAGCTAGTTCTGGTTAACATTACTGGCAGAGTCTGATTGCAACAGCAACTGTTTGAAGCCAGTTCTGGTTAACATTACTGGCAGAGTCTGACTGCAATAGCAAGAATTTGAAGCCAGTTCTGGTTAACATTACTGGCAGAGTCTGATTGCAGCGTCAAGGGTTTAAAGCCAGTTCTGGTTAACATTACTGGCAGAGTCTGATTGCAACGGAAGAGTTTAAAATGAGGTCTAGTTATCATAACTGGCAAAATCTGATTGCAACAGCAAGGAAAAATGTCAGTTCTGATTGACATTACTGGCAGAGTCTGATGAAAAAAGCAAGAGTTTAAAACGAGGTCTTGTTGACATTACTGGCAGAGTCTGATTGCAACAGTAAGGGAAAAAACCAATTGTGGTTAACATTACTGGCAGAGTTTAAGCCAGTTCTAGTGTGCATTGCTGGGAGGGTCTGATTTGCAGTGGCAAGGGTTTAAGCCAATTCTGGTTGATATTCCACTACACCACTACCACCACTGATATAACAGTCCTTATTGTCCATGGACTGAAGCTAGGAATTATTCAACAGTTCACTTACCTGGTATCCGTCTTTAGCAATGAGGGATCCGAGCCAGAAATAACGCAGCCCCCGATTACCTGTCAAGCCTACTTGAGATCTATGTTCCCTCACGTACCCTCCGCTCTGCCTCCGATCTTCTGACTTTTCGCTTTCCACGCACTAAGCTATACCTATGGTCCACGAGCCTTCTCTGTTTCTGGTCCACTCTCCTGGAACAAACTTCCTCTCTCAGTCCGTCAGCAACCTACTTTTGTCTCCTTCAAGTCCGCTCTCAAAACTCACCTTTTCTCCTCTGCATAAAATCCTGACCTCACTCAACCCCCTCTGCAGCCTGTCTCCACTCGGGGGGGGGGGGGGGGAGAATCACATTGTAATATGTAACTGTATATAATATGCTCTCTATAATTTCCCATTGCTTTTATTCTTTCTCCCCATTTATAGCCATGTGTGTGTGTGTGTGTGTGTGTGTGTGTGTGTGTGTGTGTGTGTGGTGTGCGTGCGTGCAGTGTGTGTGCGTGCGTGCGTGTGTGTCTGTTCAGCGCTTAGATTTGATTTTTATCAAGATTTTGCGCTATATAAATATTGTAATTATTATTGTTATTATTAGAAATCCTCTCAAGGGCAGTAAAGACAACAGAGCTCTGTTGGTGCTGAGACCTGTATGGAAGGACAACGTCTCCATGAAATACAAGCGTCTTACATGCTCTGGTTTATTCCGTCTTGTTGTATGTATGTGAGATATGGACTATCACAGCGGATTTGAACAGACGAATCCAAGCGATGAGGATGATATACTATCGCAAGACACTAAATATCAGATACAATGATCATATCACCAATGCAATGGAGATGAGATGCTTCCGCAAACTCCTTGGTATCTCGTACAAAGATCATATAACCAATAAGGAAGTGAAAACCTGAATCGAAAACGCCATCGGGCCGTATGAAGACCTCCTGACTTCAGTGAAAAGACGCCAAACTGAGGTGGTACGGGCACGTCACACGATCATCTGGACTGGCCAAGACCGTCTTGCAGGGAACAGTACAGGGAGGGAGACGAAGAGGCAGACAGAGAAAAAGATGGGAAAACAATATCAGAGAGTGGACTGGCCTTGAATGGAACATCATTCTGCGGAAAGCTGAGGACCGTGAGGAGTGGAGGAAGTTGGTTGCAAAATCTTCAGTGGTGCCCCAACGGTCAACCAGACTACGGGACTGATGATGATATGATGAATGATGTGATGATGATGATGATGATGATGATGATGATGATGATGATGACCAATGAACAAGTGCGCCGAACCATCAAGCATCACACTGGACCATGTAAGATCTGCTCACATCATTTAAGTAAAGAAAACAACGTTGGTATGGCCATGCTACAGGGTCCAGTAGCCTTGCTAAGTCAACCCCCAAAGATCTGTTGAGGGAGGGAGATGGAGGAGAAGACATAAAAATCGATGGACTGACAACAGTGCAGAATGGACAGAAAAAACATTTACAGAGACCCAGGCTTTGGCATACAACCGACAGAGCAGGAAGGAATCTGGTAGACAGTTCTTTAGTGCAGCGCCCCAATGACTCTTCATGGAGTAAAGGGAAAAGAAGAAGTTTACTTTATTACTTCACTAGTTGAGTCTGGTTGCAACGCAACATCAAGTGTTTAAACCTAGTGTATGGACTACTTCTTTGTCGCTTTAAAGAAGGGAAAGCTTCAAAGCTGGTTTACAAAATACAGTATAGCTTGGGAATAAACGGCTTTCCATTCTAGTTGCTCCACGAAAGTTTCCATAATACACAGTCGAAAGAGGTAATATACTTAATAAACATTGTATCGTTAAGTTAAGATAAAAAGTCCTTCCACATTCCAGAGAAGAAAATATAGTGACTGAGTACAAGTTGTTGTTTTTTACTGTACTTTTAACATTTAGTACATTTTCATATTTGCTTTTGCTTTGCTTTGCATTCACACGTTCTTCAAAATGATCTTGGACTGATACCCCTCTGTCACACTTACTTTTTACTTGTTCACGTTGTTGAAGGGAACGTGCTAGGGAGGGAGTAGAGGAAAAGCGGAGGGAGTTGTTACGACATACCTGCACGGTATCTTGGCTTTTCAACACATCACTGAACCTTCACGTATGATTTTGAGAACCGGTGTAGAGCGAGAATTTGTTACCTCTTGGTATTTGCTTAAGGTATTTTGTTTTCAATACCTTAAGCAAACAAAATACCTTAAGCAAATACCAAGAGGTAACAAATTCTCGTTCTACACCGGTTCTCAAAATCATACGTGAAGGTTCAGTGATGTGTTAAAGCTAGTGATGTGTTAAAGCTAGTGTTTTGTCACCAGATCTGTTTTCACTATATAGCGAAAACATCATGAGAAACCTAGAAGAAGACCCTGGATTAAAGGTTGGAGGGAAAATGATAAACAACATTCGGTACGCAGATGACACCGTGCTAATTGCAGAAAATGAAAGGGACCTACAAAACCTTGTGAATATACTAGAAACAGAAAGCAAAGGTAAAGGGTTGGATCTAAACAGCAGGAAGACTGAAGTCATGGTGATCAGTAAAAAAACATGAAATCCCCTCATGCAAAATAACAGCAAATGGCACAACCTTGACACAGGGTAATAAGTTCAAATACCTGGGAACGGTCATTTCATCAGACGCAGATGCACATCGGAAATAGCTGGCAGAATCGGCCAAGCCAAAACAGCATTCAAGAAGATGACAAGCATTCTTACCAACAAATGCCTATCAATTAACATCAGAAAGAGAGTCCTTGAATGTTATATAGAACCAATACTGTTGTACGGATGCGAGGCATGGACAGTCAGCAGGCAAGGCCAGAGCAGGATTCGAGGCAGCCGAGATGTGGTTTCTCAGAAAAATGTTGAGAGTACCGTGGACAGCAAAGAAAACAAACGAGACAGTCTTGATGGCGGCAGACACAAGTAGATCACTCATAAGGAAGATTAGGAAAAGACAAGCAACATTTATAGGCCATTTTATGAGGAAGGGGGATTTGGAGCACCTGGTCACAACGGGAAAGCTGGAGGGAAAGAGAGCACCAGGTAGACCCAGGGAGAGAAAATGCTGGACGGACTGGCAGAGTGGCTGAGGATGAGGAGGGTGGGGGAGATGCTGGGGACGACGAGAGATAGAGATGGATGGAAGTCCATGGTCGCCAACGCCATGCGGTAGGGCACCTGATGATGATGATGATGATTTTGTTTTCGGCTTATAGTACATGCTTATTTTACATTGGGCCGGCCAGACACCTATCTGATTTCTTTTAGTCGTCATTGTCATCCAATCCAAATTTCTTACCCTCAATAAGGAGGTGATCAAATATCATGGTGGCC
>JAPXFY010000014.1:18930814-18935814 GCA_030674185.1 Monoplex corrugatus | reverse complement strand
ATGATATGACACGCCCTCTCGCCATGCTGGTCAGTGAATATTGTGATGATGGTGATGATGATGATGATGATGGTGATGATGATGATGGTGATGATGATGATGATGACACGCCCTCTCGCCATGCTGGTCAGTGAATATGGTGATGATGGTGATGATGATGATGATGGTGGTGATGGTGTGATGGTGATGATGATGATGATGATGATGATGATGATGACACGCCCTCTCGCCATGAATATGGTGGTTGTGGTGATGATGATGATTGCTTTGACGTTGATGACAACGACGACGATGATGATGACGACGACGACGACGACAACGACGACGATGATGATGCCCACTTTCTGGCCATTCATTAGTATAGTGATGTGGCAGTGGTGATGATGGTAGTGTGGTGATGGGGATCATGATGATGATGACGACGACAATGATGATGATGGTGATGATGATGACAATGGTGGTGACGGCATGATTCTGCACCAGTTCCTGGCCATTGGAGATCTGTGGCTCCATAAATATGGGTGCGATGATGGTGGTGATGGTGATGATGATGATGATGATGATGATGATGATAATGATGATGACGATGGTGATTCTACCCCGGTCCCGGCCATTGCGGTCAGTGGTCTGTAAATATGATGATGATGATTATGAAGAAGAAGAAGAAGAAGAAGATGATGATGATGATGATGATGATGATGATGATGATGATGGTGATGACGACGATGACGACGACGACGACAAATAAAGAAGAAGAAGAAGAAGAAGGAAAGAGAAGAAGAAAAAAAGAAGAAGAAGAGAAATGATGATGATGATGATAAATGACGTTGATGAATCTGTCCCTGATCAGTGGCTTCATAAATATGATGGTGATGGTGATAATGATGATGATGATGATGACGACGACGACGACGACAACGATTGGACCCTCCCATCGATCCGATGTGTGAGCTGGTATCCTGATGCTCATCACCTGATGTGGGTTTTCCTGTGGAATTCAAGACCGATCTTGTAGGCACGTCGCCATAGTACAGAGCCACCGATTTTCCCCTTTATGCGTGTGTTTTGGTTTACTACGAAAGTACCTTTTGTTCTACCAAAGTTTGAATGGACAACTCGCTTGTTGCAAGGGACGACTCCTTTCTTGCCAGCGACAATTTCTTTGTATCCAGGAACAACAACAACTCCCTTGTTGCCAGGGACAATTCCTTTGTTGCCAGGGACAGTTCTTTTGTTGCCAAGGACGCCTCCTTTGTTGTGAGGGACAACTCTTTTGCGGCCAGGGACAACTTGTTGCCATGGACAACTCTTGTTTTCCAGTGACAATTTTTTGCTGTTGCCTGGGACAACTCCTTTCTGCTAAGGACAAATGTTTCGTTGCCAGGGACAACTGCTCTCTTGTAAAGACAAATGTTTTTTGTTGCCAGGGACAGCTCCTTCCTTGCTGAAGACAAATGTTTTGTTGCCAGGGACAACTCCTTTCTTGCTGAAGACAAATGTTTTTTTGCCAGGGACAACTCCTTTCTTGCTAAGGGCAAATGTTTTGTTGCCAGGGACAACTCCTTTCTTGCTGAAGACAAGTGTTTTGTTGCCAGGGACAACTCCTTTCTCGCTAAGGGCAAGTGTTTTGTTGCCAGGGACAACTCCTTTCTTGCTAAGGCAAACGTTTTGTTGCCAGGGACAACTCCTTTCTCGCTAAGGACAAGTGTTTTGTTGCCAGGGACAACTCCTTTCTTGCTGAAGACAAAGTTATTTTTTGCCTGGGACAACTGCTTTTTTGTTAAAGACAAATGTTTTGTTGCCAGGGACAACTCCTTTCTTGCTAAGGGCAAATGTTTTGTTGCCAGGGACAACTCCTTTCTTGCTAAGGGCAAATGTTTTGTTGCTGTAGGGATGTAAGTGCTTGCTGCACACACGACGTGCATTTATCGACTCATTCAAGAGACTAGCGCCCAGGCCACCACCAGTCCAGTGAAAAGCGAACATCACTTTTTGTCAGATCGTGAACGGAACCTTGAATCGTGATCTCTGGCATTTTTTGGCGTCAGTGTGTATGGTATTCATTCCAAGCGCGGAGACGTCATCTTGAGGAACTAAAACCAAAACCGAAACCTAACGATTGTTTTGGCTGTTAGGGCAGATGGTCCACTGTTGACATTTGACAGCTATCACTGAATGACTGTTCCCGTAAGGATACCAGAGGCTCTGTTAGAGTAAATAGTATCCCTCTCTCTACCTTCTGGAAATTCTCTTGTGTTGGAAATTTCCACTTTCCTGTCACTTTCTTTGTTTCTGCCTTAATTTAATCCTTTGTTTTCTGTCATCTCTTCCTTTTTCGTTGTCTGCTTTTCTTGTTCAATCACCTTTGTTTTTCGTAAAACCTTACATACTTTCTGTCTGCTTTTCTTGTTCAATCACCTTTGTTTTTCGTAAAACCTTACATACTTTCTGTCTGCTTTTCTTGTTCAATCACCTTTGTTTTTCGTAAAACCTTACATACTTTCTGTCTGCTTTTCTTGTTCAATCACCTTTGTTTTTCGTAAAACCTTACATACTTTCTGTCTGTAAGAATCACTAATTGGCTACATGTCTTAACTGCTTTTTCAGGTCAAGAGAAATGCAAACTGCTCTTTAGCAATTTTATGTACTCTATGCCAGCTTTTAGGTATGATTTTTGTGCTTACGTGTATGCATTTGTTCTTTTTCTTATCTCTCTCTCGTAATAAATTCGGTAGAGTGGCCAAAGCTAGTGACATATTCGTAGGTTATTTGAGTGAATGCATGATATGTGTATGTAATTTTCTTTTCATTTTTTTCAGAGTCGTCGATGTATTTAAATGTGTGTTTTGTTTGAGTAGTTTGCAGCCCTGCAACAAGCATTCTCTGGGGATTTTGTGCTATGTAAACAAACATCTTAAAACTATAATGACTGTGAACTGTCGGCTGGGATTTAAGCACTAATAATAATGACTGATTGACTGATGAAAAAACAAACAAACAAACAAACAAACAAACAAAAACCAAAAGCAAAACAAAAACAAAAAAGTTGTGAGCTTGAAAGTAAGGAAGTCAAATCATGCATTGTGTCCACGAAATGGATTCATCATTTCCGTGTGTATGCATTTGGGATTTTACACTCTGTGTGTGTGTGTATGTGTGTGTGTGTGTGTGTGTGTGTGTGTGTGTGTGTGTGTGTGTGTGTGTGTGTGTGTGCGTGTAAGTTTTGTGTGTGTCTGTGTGTGTGCGTGCGTGCGTAAGAGAGTGTGTGTGTATGTGTATGTGTGTGTATATGTGTGTGTGTGTGTGTGTGTGTGTGTGTGTGTGTAAGTGTTGTGTGTGTCTGTGTGTGTGCGTGCGTGCGTAAGAGAGAGTGTGTGTGTATGTGTGTGTGCGTATGTGTGTGTGTGTGTGTGTGTGTGTGTGTGTGTGTGTGTGTGTGTGTGCGTGCGTGCGTGCCTAAGAGAACGTGTGTGTGTGTGTTTGTGTGAGCGTTTGTATGTGTGCATGTGTGTGTCTGTCTGTGTGTGCGTGCTTGCGTGTGTATGTATGTGTGTGTGTGTGTGTGCAGCCCGAAGTCTGGAGGACTTTGACGCTGTGTACGACGGTCTAAGCCACCTTGTGGAGACAGTGCGCACTTTGACCTACCAGGCACAACGTCAAAGGTCAGGGATCATCAATCTCATCCTGTCAGCCACGTTTGTTCGTGTAGCACGTGCATGTAGAGTTAACCTACAATGTGTAGCACGTGCATGTAGAGCTAACCTACAATGTGTAGCACGTGCATGTAGAGTTAACCTACAATGTATAACACGTGCATGTAGAGTTAACCTACAATGTGTAGCACGTGCATGTAGAGCTAACCTACAATATGTAGCACGTGCATGTAGAATTAACCTACAATGTGTAGCACGTGCATGTAGAGTTAACCTACAATGTGTAGCACGTGCATGTAGAGTTAACCTACAATGTGTAGCACGTGCATGTAGAGTTAACCTACAATGTGTAGCACGTGCATGTAGAGATAACCTGCAATGTGTGGCACGTGCATGCAAATGCACACACACACACATACACACACACACTCACACATATACGCGCCCACACACATATGTAAGGAGAAAAAAGTGTCTTTCCCCCTTTCTCTCACTCCGTCCCCCTCGTCTAATTATCACTGTGGGCGACAAGATGTTAAAATCTGAGAGACAGAAAAAAAGGTATCCACTTCATCATGCAGAAAATGTCAAGCCCACCCCCTGTGGGAATGGCGGGGGCTCTTTCATTATAACTAACATTCCCACCTTCTGTGCTAAAAGTGTCCTCTTTTCTGTCACTGTCCTTGTTTTTGCCCTACTCCTTTGCTTTCTGTCATTTCTCTCATTTTCTGCTTGCTGGTTCATTCAAAGCTTTAATACTTTCTCTAAGGATCGATCATTGAGTACATGGATTAAGTGCATTTTTGAATCTAAGGAAATGTGAGGTGCAGAAGCAAATCTAGATGATTTTAGGCCCGCTTCTATGTATATGTTTAATTGTCCCGTTTACATTTGTATTCAGTAACATAACTCTTGAGAGTCACGGAGTTATCTCCCATGTAGAATTTCTCAAACCCAACACTTAGTTACTTAGTTGATATTTAAAATTCTCCCTGCTTCCCCTCTTATTTCCTTTGGTATAACTGTGTTGGTTTGAGAAATTCTACATGGGAGATAACCTCGTGACTCTCAAGAGTTATGTTACTTAGTTGATATTTTAAAAATCTCCCTGCTTCCCTCTTATTTCCTTTGGTATAACTGTGTTGGGTTTGAGAAATTCTACATGGGAGATAACTCCGTGACTCTCAAGAGTTATGTTACTTAGTTGATATTTAAAATTCTCCCTGCTTCCCTCTTATTTCCTTTGGTATAACTGTGTTGGGTTTGAGAAATTCTACATGGGAGATAACTCCGTGACTCTCAAGAGTTATGTTACTTAGTTGATATTTAAAATTCTCCCTGCTTCCC
>JAPXFY010000014.1:18923314-18925814 GCA_030674185.1 Monoplex corrugatus | reverse complement strand
GATTTTCAACATTCAATACATTAATCAACTGATGTGGATGTTTAAACATTTAACATTGTACTACATTGATCAACCCATTTCGATCTTTTAATAGTGTTACACATTGATCAATCCATGTGGATGTTTTAACAATGTACAACACTGATCAATCCATGTGGATGTTTTAACAATGTACAACACTGATCAATCCATGTGGATGTTTTAACAATGTACAACACTGATCAACCCATGTGGATGTTTTAACAATGTAGTACACTGATCAATCCATGTGGATGTTTTAACAATGTACAACACTGATCAATCCATGTGGATGTTTTAACAATGTAGTACACTGATCAATCCATGTGGATGTTTTAACAATGTAGTACACTGATCAATCCATGTGGATGTTTTAACAATGTAGTACACTGATCAATCCATGTGGATGTTTTAACAATGTAGTACACTGATCAATCCATGTGGATGTTTTAACAATGTACAACACTGATCAATCCATGTGGATGTTTTAACAATGTAGTACACTGATCAACCCATGTGGATGTTTTAACAATGTAGTACACTGATCAATCCATGTGGATGTTTTAACAATGTACAACACTGATCAATCCATGTGGATGTTTTAACAATGTACTACACTAAAACAGCATTCAAGAAGATGACAAGCATTCTTACCAACAAATGCCTATCAATTAACATCAGAAAGAGAGTCCTTGAATGTTATATAGAACCAATACTGTTGTACGGATGCGAGGCGTGGACAGTCAACAAACAAAGCCAGAACAAGATTGAGGCAGCCGAAATGTGGTTTCTCAGAAGAATGTTGAGGGTTCCATGGACAGCAAAGAAAACAAACGAGACAGTCTTGATGGAGGCAGACACAAGTAGATCACTCATAAGGAAGATTAGGAAAAGACAAGCAACATTTATAGGCCATTTTATGAGGAAGGGGGATTTGGAACACCTGGTCACAACGGGAAAGCTGGAGGGAAAGAGAGCACCAGGTAGACCCAGGGAGAAAATGCTGGACGGACTTGCAGAGTGGCTGGGGATGAGGAGGGTGGGGGAGATGCTGGGGGCAACGAGATAAAGAGATGGTTGGAAGTCCATGGTCGCCAACGTGCGGCAGGGCACCTGATGATGATGACTATACTGTTGATTAGTGTTGATCAACCAATGTGGATGTTTTATCAATGTACAACACTGATCAACCCGTGTGGATGTTTATGTATTTAACAGAGTACAATGAATGTTTTCTTCAGCAACTGTGCCTCAGCGACACGCTCAAGTTCGGGGGCTTTGTCATGGTGGTCACGGATATCATGACAGCGCATTCCGTGAGTTCTTTATACTTCCATTGTCAACTCCTGGGGTTGGGGGCAGTACAGATATCACACTGGGCAATGGAGGTTCTAGGGGATATAGGATGAGGGACAGGAGGAAAGGTCTGGTTTGGAAATGTTCTGACTCTAAAGATATCCTCTACAACAAAAATAATGACATTATTTGGGTAGTCCAGTTAACTCTCAGATCCCCTGTTGGCAGATTGTTATGAAGAGTTAATTAATTGTTGCATGTTATTTGTTTGACACTGTTAATTCATTGTTCTGAATTATTAATTGTAATTGTTCCTCTTCTTACATCCAAACTTCCGCTCCCCCTTGCCATCCCCCCTTTTTTCTCCATTTCCTTTTCTTTTTTCTGTGTGTGTGTGTGTGTGTGTGTGTGTGTGTGTGTGTGTGTGTGTGTGTGTGTGTGTGTGTGTGTGTGTGTGTGTGTGTGTGTGTTGTGTGTGGTGTTCGTTCGTTCGTTCGTTGCTTGATTTAACGTCTTTTCACTATAAGTGATATTAGACGGTGTGTGGTGTGTGTGTGTGTGTGTGTGTGTGTGTGTGTGTGTGTGTGTGTGTGTGTGTGTGTGTGTGTGTGTGTGTGTGTATGTGTGTGTGTGTTTGTCTAAAATCACTACTGTGAACAGACATTAAATAAAAGATTCCTTCCTTCCTATTGGTTTAAAAATTCGGTTTAAGGAATTCTTTACAGTAGGCTGGCCGGCCCTGTTGGTAGACCCATAGACTCAAGTTCTCATAGCATGAGTTCAGTGCCAGATGGCAACATGAAAACTGCTCATCTCAATGCGCCAGTCGTTCTGATGTGTCTGCTGTTTTTCATAGGTCCGTTTTTCCTCTTCCCGGTCACCTCCCCTTCTCCTTATGTCAAAGTCTTTGCCAGCGTCCAGACGTTAGCGCAGGTTCAAGGAATCAGCCAGATGATTACTGCAAAACTGGCGTGCATGTCGATCGTCTTGAGTGCAATGCATCAGTCTCAAACTTTTATCTCTGAACCCTGATACTACACGTAGGAGAATTCAGTGTTTGTTGCATCAGTCTCAAACTTTTATCTCTGAACTCTGATACTAGACGTAGGAGAATTCAGTGTTTGTTGCATCAGTCTCAAACTTTTATCTCTGAACTCTGATACTAGGCGTAGGCGAATTCAGTGTT
>JAPXFY010000014.1:18905814-18910814 GCA_030674185.1 Monoplex corrugatus | reverse complement strand
ACAACACAGACAACATGCTGACTTCCAACAGAACACAACCTGTGAACAACACATCACAACACAGACAACATGTTGACTTCCAACAGAACACAACCTGTGAACAACACATCACAACACAGACAACATGCTGACTTCCAACAGAACACAACCTGTGAACAACACATCACAACACAGACAACATGCTGACTTCCAACAGAACACAACCTGTCAATAACACATCACAACACAGACAACATGTTGACTTCCAACAGAACACAACCTGTGAACAACACATCACAACACAGACAACATGCTGACTTCAAATAGAACACAACCTGTGAACAACACATCACAACACAGACAACATGCTGACCTCCAACAGAACACAACCTGTGAACAACACATCACAACACAGACACAACCTGTGAACAACACATCACAACACAGACAACATGCTGACTTCCAGCAAAACACAACATGTGAACAACACATCACAACACAGACAACATGTTGACTTCCAACAGAACACAACCTGTGAACAACACATCACAACACAGACATGTTGACCTCCAATAGAACACAACCTGTGAACAACACATCACAACACAGACATGTTGACCTCCAACAGAACACAACCTGTGAACAACACATCACAACACAGACATGTTGACCTCCAACAGAACACAACCTGTGAACAACACATCACAACACAGACATGTTGACTTCCAACAGAACACAACCTGTGAGTAACACATCACAACACAGACATGTTGACCTCCAACAGAACACAACCTGTGAACAACACATCACAACACAGACAACATGTTGACTTCCAACAGAACACAACCTGTGAACAACACATCACAACACAGACATATTGACCTCCAACAGAGCACAACCTGTGAACAACACATCACAACACAGACAACATGCTGACTTCCAACAGAACACAACCTGTGAACAACACATCACAACACAGACAACATGCTGACTTCCAACAGAACACAACCTGTGAACAACACATCACAACACAGACATGTTGACCTCCAACAGAACACAACCTGTGAACAAAACATCACAACACAGACATGTTGACCTCCAACAGAACACAACCTGTGAACAACACATCACAACACAGATATGTTGACTTCCAACAGAACACAACCTGTGAACAACACATCACAACACAGACAACATGTTGACCTCCAACAGAACACAACCTGTGAACAACGCATCACAACACAGACATGTTGACTTCCAACAGAACACAACCTGTGAGCAACACATCACAACACAGACAACATGCTGACTTCCAACAGAACACAACCTGTGAACAACACATCACAACACAGACATTTTGACTTCCAACAGAACACAACCTGTGAATAACACATCACAACACAGACAACATGTTGACTTCCAACAGAACACAACCTGTGAACAACACATCACAACACAGACAACATGCTGACTTCCAACAGAACACAACCTGTGAACAACACATCACAACACAGACAACATGTTGACTTCCAGACAGAACACACCACTGTGAACAAACACATCACAACACAGACAACATGTGACTTCCAACAGAAACACAACCTGTGAACAACACATCACAACACAGACAACATGTTGACTTCCAACAGAACACAACCTGTGAACAACACATCACAACACAGACAATGTTGACTCCAACAGAACACAACCTGTGAACAACACATCACAACACAGACACATGTGACTTCCAACAGAACACAACCTGTGAACAACACATCACAACACAGACAACATGCTGACTTCCAACAGAACACAACCTGTGAACAACACATCACAACACAGACAACATGTTGACTCCAACAGAACACAACCTGTGAACAACACATCACAACACAGACATGTTGACTTCCAACAGAACACAACCTGTGAACAACACCACAAAACAACAACATGTTGACTTCCAACAGAACACAACTCTGTGAACAACACATCACAACACAGACAACATGCTGACTTCCAACAGAACACAACCTGTGAACAACACATCACAACACAGACATGTTGACTTCCAACAGAACACAACCTGTGAAAACACATCACAACACAGACAACATGTTGACTTCCAACAGAACACAACCTGTGAACAACACATCACAACACAGACAACATGTGACTTCCAACAGAACACAACCTGTGAACAACCATCACAACACAGACAACATGTTGACTCCAACAGAACACAACCTGTGAACAACACATCACAA
Organism: Monoplex corrugatus; assembly: GCA_030674185.1. Classification (NCBI taxonomy): domain Eukaryota; kingdom Metazoa; phylum Mollusca; class Gastropoda; order Littorinimorpha; family Ranellidae; genus Monoplex; species Monoplex corrugatus. The sequence goes on along the minus strand of JAPXFY010000014.1, from coordinate 18,908,571 downwards.
CAACAACTCAACAACATGTGACTTCACAACACGACATGTGTGACTCAACAGACAACTGAACACCACACAACACAGACATGTGACCTCCAACAGAACACAACCTGTGAACAACACATCACAACACAGACAACATGTTGACCTCCAACAGAACACAACCTGTGAACAACACATCACAACACAGACATGTTGACTTCCAACAGAACACAACCTGTGAACAACACATCACAACACAGACAACATGCTGACTTCCAACAGAACACAACCTGTGAACAACACATCACAACACAGACATTGACTCCAACAGACAACTGTGAAAACCATCACAACACAGACATGACACGAAACACTGTGAAACATAACACAAATGATCACAGAACACATGTGAACAACACATCAAACACAGACAACTGTTGACTCAACAGAACACAACCTGTGAACAACACACACAACACAGACAATTTGACTTCAACAGAACACAACCTGTGACACAACACAGCAACACAGACAACACTGCTGACTCCACAGAACACAACTGTGAACAACACATCACAACACAGACAACATGTGACCTCCAACAGAACACAACCTGTGAACAACACACACAACACAGACATGTTGACTTCCAACAGAACACAACCTGTGAACAACACATCACAACACAGACAACATGTTGACTTCCAACAGAACACAACCTGTGAACAACACATCACAACACAGACATGTTGACTTCCAACAGAACACAACCTGTGAACAAACATCACAACACAGACATGTTGACTTCCAACAGAACACAACCTGTGACAACAACACACACAGACAACTGTTGACTCACAGAACACAACCTGTGAACAACAATCACAACACAGACATGTTGACTTCCAACAGAACACAACCTGTGAACAACACATCACAACACAGAAACATGCTGACCTCCAACAGAACACAACCTGTGAACAACCATCACAACACAGAAATGTTGACCTCCAACAGAACACAACCTGTGAACAACACATCACAACACAGACACATCTGACTTCCAACAGAACACAACCTGTGAACAACACATCACAACACAGACAACATGCTGACCTCCAACAGAACACAACCTGTGAACAACACATCACAACACAGACAACATGTTGACCTCCAACAGAACACAACCTGTGAACAACACATCACAACACAGACAACATGCTGACTTCCAACAGAACACAACATGTGAACACAACAGAACACAACCTGTGAACAACACATCACAACACAGACAACATGCTGACTTCCAACAGAACACAACCTGTGAACAACACATCACAACACAGACAACATGTTGACTTCCAGCAGAACACAACCTGTGAACAACACATCACAACACAGACATGTTGACTTCCAACAGAACACAACCTGTGAACAACACATCACAACACAGACAACATGCTGACTTCCAACAGAACACAACCTGTGAACAACACATCACAACACAGACAACATGTTGACTTCCAACAGAACACAACCTGTGAACAACACATCACAACACAGACAACATGCTGACTTCCAACAGAACACAACTTGTGAACAAACATCACAACACAGACAACATGTTGACTTCCAACAGAACACAACCTGTGAACAACACACACAACACAGACATGTTGACCTCCAACAGAACACAACCTGTGAACAACACATCACAACACAGACATGTTGACTTCCAACAGAACACAACCTGTGAACAAACACATCACAACACAGACAACATGTGACTTCCAACAGAACACAACCTGTGAACAACACATCACAACACAAACATGTTGACTCCAACAGAACACAACCTGTGAACAACACATCACAACACAGACATGTTGACTTCCAACAGAACACACCTGTGAACAACACATCACAACACAGACATGTTGACTTCCAACAGAACACAACCTGTGACAACACACAACACAACATGCTGACCTCCAACAGAACACAACCTGTGAACAACAATCACAACACAGACATGTTGACTCCAACAGAACACAACCTGTGGAATAACACATCACAACACAGCAACTGTTGACTCCAACAGAACACAACCTGTGAACAACACATCACAACACAGAAACACAACTTCAACAGACACAACATGTACAAATACAACAAGACAACATGCTGACCTCCAACAGAACACAACTGTGAACAACACATCACAACACAGACACAACTGTGAACAACACATCACAACACAACATGTGACTTCCAACAGAACACAACCTGTGAACAACACATCACAACACAGACAGACATGCTGACCTCCAACAGAACACAACTGTGAACAACACATCACAAACACAGACAACATGTTGACCTCCAACAGAACACCTGTGAACAACACATCACAACACAGACATGTGATTCCAACAGAACACAACTGTGAACAACACATCACAACACAGACACATGTTGACTTCCAACAGAACACAACCTGTGAACAACACATCACAACACAGACATGTTGACCTCCAACAGAACACAACCTGTGAACAACACATCACAACACAGACATGTTGACCTCCAACAGAACACAACCTGTGAACAACACATCACCACCATTACACCAAGTACAATCTCATACTGGTTACAAACTCACCATTTAAGCCTAACGACAAGAAAGAAATAGACCACTACACCCTGACTACAATAATGTCTTGAGTTCAGTCCCACCTGTCACCGTAAGATTTGGTTTCTTTGCTGCCCATCTTAATGCTCCAG
>JAPXFY010000014.1:18883314-18898314 GCA_030674185.1 Monoplex corrugatus | reverse complement strand
CAATGATAACAATGTGTAAACAATAACAATGATAATGTGTAAACAATAACAATGATAACAATGTGTCAACAATAACAATGTGTCAACAATAACAATGATAACAATGTGTCAACAATAACAATAACAACAATGTGTCAACAATAACAATAATAACAATGTGTCAACAATAACAATATAACAATGTGTCAAACAATAACAATAATAACAATGTGTCAACAATAACAATATAACAATGTGTCAACAATAACAATAATAACAATGTGTCAACAATAACAATGATAACAATGTGTCAACAATAACAATAATTGTCAACAATAACAATATACAATGTGTCAATCAATAACAATGTGTCAACAATAACAATGATAACAATGTGTCAACAATAACAATAAATAACAATGTGTCAAATAACAATAAACAATGTGTCAACATAACAAATACATGTGTCAACAATAACAATAATAACAATGTGTCAACAATAACAATGATAACAATGTGTCAACAATAACAATATAACAATGTGTCAACAATACATAAACAATGTGTCAACATAACAATGTGTCAACAATAACAATATAACAATGTGTCAACAATAACAATGTGTCAACAATAACAATAATAACAATGTGTCAACAATAACAATGTGTCAACATACAATATAATAAACAATGTGTCAACAATAACAATGTGTCAACAATAACAATGTGTCAACAATCATAATAAAATGTGTCAATACAATAACAATAATAACAATGTGTCAACAATAACAATGTGTCAACAATAACAATGTGTCAACAATAACAATAATAACAATGTGTCAACAATAACAATGATAACAATGTGTCAACAATAACAATGTGTCAACAATAACAATGTGTCAACAATAACAATGTGTCAACAACAACAATTATAACAATGTGTCAACAATAACAATGATAACAATGTGTCAACAATAACAATGTGTCAACAATAACAATGTGTCAACAATAACAATGTGTCAACAATAACAATGTGTCAACAATAACAATAACAATGTGTCAATAATAACAATAACAATGTATCAACAATAACAATGTGTCAACAATTAACAATGTGTCAACAATAACAATGTGTCAACAATAACAATGTGTCAACAATAACAATGTGTCAACAATAACAATGTGTCAACAATAACAATGATAACAATGTGTCAACAATAACAATAATAACAATGTGTCAACAATAACAACAATAACAATGTGTCAACAATAACAATAATAACAATGTGTCAACAATAACAATAATAACAATGTGTCAACAATGACAATAATAACAATGTGTCAACAACAACAATAATAACAATGTATCAACAATAACAATGTGTCAATAATAACAATGTGTCAACAATAACAATGTGTCAACAATAGCAATGTGTCAACAATAACAATGTGTCAACAATAACAATGATAACAATGTGTCAACAATAACAATAATAACAATGTATCAACAATAACAATGTGTCAATAATAACAATGTGTCAACAATAACAATGTGTCAACAATAACAATGCGTCAACAATAATAATAATAACAATGTGTCAACAATAACAATAATAACAATGTGTCAACAATAAACAATGTGTTAACAATAACAATGTGTCAACAATAACAATAATAACAATGTGTCAACAATAACAATAATAACAATGTGTCAACAATAACAATGTGTCAATAATAACAATGTGTCAACAATAACAATGATAACAATGTGTCAACAATAACAATAATAACAATGTGTCAACAATAACAATAATAACAATGTGTCAACAATAACAACAATAACAATGTGTCAACAATAACATTAATAACAATGTGTCAACAATAACAATAATAACAATGTGTCAACAATAACAATAATAACAATGTGTCAACAATAACAATGTGTCAACAATAACAATAATAACAATCTGTCAACAATAACAATGTGTCAACAATAACAATAATAACAATGTGTCAACAATAACAATGATAACAATGTGTTAACAATAACAATAACAACAATAACAATGTGTCAACAATAACAATAATAACAATGTGTCAACAATAACAATAACAACAATAACAATGTGTCAACAATAACAATGTGTCAACAATAACAATGTGTCAACAATAACAATGTGTCAACAATAACAACAATAACAATAATAACAATATGTCAACAATAGCAATAATAACAATGTGTCAACAATAACTATGATAACAATGTGTGATTCGTCATGTTGGTGTGCACAGGTCAGAAGGACACGAGCAAGACGGGCACTGTCATGATGAAAGACCTTGATGATAAGGTCAGTCCTTCCCCTCTGTCTTACTGTGTGTGTGTGTGTGGTGGTGGTCTTTGATTTAATGTCTATTCACTAAAGTGATTTTAGACAAAAAAAAAAAAAAAGGTTACATAAGGAGAAAAAAGGATTAACGATTGAAATAGCAAAACTGGCTAACCATAATATTGAACATGAGAAGTAACAGAACGTTAAAGATAATTCGCTATAGGACTTTTTGACAGGCTAACAAAAACTTCATATGTTATGGATGATGAGGCAAATATGTCAGAAACTGTCTTCGTTGATAGCGTAGGTATATGTCGTTTTACACGAACACATGAAAGAATATGACTATGTGTTATCTTCTTTCCACACAGACACACTACATTCCTAGTGTATTTTGTTTTGAATGCATCAAGTTTCCACCTATACATAAGGGATTGTATACTTCTCCTGGCAGGAAACTGCTTCGGTGTTTTGCTAATTTCAAAGTTCATGTAACATTTTTCATACTTTTTCTGTTTATCTTGAAACTGCTTCCATACATAGGTGTCCACTAAGGTATAACACTCATGCAATGAGAGGGAAAGATGTATATGATTTGAATATGGGGAGCTCTTTGCCCCCCGTTTGGCAGCCCTATCAATCATATCATTGTAATGAAAAGAACTATGAGATGGTATCCAGCAGAAAGTAATGTCAGTGCCTCTTAAGGATAAACTATTAATCAATGAGTAATTTCCAATATCATTTCAGATCTTGTTTGTAATTTTGATAATTCAAGAGCTTGAAGTACAGATTTTGAATCAACGCAAAAAAGTATCTGGGGAATCGTCCTAAAAAGATTTATCATATAATTCAAAGTGTGTGTGTGTGTGGTGTGTGTGTGTGTGTGTGTGTGTTTTGTGTGTGTGTGTGTGTGTGTGTGTGTGTGGTGTGTTGGTGTGTGGTGGGGTTGTGTTTTGTTTTTTGATTACGTTTTTATGTGAGTGTATATTGCTCGTCTGATTGTGTCTTTCACTGTGAGGATTAACGTGTGTGTCTGCTGTCTGTTGTCCGTGTTGTGTGTTGTGTGTGTGTGTTGTGTGTGTGTGTGTGTGTGTGTGTGTGTGGTGTGTGTGTGTGTGTGTGTGTGTGTGTGTGTTGTGTTCGTTCGTTCCTTCATTCCTTCGTTCTTTGATTTAACGTCTTTTCACTATGAGTGATATTAGACGAACGAGAACGAAAACAAAGACAAAACACACACACACATTCTGTGTTCTCATTCTCTCTCTCTCTCTCTCTCTCTCCTCTCTCTCTCTCTCTCTCTCTCTCTCTCTCTCTCTCTCTCTCTGTCTCTGTGTGTGTGAGTGTGTGTGTGTATGAGAGAGAGAGAGAGAGAGAGAGAGAGAGAGAGAGAGAGAGAGAGAGAGAGAGAGAGAGAGAGAGAGAGAGAGATGATCACCAAAAACGATGAACTTATTGAACTTATTTGTGCATATCGACCACAGGTTACTGAAAGTGGTTGTGTCAGTTTGATGTTTTACAAAGACATCACGGGTTTTTTTTCCTTGTCATTTAGGTATCGTGTCACTGATGTACTCATCAACTAATTTGTTGATGGGTTCATGGGTGAATGTGTTGATCTGTTGACATGTTGATGTGTTGGTTGTTGACGTGTTGATGTGTTGGTTGTTGACATGTTGATGTGTTGGTTGTTGACATGTTGATGTGTTGGTTGTTGACATGTTGATGTGTTGGTTGTTGACATGTTGATGTGTTGGTTGTTGACATGTTGATGTGTTGGTTGTTGACATGTTGATGTGTTGGTTGTTGACATGTTGATGTGTTGGTTGTTGACATGTTGATGTGTTGGTTGGTGACATGTTGATGTGTTGGTTGTTGACGTGTTGATGTGTTGGTTGTTGACGTGTTGATGTGTTGGTTGTTGACATGTTGATGTGTTGGTTGTTGAAATGTTGATGTGTTGGTTGTTGACATGTTGATGTGTTGGTTGTTTGACATGTTGATGTGTTGGTTGTTGAAATGTTGATGTGTTGGTTGTTGACATGTTGACATGTTGATGTGTTGGTTGTTGACATGTTGATGTGTTGGTTGTTGAAATGTTGATGTGTTGGTTGTTGACATGTTGATGTGTTGGTTGTTGACATGTTGATGTGTTGGTTGTTGAAATGTTGATGTGTTGGTTGTTGACATGTTGATGTGTTGGTTGTTGACATGTTGATGTGTTGGTTGTTGACATGTTGATGTGTTGGTTGTTGACATGTTGATGTGTTGGTTGTTGACATGTTGATGTGTTGGTTGTGACATGTTGATGTGTTGGTTGTTGACATGTTGATGTGTTGGTTGTTGACATGTTGATGTGTTGGTTGTTGACATGTTGATGTGTTGGTTGTTGACATGTTGATGTGTTGGTTGTTGACATGTTGATGTGTTGGTTGTTGACATGTTGATGTGTTGGTTGTTGACATGTTGATGTGTTGGTTGTTGACATGTTGATGTGTTGGTTGTTGACATGTTGATGTGTTAGTTGTTGACATGTTGATGTGTTGGTTGTTGACATGTTGATGTGTGGTTGTTGACATGTTGATGTGTTGGTTGTTGAATGTTGATGTGTTGGTTTTGACATGTTGATGTGTTGGTTGTTGACATGTTGATGTGTTGGTTGTTGACATGATGTGTGCTGGTTGTTGAACATGTTGATGTGTTGGTTGTTGACATGTTGGTGTGTTGGTTGTTGACATGATGGTGTGCTGGTTGTTGACATGTTGATGTGTTGGTTGTTGACATGTTGATGTGTTGGTTGTTGACATGATGTGTGCTGGTTGTTGACATGTTGGTGTGCTGGTTGTTGACATGTTGATGTGTTGATTATGTGGCTGTTACCAACAGATGTGGTACCCGTTCACATTTGGCCTGACAGACAGCGCCATCTTCTTCACCAATGACAAGGGAGACGACGATGAAGCTGATGCTGAGGAGGACATCGACTATGATGACTACTTTCACGTATGTCTGTCTGTCTGTCTGTCTGCCTTTCCATATGTTCATCTGTCTGTCTGTCTGTCTGTGTTCCTGCCTGTCTGTCTGTCTCTCTCTGTCTGTTTATCTGTGAGTGATGACAGCTTTCATGTATCTGTCTGTCTGTCTGTCCGTGTTTCCAAATGAGTCAAAGAACAATTGTTTCAGTCATTGATCTAATTAACCCTTTGACTCCCGCACCCTGTCCATCAGCGTCCTGCATTATCAACCATACTAGCAGAGCAAAAACTGAACCCTTTGATTCCCTCACTCTACCCACCATCTCCCTGCAGAAAGCTGTGGATAGGGTAAGGGAGTCATAAGGTTAAGTTTTTGCAGTTGTTGGATAGGGTGCGGGAGTCAAAGGGTTAATCAACCAGCTGTTTTTCAAGAAAGTCTCTTTTCGGTAAAGAATTGTACAAGCATAGGAAATAGTAATCACCGCCTTATCTGGCAGGCTGGTTTGGCTCTTTGCATAAAGCCGTGGACTAGAAATCTGATGTCTTGAGTTCAGTCCCAGCCTACGACATAAATTTTTATCTGTCCGCCACCCATCTTCGTCTTTTAATCCTTTGACTCCCGCCCGCACCCCCATCCACTAACTGCAAAAAAAAAACTTAACCCTTTTGCTCCCTCACCCTATCTACCAGCTTCCTGCAGGAAGCTGATGGATGGAGTGAGGGAATCAAAGGGTTAAGTTTTTGTTTTGCTGACATGGTTGACAATGCAGGAGTCAAAGGGTTAAATATTCTGGTAGTGTCAGTTTAGCGTTCCGTATGTCTTGCCACGTCCCCCATCCCCATTCCATGACCTTGCAGGCGCATAGGGTTTTGTGTGCCGTCGAGTTGATGGCAGATTTGGGCGAAGCGCATATGGAATAACCCTTATGCAGTGAAGCCCTCTTGAACAATTTCCAAACACCTGAATGCTTCACACAAAACATGTGTCTGACGGGCATACGTAAAGGAAAAGCATGTCGACCCTTACAGGTATGATGGAAGGGACAAACTGCTGGACAATACACACCAGTGGTAATGTGATGCTGAGGTCAGTGAATGGTTATACAATGGTCACGTGATGGTCTGCAAGGAGCAGTGAACTGTAAGTTAGGGGGAAATCACTCAGTGAATCTAGCTACTATGTTGTGTCTCTGTCCCTGTGACTTGTCAACCAATGTTACTCTGCATCACACATGCACGTGTGTGTGTGTGGTGGTCTTCGATTTAATGTCTATTCACTAAAGTGATTTTAGACAACAACAAAAAAAACAAAACAACAAAAAAAAGGGGGGGGGGGGGAATACAGAAGGAGTGAAGAGGGTATATGAAAATTGTCAATTTTGATCTTTAAAAAAAAAAATCCAGAAAACAATTATTTCTGAGGAGAGGAAGGTAAATCTAACAAATAGTGTTATCACAATTAAAGATTTAAACAAACAATATAATAAACAAAATTAATAAACATCTAGAATAAATGAATAAAAGTCAAAACTAAGAATCGACTAACCACAACGGTGAACAAGTGAAACACCTGAATGCTTCACACAAACACCACACACACACACACACACACACACACACACACACACAACACAACACACACACACACACACAACACACACACACACACACACACACACACACACACACACACACACACACACACAGAGTAAGACAGAGGGGAAGGACTGACCTTATCATCAAGGTCTTTCATCGTGTGTGTGTGTGTGTGTGTGTGTGTTATGTGTGTGTGTGCGTGTGTGTGCGTGCGTGCGTGTGGTGTGTGTGTGTGTGTGTGTGTGTGTGTGTGTGTGTGTGTGGTGTGTGTGTGTATTATGTATGTATGTGTGTGTGTGTATATATATGTGTGTGTGGTGTGTGTGTGTGTGTGTGTGTGTGTGTGTGTGTGTGTGAATTTAGCCACCACACTGTCTGTCTGACTGGTCACCCAATATTACTTTGCATCACACACGCACGTGTATGTGTGTGTCTGTATGTGTGAGTGAGTGTGTGTTTGGTGTGTGTGTGTGTATGTGTGTGTGTATGTGTGTGTGTTATGTGTGCGGTGCGTGCGTGCGTGTGTGTGTGCGTGTGTGTTAAGTGTGTGGTGTGTGTGTGTGTGTGTATGTGTGTGTGTGTGTGTGTGTGTGTGTGTGTGTGTGTGTGTGTGTGTGTGTGTGTGTGTGTGTGTGTGTGTGCAGGATGTGGAAAGTGAAGATGACGAAGATGACCTGAACTACCAACCCTGGTACTACGGCAATCTTGCCAGGAGAGAGGTCAAGAAACTGCTCAAGGGAGACAACAGCGGCAGAAGTCGACAGACCTCCCACCCCCGCACCAACATCAGACAAGATGGCGCTTTCCTCGTCAGAAAGAGTGAAGCGGGCGGCACTAGTGATGGGGGCGACAACTACTCCTTGTCCTTCATGTGAGTAGTGCCCCTTACCCCCAGGCATCCGCCAAAGGCCAAAGATGATATCGGTGTAATAATTTGCATGAGGAAGAAAATATGTCATACGCAATAACTGTTTACAATGCAAACGCCAATACTGAACTACACATAAAGGCATTTGTAAATGTACAGTGCACATGGCTCTGAAGCAATGTTTAGATCCACATTATCATCTTATTACCTCCTCCCCCTCCACATCCCAAATGGGAAACGTGTACAGTACTGATGTTTCTTTCCTCAATAACAACAACAATAAGGATAATAATAATAATGATAATAATGATGATGATAATAATAATGATGATGACAACAGCAGCAACAACAATGATAATAATAACAATAACAACAACAACAATATTAATAATAATATTATTATCATCACTATTATTATTATTATTATTATAGTAGTAGTAGTAGTTAGTAGTAATGGTAGTAATAGTAGTAGTTAGCACTGCAGTAACCTGGCTTTTGTAAAACGTAAGCTCAGAGACTGGTTTGATAAAAATGAGGAAGAGCTCAGTAAGCTTATTAACCCTTTGACTCCCGCACCCTGTCCACCAACTGCAAAAACTTAAGTTTTTGCTTTGCTGGCATGGTTGGCAATACAGGATGTTGGCGGACAGGGTGCGGGAGTCAAAGGGTTAACAAACACTACGCTATTCACAGGGAACACCCCAATCAAACTTGTGAGAAGAAGAGGCAAAAAGATACCGGCAAACAAAGAGGGTTTTCTGACAAAAACTGCCCACTGTCAACTGACTCGGTTGTCCCCTGTCTTGCTGTGTCCACACATTCTGTGCTGTCTGTATCCCAACATGTTCTACCTGTAATCCCCACCCAACATGTTCTACCTGTAATCCCCACCAACATGTTCTACCTGTAATCCCCACCCAACGTGTTCTACCTGTAAACACCATCCAACGTGTTCTACCTGTAACCCCCACCCAACTGTTCTACCTGTAAACCCCACCCAACGTGTTCTACCTGTAAACCCTCATCCAACGTGTTCTACCTGTAAACCCTATCCAACGTGTTCTACCTGTAAACCCTATCCAACGTGTTCTACCTGTAAACCCTATCCAACGTGTTCTACCTGTAAACCCCATCCAATGTGTTCTACCTGTAAACCCTATCCAACATGTTCTACCTGTAAACACCACCCAACATGTTCTACCTGTAAACCCCATCCAACATGTTCTACCTGTAAACCCCACCCAACGTGTTCTACCTGTAAACTCCATCCAACATGTTCACCTGTAAACCCCATCTAATATTGTTCTACCTGTAAACCCCACCCAAATGTTCTACCTGTAAACCCCACCCAACATGTTCTACCTGTAAACCCCACCCATTATGTTCTACCTGTAAACCCCACCAACATGTTCTACCTGTAAACCCCACCCAAAATGTTCTACCTGTAAACCCCACCCAACATGTTCTACCTGTAAACCCCACCCAACATGTTCTATCTGTAAACCCCATCCAACATATTCTACCTGTAAACCCCACCCAACATTTCTACCTGTAAACCCCATCCAACATGTTCTACCTGTAAACCCATCCAACATGTTCTACCTGTAAACCCCACCCAACAATTCTACCTGTAAACCCCACCCAACATATTCTACATGTAAACCCCCATCCCACACGTGTTCTACCTTGTAAACCCCACCCTATATGTTCTACCTGTAAACCCCATCCAACATGTCTACCTGTAAACCCCATCGAACGTGTTCTACCTGTAAACCCCACCTATATGTTCTACCTGTAAACCCCACCAACATGTTCTACCTGTAAACCCCACCAACATGTTCTACCTGTAAACCCATCCAACAATGTTCTACCTGTAAACCCCACCCAACATGTTCTACCTGTAAACCCACCAACATGTTTCTACCTGTAAACCCCACCCAACATGTTCTACCTGTAAACCCCACCCAACATGTTCTACCTGTAAACCCACCCAACATGTTCTACCTGTAAACCCCACCCAACATGTTCTACCTGTAAACTCCATCCAACATTTCTACCTGTAAACTCCATCCAACATGTTCTACCTGTAAACTCCATCCAACATGTTCTACCTGTAAACCCACCAAACATATACTACCTGTAAACCCCACCAACATGTTCTACCTGTAAACCCCACCCAACATGTTCTACCTGTAAACCCCATCCAACATGTTCTACCTGTAAACTCCATCCAACATGTTCTACCTGTAAACTCCATCCAACATGTTCTACCTGTAAACTCCACACCCAACATGTTCTACCTGTAAACCCCACCAAACATGTTCTACCTGTAAACCCCACCCAACATGTTCTACATGTAAACCCCATCCAACGTGTTCTACCTGTAAACCCCATCCAACATGTTCTACCTGTAAACCCCATCTAACATGTTCTACCTGTAAACCCCACCCAACATGTTCTACCTGTAAACCCCACCAAACATATACTACCTGTAAACCCCACCCAATATGTTCTAACTGTAAACCCCACCCAACATGTTCTACCTGTAAACCCCACCCAACATGTTCTATCTGTAAACCCCACCCAATGTGTTCTACGTGTAAACCCCAACACACATGTTGCCTATAAACCTCATCGAACATGTTCTACCTGTAAGTACCATTCAACATCTTAAACATGTAAACACCATCCAATATGTTCTACCTGTAAACTCCATGCAATATGTTCTACCTGTAAACCTCACCCAGCTTGTTGCCTATAATTCACACCGAACATGTTCTACCTGTAAATCTCATACAACATCTTCAACATGTAAACTCCATCCAATATGTTGTACCATTGCCCACCATCCAACATATGGATTATTTTCTCGCAGCGGATTATATCTGTAGATAGGATGCATCTGGCCTGTGCATGGCTGTCTGTCTGCATCTGATTGCTTGTCTGTCTCTGTGTGTCTGTCTCTCCCTCCAAGGGTACGCTATTTATTTTTATTATCATTATTGTTCTTCTTGTTGTTATCATTAATTATTACTATTATTATCAATTGATATTACTATTATTATCATTATTGTTCTTGTTGTTATCATTAATTATTACTATTATTATCAATTGATATTATTATTGTTATTATTATTATTGTTGTTGTTATTATTAATTATTACTATCATTAATTATTATTGTTATTGTTATTATTATTATTATTAGTAGTAGTAGTAGTAGTATAGTATCATCAACATCATCATCATCATCATCGCTACTACTACTATTATAATTATTATTATTATATTATTATTTATTACTATTGTAATTTTGTTATTATTATTTTACTACTACTACTACTTTTACTACTACTATTACTATTATTACTATTATTATTATAGATATTATCATGTGTCTGTGTATGTACAGCTGGGAGGGGGAGGTGAAGCACGTCCGAGTGAGGACCAAGGAAGAGAACGGACGGACGCTGTACACGTTTGGCAACGAGGTGTGGCGCCCGACTGTGGCGCAGCTGGTGAAATACTTCAGAAACCACCGTCTGTACATTGCCAATGAAACACCCACCTGTACCTGGACAAGCCTGTCTGCAAACCACACGATCCTATCAAGGCAGAGTAAGTCTGTGGTCTATGAATGATGATGTGATGAATGATGATGTGATGATGGATGAGATGATGATGAGATGATGATGATATGATGTGATGATGATGATGATGATGATGATGTATGATAGTGATGATGATGATGATGATGATGATATGATGATGATGATGATGATGATGATGATGATGAGGGATGATGATGATGATGATGATGATGATGATGGATGATGATGATGATGATGATGATGATGATGATATGATGATGTGATGATGATGATGATGATGATGATGATGATGATGATGATGATGATGATGATGATGATGTGATGATAGTGATGATGATGATGATGATGATGATGATGATGATGATGATGATGATGATGATGATGATGATGATGATGGTGATGATGAGTGATGATAGTGATGATGATGATGATGATGATGATGATGATGATGATGATGATAGTAAATTGATGATGATGATGATGATGATGATGATGTGATGATGATGATGATGATGATGATGATGATGATGATGATGATGATAGTGATGATGATGATGATGATGATGTGATGATGATGATGATGATGATGATGATGATGATGATGATGATGATGATGGAGTGATGATTGATGATGATGATGATGATGATGATGATGATTGATGATGATGATGATGATGATGATGATGATGATGATGATGATGATGATGATGATGATGTGATGATGATGATGGATGATGATGATGATGATGATAGTGATGATGATGGTGGTGATGATGATGATGATGGTGGTGATGATGATGATGATGGTGATGATGATGATGATGATGATGATGTGATGATCTGTACATTGCTAAAGTAGCCGGACAAAGCTGTCTGTAATCCACATGAACATATCAAGGAAGAGTGAGTTTTACTCTGTGATATTAACAATTACGATGATGATGGTGACGATGATAATGGTGATGA
Organism: Monoplex corrugatus; assembly: GCA_030674185.1. Classification (NCBI taxonomy): domain Eukaryota; kingdom Metazoa; phylum Mollusca; class Gastropoda; order Littorinimorpha; family Ranellidae; genus Monoplex; species Monoplex corrugatus. The sequence continues at coordinate 18,885,991 of JAPXFY010000014.1, read as the reverse complement.
TAGTGACGAGGATGATGATGATCTGTATCACTGCTAATAAAAACGCTCACCTGTACTTAGACAAACTTGTCTTTAAACCACATGAACACATCAAGGAAGAATGAGTCTTTGGTCTGTGGTGTGGTGTGGTGGTGGTGAGTGATGAGTGTGTGATGACGACGACGACGACGATAACGACGACAATGATGATAATGATAGTGGTGATGGTGGTGATATCATCTATTATATTATCTTCTATCTATCTATCTATCTATCTGTCTATCTATCTATTGTCATCTTCTATCTATCTTCCTACTATCTGTCATCTATCGTCTACTACTATCTATCTATCTACTGTCATCTATCTCTATCTATCTATCTATCTATCAAATTTCTATATATCATCAACTATTTTATCTATCCCTCTTTCAAACTATCTATTATCTATTATCAACTATCTATTATCTATCCTTTTCAAACTATATATTATCTATCTATCAAACTATCTATTATCTATCCCTTTTAACTATCTATTATCTATTTATCAAACATCTATATCTATCCCTCTTCAACATCTATTATCACTATCAATATCTTATTACTCTATATCACTTCTTTTTCAAACTATTATCTATTATCAAACTATCTATTATCTATCCCTCTTCTTCTAATACTATTATCTATCTATCAAATCTATCTAATCTATCTATTCTCTATCTCTTTCAAACTATCTATTATCTATTTATCAAACTATCTATTATCTATCCCTCTTTCAAAACTATTATCTATTTATCAAACTATCTATTATCTATCCATCTTTCAATCTATCTATTATCTATCTATCAAACTATCTATTATCTATCTATCAACTATCTATTATCTATCTATCAAACTATCTATTATCTATCCCTCTTTCAAAACTATTATCTATTTATCAAACTATCTATTATCTATCCCTTTTCAAACTATTATCTATTTATCAAACTATCTATTATCTATCCCTCTTTCAAACTATCTATTATCTATCTATCAAACTATCTTATATCCTATCTATCAAACTATCTATTATCTATCTACACTATCAATATCACTTTATCATATTATCAACAAACTATCTATTATCTATCCCTCTTTCAAACTATCTATTATCTATTATCAAACTATCTATTATCTATCCCTCTTTCAAACTATCTATTATCTATCTATCAAACTATCTATTATCTATCCCTTTCAACTATCTATTATCATATCAAACTATCTTATCTATTTAAATATCTTTATCAAACTATCTATTATCTATCCCTCTTTCAAACTATCTATTATCTATTATCAAACTATCTATTATCTATCCTCTTTCAAATATTATCTATTATCAAACTATTATTATCTATCCTCTTCAAACTATCTATTATCTATTATCAAACTATCTATTAATCCTCATTCACTATTATCTATCTATCAAACTATCTATTATCTATCTATCAAACTATATCTATAAATATCTATACTATCTCTATCAAACTATCTATTATCTATCTATCAAACTACTATTATCTATCTTAATCTATTATCTATATCAAACTATCTATTATCTATCTATCAAACTATCTATTATCTATCTATCAAACTATCTATTATCCATCTGTCTATAACTGATATGTGCGTGTTATTTCACAGCTGGTTCCAGCCCAACATGAACCGTTACACGGCAGAAAAGTTGCTGCAGAGAATTCCGAAGGAAGGCGTCTTCCTGGTCCGGGGTAGTTCTGAGCCTGGCTGTCTCTCCCTGACCTTCAGGTGTGTGTGTGTGTGTGTGTGTGTGTGTGTGTGTGTGTGTGTGTGTGTGTGTGTGTGTGTGTGTGTGTGTGTGTGTGTGTGTGTGTGTGTGTGTGTGTAGTGGTGTGTGTGTGTGTGTGTGTGTGTGTGTGTGTGTGTGTGTGTGTGTGTGTGTGTGTGTATGTATGTGTACGTGTACGTGTACGTGTGTGTTTTTGTGAGTGAGTGATTGAGTGATTGATTGATTGATTGAGTGAGTGAGTGGTGTGTGTGTGTGTGTGTGTGTGTGTGTGTGTGTGTGTGTGTGTGTGTGTGTGTGTGTGTGTACGTGTGTGTTTTTGTGAGTGAGTGAGTGAGTGAGTGTGTGTGTGTGTGTTTGTTTGTGTGTGTGTGTGTTTGTATGAGCGTATCTATGTGTATGGTGTGTGTGTTTGTGTGTGTGAGTGTGTGTGTATGTGTGTGTGTTTGTGTGTGAGTGTGTGTGTTTGTGTGTGTGTGTGTTTGTGTGTGAGTGTGTGTGTGTATGGTGTATGGTGTGTAAGTGTGTGTGTGTGTGTGTGTGTGTGTTTGTGTGTGTGTGTGTATGAGTGTGTCTGTGAGTGTTTGCAGTTTTGATGATGATGATGATATTGATGATGATGATGAAGAAAAAGATGCTAAAGATGATGGTGATGGTGATTTGATGGATGATGATGATGCTTTCAGACACAAACGCAAGATAAGCCACTTCCAAATCATGAGACGGGGCAAGAGCTACGTGTGTGGGTCCTATCGCTTTGTCAGTCTACCCAAGATGGTGGATTTTTTCCGTCGCCGTCCTCTGTATCGTAAAACCAAACTGACTGTGGCTGCCAAAGAAAGCATGGCTGAGTATGTCGAGGTAGGAGATTCGGTTCTCTCTCTCTCTCTCGCTATCTGATTA
>JAPXFY010000014.1:18868314-18878314 GCA_030674185.1 Monoplex corrugatus | reverse complement strand
CGTGCGCTTTACGATTTCATGGGACACGAGTCAGAGAATGAGATGTCCTTCCCTCGAGGAGCCATCATCACCAACGTCAGGGAGGAGGACAAGCCTTGGTATGCAATGGCATGCATGGCAATTAGTCTGCTGTCAGAACACCCACCATAAAATTGCAACAGAAAGGATTTGTATCATGCGACAGAGAAGAAGGTTGTTATAATTGAGATTACAGGCATGGACGGGGAATGGACTATCGCTGTCACAAACCCACACAAAATTGCAACAGAAGGATTGTTTATACGCGAAGAGAAAGAACTTGCCCAACCATATTCTGAGAGTTAAGTTGACGTGGATGGTCGTCCTGATGGAGCTGTTACTGAAGAAGGTTCATGAAATAATTTGACAGTATCGAGGTAATGATAAAAAGCCAAAACGATTTCATCATTTTCAGAAGCCGAAAATGATGTACACACACCTCCGTTAAAAAGTACTGAGTTCAAACTTTCTCGTAAAGTGACTTGTACCTAGAGCTTCCGCTAAAACTTATGCTTTTCTGAATTCTGAACAGTCCGCAGCTTTGAGCAAACTTGAGTTAAATCCACTATGGCCTAGAACTGAGATTACCGTTGTTCAATTCTTTGCACAGATAAGACACACTCGGCGGTAAGACACAAAACAACCAACAACAACATCACATACATTCAAACACTAAACACACACATATGTTACACCACACACACACATTACACACACACACACACACACACACACTATACATCACATACACACGACACACTAACACAGCCCAACATACACACCAAACTATTGTATTTTTTAATACTGATACAGCTCCATTTGACCAATTTGTTAAGTTTCATATACGGACCCTGTCTGCATATCAATATCTTTGTCACGACCAACAAACACCCCCCACACAACACAACACACACACAACACAACATACACACCATACACAACAAACACACACACACCCCCACCCACCCACCACACACACACAACACAAACACACACACACACACACACACACACACACATACACACACTACACACACACACACACACACACACACACACACACACACACACACACACACACACACACACACACACAGATCTCTTCAAGATATATGAAATAAGCTCCCCTCCCCCCTTTTTTTAACCTTTGATTCCCGCACCCTGTCCACCAGTGTCCCGCATTGTCAACCATGCTTGCAAAGCAAAAACGTAACCCTTTGACTCCCTCGCCCTATCCACCAGCTTCCTGCCAGGAAGCTGGGTGGAGTAGGGTGAGGAAGTCAAAGGGTTAAGTTTTTGTAGTTGGTGGATATGGTGCAGGAGTCAAAGGGAGATTCGTCAAAGTGAGATTCAAAAAGAGAAGAAAATTCTAAACGTACCGTTCATGTGCGTAAAGCACTAGGCTTCAGAACGCTGCTCGCCATCTTCATTCAGTACTTGATAGGTACTAACTATTTATTGGTGAAACAGTGGGTCTGTTTCCGCGGTTGTTTCGCGTTTGTTCAGTTCTCTCCCTTCGCTTCCATTGACTATGAAGTATATTTGACTGACGTTCTCATCGTACTTCTTGGAACAGTACTAGAAATGCAAGGTACTGCTTTTCTAGGTACTATATCATTTAGGAACCATATTGTCTATATATATGTATTGTATAAGAAAACAAACGAGACAGTCTTGATGGAGGCAGACACAAGTGATCACTCATAAGGAAGATTAGGAAAAGACAGGCAACATTTTTAGGCCATTTTATGAGGAAAGGGGATTTGGAGTACCTGGTCACAACAGGAAAGCTGGGGGGAAAGAGAGCTCCAGGTAGACTCATGGGAAAAATATTGGACGGACTTGCAGAGTGGCTGAAGACAGAGAGGGTGGAGGATGTGCTTGCAGCAACAAGGGATAGATACATATGGAGGGCCATGATCGCCAACGCCACGTGGCAAGGCACTTGATGATGATGATGATAATGATTGTCTATAATGGCTTTGAGTTTGTACTAGAGATATACAGCAAAAAAATTATGAAGTGGCAGATAGTGGTTAATTTCGTACTATGGGGGTAAATCCACCCAATATATTAGAACTATTAAAATCTGTGTAGTGGCTCTATCTTAACGAAAATTGTTTTATAGCTAAATGACGTGAACGCGGTAGATCTGGGTGGGGATCGCACCCAACTCTATAACAATTGCTTTGAACACATCTGTTGCACACCTGTGCACGCTCGCACACACTCATGTTTGTATGCACGCACACACACACATGAGTCCATAGACAAAATAATAAAAAGATGAGGAGAAATGGATTGGGGAGGGGGTGGGGGCGGGGCGGGATTTGCAGCAGAGAGCAAGAAAGGGAAAAAGGTAGGGAACATATCACACATTAGAGCAAATAAAAATGCAAACGCCAGCAAGTAGCTGTACAGCACTAATGTTTGCAAAGAATTTATTCATTTATTAGTAAACAAGCATACAAAAACTGGGTGAAAGAAACAACAGATTAAATTATATATATATATTTTATAAATATATATATATATATATATATATATATATATATATATATATATAATAATAATATATAATTATATTTATGCGCAATCTGATAAAATCAATCTAGCGCTATATAGTGTGTGTGTGTGTGTGTGTGTGTGTGTGTGTGTGTGTGTGTGGAGAGAGAGAAGAGAAGAGAGAGAAGAGAGGGAGAGATACAGAGACAGAGACAGAGAGAGACACACACACAGACAGACAGACAGACAGAATGAGAGAGAGAGGGAGGGAGAGAGATACAGAGACAGAGACACAGACAGACAGACAGACAGACAGAGAAGATAGATAGATGGATAGATAGATAGATAGATAGATAGATGGATAGAAGAAGCATAGATAGATAGAAGAGAGAGAGAGAGAGAGAGAGAGAGAGAGAGAGAGAGAGAGAGAGAGAGAGAGAGAGAGAGATGTTGACATGAAAAGGATAAATCATAACACGGCAAAACTTTAGTATGGCCTGACTATTGTGGGTGTTGGTCTACAGGTGGAAGGGAGACTACATGAACCAGAAACAGAAGTCTTTCCCCGCCTCCTATGTCCAGGTTAGGATATGTGTGTGTGTGTTGTGTGTGTGTGTGTGTGTGTGTGTGTGTGTGTGTGTGTGTATGTGTGTGTAGTGTGAATGTATGTATGTGTGTGTGTGTGTAGTGTGTATGTTGTGTGTATGTATATATGTGTGTGTGTGTTGTGTGTGTGTTGTGTGTGTTGTGTGTGTTTTGTGTTGTGTGTGTGTGTGTGTGTAGTGTGTATGTGCGTGTGTGTGTGTGTGTGTGTGTATGTAGTGTGTGTGTGCGTGCGTATGTGCGTGTGTTTGCGTGCGTGCGCGTGCGCGTGTGTGTATGTGTTTGTGTATGTGTGTGTGTGCGTGCGTGGCGTGCGCGTGTGTGTCTGTGTGTATGTGTGTTTGTGTGTGTCTGTGTGTGTGTGTCTGTGTGTATGTGTTTTCAGGATGAGGCAGACCGTAACATGTTCAAAATGAGTCATGCACTCATGTACAGACAGTGTAGAGGACATTGTAACACATTTGTTGACAGTCTACACTTTGTTTGTTTTAGTGATTCATAGTGTGCACGTCCTCTCAGACAGGGTTTTGTTGTGCATATTGAGACGGTTCTGTGTGATATTGAACGGGTTTGTTGTGCATATTGAGACAGGGTTTTGTGTGCATTTTGAGAGGTTCTGTGTTGGCATATTGACGGGTTCTGTGTTGTGCTATTGAGACAGGGTTTGTTGTGCATATTGAGTACAGGGTTCTGTTGTGTGCATATTGAGACAGGGTTTTGTAGTGCAATGAGACAGGGTTTTGTTGGCATATGAGACAGGGTTTTGTTGTGCATTTGAGACAGGGTTTTGTTGTTTGCAATTGAGAACAGGTTTGTGTTGTGCATATTGAGAAGGGTTTTTTGTTGTGCATATTGAGACAGGGTTTTGTGCATATGAGCGGGTTTGTTGTGCATATTGAGACAGGGTTTTGTTGTGCATATTGAGACAGGGTTTTGTTGTTGTGCATATTGAGACAGGGTTTTGTTGTGCATATTGAGACAGGGTTTTGTTGGTGCATATTGAGACAGGGTTTTGTAGTGCATATTGAGACAGGGTTCTGTTGTGCATATTGAGACAGGGTTCTGTTGTGTGCATATTGAGACAGGGTTTGTTGTTGTGCATATTGAGACAGGGTTTTGTTGTGCATATTTAGACAGGGTTTTGTTGTTGTGCAATTGAGACAGGGTTTTGTAGTGCATATTGAGACAGGGTTTGTTGTGCATATTGAGACAGGGTTTGTTGTTGTGCATATTGAGACAGGGTTTTGTTGTTGTGCATATTAGACAGGGTTTTGTAGTGCATATTGAGACAGGGTTTTGTTGTGCATATTGAGACAGGGTTTTGTTGTGCATATTGAGACTGGTTTTGTGTGCATATGAGACGGTTTTGTGTGCATCTAGACAGTGGTTTGTTGTATATGAGACGGGTTTGTTGTGCATATGAGACAGGTTTGTTGTGATATTGAGACAGGTTTTGTGTGCATTTGACAGTTTTGTGTGCATATTGAGACAGTTTGTTTGCATTTATGTTTTGCATAGATTTCACTCCCAAAGTGCATGCTTAATAAGATCATTGACACTGCTTTATTTACGTAAGGTATCTTGACAGTCTTACATTGAATTGACATTGCTTATTTACGTAAGGGTATTTTGACAGTCTTACATTGAATTGACATTGCTTTGTTTACGTGAGGGTATTTTGACAGTCTTACCTAACTGACATTGCTTGTTTACGTAAGGGTATTTTGACAGTCTTTACATGAATTGACATTGCTTTATTTACGTAGGGTCATTTTGACAGTCTTACACTGAATTGACATTGCTTTATTTACGTGAGGGTAGTTTTGACAGTCTTACATGAATTGACATTGCTTTATTTACGTGAGGGTAGTTTGACAGTCTTACATTGAATTGACATTGCTTTATTTACGTGAGAGAGTTTGACAGTCTTACATTGAATTGACGTTGCTTTATTTACGTAAGGGATTTTGACAGTCTTACACTGAATTGACATTGCTTTATTTACGTGAGGGTATTTTGACAGACTTACATTGAATTCGCATTGCTTTATTTACGTGAGGGTATCTTGACAGACTTACAGTTAGTTCCCATTTCTTCATTTACGTAACGGTATGTTAATACAGTCAATTGACATTAATGTGCTCTACATGTAAATCCTTCGGTACTGAGTTATATTCTACATATACAGTAAGTTATCCCATATGGATGTCTTTCATGCGCAGATCCTTCTATAATAGGTGTATTCTGTATGTAGATAATTCATCATTCATGTATTCTGGACACGTATACAATATATGTAACATATAATTCATGAGTCGTGTATTCTACACACAGATCCTTCCGTATGTTCTATAGTGTACGTACTCGTAGATAATTCGTCATTCATGTGTTCTGCCCACATAGATAGAAAATTCATCAATCATGTATCTGCGTACATGTATAGAATCCACAATCAGTATTCTGCACGCAGATCCTTATACAATGGGTTTATCTGCATGTAGTATCTTGCATGTAGGTAGGTCATGGTGATCAGTAAAAAACATGAAATCCCCTCATGCAAAATAACAGCAAATGGCACAACCTTGACACAGGTTAATAAGTTCAAATACCTGGGAACGGTCATTTCATCAGACGGCAGATGCACATCGGAATTAGTTGGCAGAATCGGCCAAGCTAAAAAAGCATTCAAGAAGATGTCAAGCATTCTTACCAACAAATGCCTATCAATTAACATCAGAAAGAGAGTCCTTGAATGTTATATAGAATCAATACTGTTGTAGGGATGCGAGGCGTGGACAGTCAGCAAGCAAAGCCAGAGCAAGATTGAGGCAGCCGAGATGTGGTTTCTCAGAAGAATGTTGAGAGTTCCATGGACAGCAAAGAAAAACAAACGAGACAGTCTTGATGGAGGCAAACACAAGTAGATCACTCATAAGGAAGATTAGGAAAAGACAGGCAACATTTATAGGCCATTTTATGAGGAAGGGGGATTTGGAGCACCTGGTCACAACGGGAAAGCTGGAGGGAAAGAGAGCACCAGGCAGACCCAGGGAGAGGATGCTGGACGGACTTGCAGAGTGGCTGGGGATGAGGAGGGTGGGGGAGATGCTAGGGGCAACGAGAGATAGAGATGGTTGGAAGTCCATGGTCGCCAACGCCATGCGGCAGGGCACCTGATATGATGTAGGTAGCTGATCCTTATACAATGGGTGTATCTTGCATGTAGGTAGCTGAACCTTATACAATGGGTGTATCTTGCATGTAGGTAGCTGAACCTTATACAATGGGTGTATCTTGCATGTAGGTAGTAATCAGTCATAAATTCTTCCTACAGCTGATCCAAGACAGACCGGAGCTGGGACGCAAACAGTCGGAAGCTGACATCAGCAGAGGAAAGTCTGACACTCTGGAACTGAAAGACTGAAGCTGGGTAAGTTGCTGCCTTTTTGTCTGCTGTTGTTGTTGTTGTTGTTGTTGATGATGATGACGACGACGACGACGATGATGATGATGATGATACGCTGCAACCTCTTTAACAGCCATTATTACGTGAAGCCCAATTTGCATTCATAAAAAGATGTACAGATGCTATTTATGCATTTCACCTAATTCTTTACGAAAAAAACATGTAGATACCAGCAACAGCTCTACTTATCTTAGTGGATCAGGAAAAGGCATATGACTGTGTAAAGGGAGTGAAACTTACATGATTGTGATACAGTCACATGATTTACAATTTAGGGCCAGCTCTTTGACAACATAAGAGCAATCTATGAAAATACTGACAGTGCTGTAAGAACCTCACGTAGACTTTCCAACTAGCTTCCAATAGTGTCTGGAGTCTGACAAGGATGTGTTCTATCACCATTCCCTTTTCATCATCTACATCGGCAAAAATTGTTCAAGATTCAAATCACTGATCCAGCAGGCCTCTATGATGTAGTATTCACCGGTGACCAAGTGATCATGAACTGTGACAGTAACAGCAGCAAAAACATACACATGGGTTGAATTACAACCGAGAAAATTACAGCATGAACGTCAGCACCAGCAGGTCAGTAGGATGTAATCTGGTAAACTGGATATCACACTGAAATAGCTAACACTGCACCAAACTTCAGAATTTATCTTCTTGGAAAGCTTATTTACCGAAGATGGAATAATCAACAAAGAAATCAAAAGCAGATTTCAACAGGCAAGCGCTGAGGGCTACCAACATTCACCCCTAAAACACCCAATCATTCCTACGGAAACACAAGCCTTGCTGACCAGTACAATCTTTGTATCCCACACTGATTTATCACACTGATATTATTCATATCATATCAATGCCAGATGTAGACGTCAAACAAAACATTTGACAGAAAGATCACAAACTGTTCGATAACATATCTCAGAAGAGCGGCAAGCAAGACCAGAAGTGACATGAATAATGATGACGAAGAGATCCAACAGAAGGTTAACCCTTTGACTCCCGATTCCTGTATTGTCAACCACGCTAGCAAAGCAAAAAACTGAACCCTTTGACTCCCTCACCCTTTCCACCAGCTTCCTACAGGAAGCTGGTGGATTGGGATAGGTAGTCAAAGGGTGAAGTTTCGGCAGTTGGTGGATAGGGTGCGGGAGTCAAAGTGTCAGAGCAACATCTGTGAACCATGACATCGCACATCAGCTGTTCAACTGGTTTAGCCACATGACTCGGATGCCAGTCAGCCAGCCAGTCTCCGAGCTGACAACACCAGATGCAAGGGCTCCAGAGCCAGAGGAAGACCATGACGATGCAGGATAGATTTGAGAAGTTCTATACAACATGGGAGATAATTTTCAAGAGTGCTGATTTTAAGATTAACACCGACTCCAAACATCAACATTTGATTGTTGTGTTTCAGACTAACACTAACTCAAGAGTGTCATCATTTTATTTCTGTATTTCAGACTAAATACTAACTCGCATGTCCATCGTTTTATTGTTGTGATTCAGGAAAACACTGGTTCCATATATCCATCATTTTACTGCTGTGTTTTAAACTACCACTGACTCAAATATCCACTATTTAATTGCTGTGTTTGAAATTAAAACTAATGCAAACATCCACCGTTTTATTGCTGTGTTTCAGATTAACAGCTACTTAAATGTCTAACATTTTATTACTGTGTTTCAGATTAACTCTGTCTCAAATATCCACCATTTTACTGCTGTGTTTTAAACTACCACTGACTCAAAAGTCCTCTATTTAACTGCTGTGTTTAAGATTAACACTAATTAGAATATCCACCATTTTATTTATGTGTTTCAGATTAACACTAATTAGAATATCCACCATTTTATTTATGTTTCAGATTAACTCTGTCTGAAGTATCCACCATTTTATTGTTGTGTTTCAGATTAACTCTGTCTGAAGTATCCACCATTTTATTGTTGTGTTTCAGATTAACTCTGTCTGAAATATCCACCATTTTATTGTTGTGTTTCAGATTAACTCTGTCTGAAGTATCCACCATTTTATTGTTGTGTTTCAGATTAACACTAATTAGAATATCCACCATTTTATTGTTGTGTTTCAGATTAACACTAATTAGAATATCCACCATTTTATTGTTGTGTTTCAGATTAACACTAATTAGAATATCCACCATTTTATTGTTGTGTTTCAGATTAACTCTGTCTGAAGTATCCACCATTTTATTGTTGTGTTTCAGATTAACACTAATTAGAATATCCACCATTTTATTGTTGTGTTTCAGATTAACACTAATTAGAATATCCACCATTTTATTGTTGTGTTTCAGATTAACACTAATTAGAATATCCACCATTTTTATGCTGTTTCAGATTAACACTAATTAGAATATCCACCATTTTATTGTTGTGTTTCAGATTAACACTAATTAGAATATCCACCATTTTATTGCTGTTTCAGATTAACTCTGTCTGAAGTATCCACCATTTTATTGTTGTGTTTCAGATTAACACTAATTAGAATATCCACCATTTTATTGTTGTGTTTCAGATTAACACTAATTAGAATATCCACCATTTTATTGCTGTTTCAGATTAACTCTGTCTGAAGTATCCACCATTTTATTGTTGTGTTTCAGAATCACACTGGCTCAAATATCCACCATTTTATTGCTGTGTTTCTGAATAGCACTGGCTCAAATATCCACCATTTTATTGCTGTGTTTCTGAATAGCACTGGCTCAAATATCCACCATTTTATTGCTGTGTTTCTGAATAGCACTGGGTCAAATATCCACCATTTTATTGCTGTGTTTCAGACTTACACTGGCTCAAATATCCACCCTTTTATTGCTGTTTCAGACTAACACTGACTCAAATATTCACCATTTTATTGCTGTGTTTCAGACTTACATTGGCTCAAATATCCATCATTTTATTGTTGTGTTTCAGACTTACACTGGCTCAAATATCCACCATTTTATTGTTGTGTTTCAGACTTACACTGGCTCAAATATCCACCATTTTATTGTTGTGTTTCAGACTTACACTGACTCAAATATCCACCATTTTATTGTTGTGTTTCAGACTTACACTGGCTCAAATATCCACCATTTTATTGTTGTGTTTCAGACTTACACTGGCTCAAATATCCACCATTTTATTGTTGTGTTTCAGACTTACACTGGCTCAAATATCCACCATTTTATTGTTGTGTTTCAGACTAACACTGACTCAAATATCCACTATTTTATTGTTGTGTTTCAGACTAACACTGACTCAAATATCCACCATTTTATTGTTGTGTTTCAGACTTACACTGGCTCAAATATCCACCATTTTATTGTTGTGTTTCAGACTAACACTGGCTCAAATATCCACCATTTTATTGTTGTGTTTCAGACTAACACTGGC
>JAPXFY010000014.1:18850814-18853314 GCA_030674185.1 Monoplex corrugatus | reverse complement strand
CAGTGGCACGAGGAAGCGAAGAGGTTTGACGTGTCGTGTCCAGAGCTGGCCTTCCTCAGGTTTGAAGTGCTCAGTGAAACCAGCGACACTAAGACCGTCATTGCCCAGGCCACATTCCCTGTTACTGGACTTCGCCAGGGTCAGTTCTTTGTCATTGTTGTGGTTGTTGTTGTTGTTGTTGTGGTGGTGGTGGTGGTGGTGGTGTTTGAGATGGTGGTGATGGTTTGGTGTTGGTGTTGGTGGTGAAGGGGGTGTTCGTCTTGTTGGTGTTGTGGTATTGATGGTGTTGTTGTTGTTGTTGTTGTTGTGGTGGTGGGGGTTGTGGTGTTTGAGGTGGTGGTGATGGTTTGGTGTTGGTGTTGGTGGTGAAGGGGGTGTTCGTGTTGTTGGTGTTGGGTTGGTGGTATTGTGGTGGTGTTGTTGTTGTTGTTGTTGGTTGTGGTGGTGTTGTTGGTGTTGGTAAGTGCTGTCGGTGTTGGTGTTATTCGTGGTTTTGGTGGTGTTGGTGTTGATGGTGTTGGTGTTGGTGTTGTTGTTGTTGTAGTTGATGTTGTTGGTGTTGGTGTTGGTGTTGTTGGTGTTGGTATTGTTGTTGTTTGTGTTGTTGGTGTTGGCGTTGGTGTTGGTGTTGTTGTGTTGGTGTTGTTTGGTGTTGTTGTTGTTTGTGTTGTTGTTGGTGTTTGTTGGTGTTGGCGTGTGGTGTTGGTAGTGTTGGGTTTGTTGGTCGTGGTGGTGGTTTGGATGTTGGTTGTATTGGTGTCGGTGTTGTTGTTGTTTGTTGATATTGTTGTTGGTAGTGGTGTTGGTGGTGGTAGTGGTGGTATTATGGTGGTGGTGGTGGTGGTGGTGGTAGTGGTGGTGGGGGGTAACCCTCGTGACTTCCATATCACATCTTCTCGTTCCCTTCGTTCAGGCTGTGAAAAACACAATTAGTTTTTTTCCCTCTAATTTCAGACAAGGATAATTCTTTTTTCTAGTATCGACTGTCTAGAACTCACTTCCATTTCATTTTCGTAATGCTTCTCCGCAAGTTTCTTTCAGTTCATTTCTAAAAACTCACTTTGAAAACAAGCTTTCAAAACACGCCTTTGAAAAGTAACATTTAAAACGCACCTTTGAAAACTATTTAAAAAAAGTTTTTTGATACAGATCTATAAAAATCAGCATTTAAAACGCGCCTTTGAAACTTAGCCTTTGAAGTAGCGTTTAAAACGCACCTTTGAAACCTAACTTTGAAAATACACCCTTGAAAACACACTTTTAAAGCACGTAAAACTAACGAGCTTTTCAAACACACCTTTGAAAACAAGCTTTGAAAACAAACTTTTAATCCACATCTATAAAAACTAGCTTTTAATACACATTTTGAAAACTACCTGTTCCCTCAGTTTCCCTTCCTTTAGCTGCTGTTACGAAATATATTCCAAGCATGACTTTCAATTTGACTGTTTCGAAGTGAGAGAGGCTGTTTCCTGTTGTTTTAAACTTTTTCGAGGTGAGAAAAGCTGTTTCCTGTTGTTTTAAACTTTTTCGAGGTGAGAAAGGCTGTTTCCTGTTGTTTTAAACTTTTTCGAGGTGAGAAAGGCTGTTTCCTGTTGTTTTAAACTTTTTCGAAGTGAGAAAGGCTGTTTCCTGTTGTTTTAAACTTTTTCGAAGTGAGAAAGGCTGTTTCCTGTTGTTTTAAACTTTTTCGAAGTGAGAAAGGCTGTTTCCTGTTGTTTTAAACTTTTTCGAGGTGAGAAAGGCTGTTTCCTGTTGTTTTAAACTTTTTCGAGGTGAGAGAGGCTGTTTCCTGTTGTTTTAAACTTTTTCGAGGTGAGAAAGGCTGTTTCCTGTTGTTTTAAACTTTTTCGAAGTGAGAAAGGCTGTTTCCTGTTGTTTTAAACTTTTTACAGTCCCCCCCCCCCTCCCATCAGAAGGCCAAGATATCTCTAACGTAGGAAATGATGTAAATATTCATTTTTCATGTGTTGGATGTGGTCCATTGTGTTCTGTTGTCAGTCATGTCTTTGTGTAAAATTGTAGAATGAAGTGATTCACGTGTTAAGTATATGTACTGACGAATTCCATCTCTTACCCACTGGACGAGGCGGCAGGGAAGTTTTTAGTCCCGTTTTTATTATCCATTGTTTGGTGTCTGTGATTTGTCTGTGACCGTGCGTTCGCGCTTGACAAAGCCTAGTTGGCCGAAAGTTTGCGCTTGTTTTGTTTTGTCTTGTTGGAGACGCGCTTACATTGGTTTTCTTGTTCTTCTGGTTTGTGTTTGCTTGGGCGCGGGCAGTCAATCTTGTTTTGGATGACGAACTGTGTTCTTCTGTAAGAGTCTAGAATAATAATTAATAATAAATAATAATAATAATAATTACAATATTTATATAGCGCAAAATCTTGATAAAATCAAATCTAAGCGCTGAAGCAGACACACACGCAGGCACGCACGCTCGCACACACACGCACGCACACATACAGACACACACACACACACACACACACACACACA
>JAPXFY010000014.1:18815814-18845814 GCA_030674185.1 Monoplex corrugatus | reverse complement strand
TTGTCTTTACCTTATCTGACCTTACTTGTCTTTACCTTACCTGACCTTACTTGTCTTTACCTTACCTGACCTTACTTGTCTTTACCTTACCTGACCTTGCCTGTCTTTACCTTACCTGACCTTACTTGTCTTTACCTTACCTGACCTTACTTGTCTTTACCTTACCTGACCTTGCCTGTCTTTACCTTACCTGACCTTACTTGTCTTTACCTTACCTGACCTTGCCTGTCTTTACCTTACCTGACCTTACCTGTCTTTACCTTACCTGACCTTGCCTGTCTTTACCTTACCTGACCTTACTTGTCTTTACCTTACCTGACCTTGCCTGTCTTTACCTTACCTGACCTTGCCTGTCTTTACCTTACCTGACCTTGCCTGTCTTTACCTTACCTGACTTTACTTGTCTTTACCTTACCTGTCTTTACCTTGCCTGTCTTTACCTTACCTGTCTTTACTTGTCTTTACCTTACCTGTCTTTACCTTACCTGTCTTTACCTGTCTTTACCTGTCTTTACCTTACCTGTCTTTACCTTACCTGTCTTTACCTTAACTGTCTTTACCTGTCTTTACCTTACCTGTCTTTACCTGTCTTTACCTTACCTGTGTTTACCTTACCTGTCTTTACCTGTCTTTACCTTACCTGACTTTACCTGTCTTTACCATACCTGTCTTTACCTTACCTGACTTTACCTGTCTTTACCTTACCTGTCTTTACCTTACCTGTCTTTACCTTACCTGTCTTTACCTGTCTTTACCTGTCTTTACCTTACCTGTCTTTACCTGTCTTTACCTGTCTTTACCTTACCTGTCTTTACCTGTCTTTACCTGTCTTTACCTGTCTTTACCTGTCTTTACCTTACCTGTCTTTACCTTACCTGTCTTTACCTTACCTGTCTTTACCTTACCTGTCTTTACCTTACCTGTCTTTACCTTACCTGACTTGCCTGTCTTTACCTTACCTGTCTTTACCTTACCTGACCTTGCCTGTCTTTACCTTACCTGTCTTTACTTGTCTTTACCTTACCTGTCTTTACCTTACCTGTCTTTACCTTACCTGTCTTTACCTTACCTGTCTTTACCTGTCTTTACCTTACCTGTCTTTACTTGTCTTTACCTTACCTGTCTTTACCTTACCTGTCTTTACCTTACCTGTCTTTACCTTACCTGTCTTTACCTTACCTGTCTTTACCTTACCTGTCTTTACCTTACCTGTCTTTACCTTACCTGACCTTGCCTGTCTTTACCTTACCTGTCTTTACCTTACCTGACCTTGCCTTCTTTACCTTACCTGTCTTTACCTTACCTGTCTTTACCTTACCTTACCTTACCTGTCTTTACCTTACCTGACCATACCAATCTTTACCTTACCTGACCTTGCCTGTCTTTACCTTACCTGACTTTACCTGTCTTTACCTTACCTGACCTTGCCTATCTTTACCTTACCTGACCTTACTTGTCTTTTCCTTACCTGTCTTTACCTTACCTGTCTTAACCTTACCTGACCTGACCTATCTGTACCTTACCTGTCTTTACCTTACCTGTCTTACCTTACCAATCTTTACCTTACCTGACCTTACCTGTCTGTACCTTAACTGATCTGACCTTACCTGTCTTTACCTTACCTGACCTTACGTGTCTTTACCTTACCTGATTTATCTGTGTTTACTTTACCTGTATGGAACTTATCTCACATTACCTGTCTTTACCTTACCTGTTGTGACCTGATCAAAACCCTGGTTTACCTGACCGTACTTTTCCTTGCCTGGTTTTTTTTCTTACCTGACCATACCCGTCTTTATGTAACAACCCCTTGTGCTTACAGTGAAGTGATTTTTGCGTGTGCAGGATGAAGAGGAAAAACACCTGTTCAAAGTGATCGAGGAGTCCCGCAGATACCGTGCAGAACTGCTGCAGTCTAGCGCTGCAGGTAGCAGCAAGACTGACCAGATCAGTGCCGACCTCCTTAGGACTGAGAACAAACTTCTGAACTATCTTCAGTCTCAACGGCGTGGTTCTGATGTTTCGTAAGTATTGTTACTTTTTTTTCTTTTTCTTTTTAATGTCTCGTGAGTATTGACATAATATATTTTGTGTCTTGTAAGTATTATCGTATTCCTGATGTCTGTTATTAAGTATTGTCACTTTTTTTTATGTCTGGTACGTAAGTGCTATTGCATTTTGATGTGTGGTGAGTATTCTCACGTTTGTATGTCTGGTGAGTATTGTGTCACATTTCTGGTGTCTGGTGATTGTTGTCACATTAGTGATGTCTGGTGAGTACTGGGTCACATTTCTGTCTGGGAGTATTGTCACATTTGTGATGGTCTGGTGAGTTTTGTCACATTTCTGATGGTCTGGTAAGTAAAATCACATTTTTTTTATGCCTGGTAAATACGATTGCGTTTTTATGTCTGGTGAGTATTATCACATTTGTAAGTCTGGTGAGTGTGGTGTCACATTTCTGATGTCTGGTAATATTGTCACGTTTCTGATGTCTGGTGAGTATTTTTATGTCTGGTATGTATTGACACATTTTAGTATTATGTCTGGTGATATTGTGTCACATTTCTGATGTCTGGTGAGTATTGTGTCACATTTTTCCACGACGAACACTCATGCTACATTTCCTGAACCCCCTTTCTCTGGAATCCCCCTTACTTTCTTCCAACCGTTTCTGAGGACTTTGTTAAGAAAATCATCATGAAATCTGGCATTAAAACCTGTGAACTCGACCCATTGCCAGCTTCTTTTCTCACCCATTGTCTCGATACTCTTCTCCCTCACATCACCAATATCATTAACCATTCCCTCTCAACTGGCTCCTTTCCTTCTTCTTTCAAGTCAGCAATTGTAAGACCTCTTCTAAAAAAGACGACTCTTGACCCTGAGAATTTGAAAAACTATAGACCTGTGTCAAATCTTCCTTTTCTTTCCAAGGTCTTAGAGAAAGTTGTTCTTGACCAGCTGTTAAACCACCTTCATTCCAATAACCTTGTCTATTCCCTTCAGTCTGCTTACCGTTCTGGACATAGTACCGAAACTGCTCTTCTCAAAATCTGCAACGACTTATTGACTACTCTCGACTCTAACAACGTATCACTTTTGACTCTCTTGGACCTATCTGCTGCCTTTGACACTATTGACCACTCTATCCTTCTCTCCCGTCTACATCACTCTTTTGGGCTCCATGATACTGTCTTGAACTGGTTTCATTCTTACATCACCAATCGTCTGCAAGTAGTTTCTGTCAATGGTCTTTCTTCTAATCCTTCCTGTCTGACTTACGGAGTGCCACAAGGATCTGTTCTGGGCCCCCTACTTTTCATTCTCTACACCTACCCTGTCTCCTCTATTGTCCAAGAACACCTGCTTCAGCATCATTCTTTCTCGGATGACAATCAGCTGTATGTCTCTGGGCCTCTCCCTGACCTTCCCATCATGATCCAGAAAACCAATCTTGTGTAGCTGACCTGAAGGATTGGATGACTGATAACAAACTGAAATTAAATGAAGAGAAATCCGAATTGATCTTGATCACCCCACCCAAACTCCAAAATCACCCCTCTCTTCCAACCTCTGTCACACTTGTTGACTCATCTATCCCTCTCTCCCATTTTGCCCGTAACCTTGGTGTAACTCTTGATCAAACCCTGTCCTTCCACCAGCATGTGAGCAACGTCTGTGGGACTTGTTTTCTTGAACTCCGCCGAATTGCTTCTATCCGCCACCTCCTCTCAGAAGACACGACAAAGGCTCTTGTCTGTGCATTTGTTCTATCCCGTCTCGATTACTGTAATGCTCTTTTTTCTGGTTCCCCCTCTCATCTGATTAACAAACTTCAGAAAGTTCAAAATCATGCTGCCCGTCTCATCTTCCGCTCTTCAAAATTTAACCATGTTACGCCATTGCTCTGTTCTCTCCACTGGCTCCCTGTTCAGCAAAGAATATCCTACAAGATTGCCTGCCTCTGCTTCAAATCTATTGAGTCTTCCTGTCCTGAGTATCTCACCCATCTGTTACATCTCTACACGCCATCTCGAGCTTTGCGGTCCTCATCTGATACCCGTCTTTATAGTATCCCCATAGTCCGCACTAAAAGGTTTGGGCAGCGTTCTTTTTCCTATCAAGCTCCAACCATCTGGAATCAGTTACCTCGCTCTCTTAGATACTCACCCTCTCTGTCCACATTCAAACGCTCCCTCAAAACTCACCTGTTTCCCAAAACTGGTAATCTCTGCCCCCTTCCCCCCATGTAATGTAATGGTGACATTATAGTGTCTTAGTGTCAATGTGTCATTGTATTTGCATGTCATGCTGTGTGTGTGTTTGTGTGTGTGTGTGTGTGTGTTTGTGTGTGTGTGGGTGCTTCTGTGGGCGTGTGTGTGTGTGCTTGTGATTCTGGTTTATGTTTTGCCATTGTAAACGCCTAGGGCATTAATTTGATTAGGCGTACTAAATGTTCATAATAATAATAATAATAATAATTTTTTTATGATTGATGAGTATTCTGTCACATTTCTGATGTCTGGTGAGTGCTGTGTCACATTTCTGATGTCTGGTGAATATTGTGTCACATTTCTGATGTCTGGTGAGCATTGTGTCACATTTCTGATGTCTGGTGAGTATTGTGTAACACTTCTGATGTCTGGTGAATATTGTGTCACATTTCTGATGTCTGGTGAGCATTGTGTCACATTTCTTATGTCTGGTGAATATTGTGTCACATTTCTGATGTCTGATGAGTATTGTGTCACATTTTTTTTATGTCTGGTCAATACTGTGTCACATTTCTGATGTCTGGTTATTATTGTAACATTTCTGATGTCTGGTGAATATTGTGTCACATTTCTGATGTCTGGTGAGCATTGTGTCACATTTCTGATGTCTGGTGAGTATTGTGTCACATTTCTGATGTCTGGTGAGTATTGTGTCACATTTCTGATGTCTAGGGAGTATTGTGTCACATGTTTGATGTCTGGTGATTATTGTGTCGCATGTTTGATGTCTGGTGAGTATTGTGTCACATTACTGATTTCTAGTGAGTATATTGTCACATTTTTTATGTCTGGTGAGTATTGTGTCACATTTCTGATGTTTGGTCAATATAATCACATTTCTTATGTTTGGTGAGTGTAGTGTCACATATCAGATGTCCAGTGAGTATTGTGTCACGTTTCTGATGTCTGGTGAGTATTGTGTCACGTTTCTGATGTCTGGTGAGTATTGTGTCATGTTTCTCATGTCTAGTGAGTATTGCCACATTGCTGATGTCTGGTGAGTATTGTATCACGTTTCTGATGTCTGGTGAGTATTGTGTCATGTTTCTGATGTCTGGTGAGTATTGCCACATTGCTGATGTCTGGTGAGTATTGTGTCATGTTTCTGATGTCTGGTGAGTATTGCCACATTGCTGATGTCTGGTGAGTATTGTGTCACGTTTCTGATGTCTGGTGAGTATTGTGTCATGTTTCTGATGTCTGGTGAGTATTGCCACATTGCTGATGTCTGGTGAGTATTGTGTCATGTTTCTCATGTCTAGTGAGTATTGCCACATTGTTGATGTCTGGTGAGTATTGTGTCACGTTTCTGATGTCTGGTGAGTATTGTCACGTTTCTGATGTCTGGTGAGTATTGTGTCATGTTTCTCATGTCTAGTGAGTATTGCCACATTGCTGATGTCTGATGAGTATTGTGTCATGTTTCTCATGTCTAGTGAGTATTGCCACATTGCTGATGTCTGGTGAGTATTGTGTCACGTTTCTGATGTCTGGTGAGTATTGTGTCACGTTTCTGATGTCTGGTGAGTATTGTGTCACGTTTCTGATGTCTGGTGAGTATTGTGTCACATTTCTGATGTCTGGTGAGTATTGTCACGTTTCTGGTGTCTGGTGAGTATTGTCACGTTTCTGATGTCTGGTGAGTATTGTGTCATGTTTCTGATGTTTGGTGAGTATTGTAACGTTTCTGATGTCTGGTGAGTATTGTGTCATGTTTCTGATGTCTGGTGAGTATTGTCACGTTTCTGATGTCTGGTGAGTATTGTGTCATGTTTCTCATGTCTGGTGAGTATTGTCACGTTTCTGATGTCTGGTGAGTATTGTGTCATGTTTCTGATGTCTGGTGAGTATTGCCACATTGCTGATGTCTGGTGAGTGTGGTGTCACGTTTCTGATGTCTGGTGAGTATTGTGTCATGTTTCTGATGTCTGGTGAGTATTGCCACATTGCTGATGTCTGGTGAGTATTGTGTCATGTTTCTCATGTCTAGTGAGTATTGCCACATTGCTGATGTCTGGTGAGTGTGGTGTCATGTTTCTGACGTCTGGTGAGTACTGTACACATTTCTGATGTCCGGTGAGTTTGATGTCTGGTGAGTATGGTGTCACATTTCTGATGTCTGGTGATTATTCTCACATTTTGATAACTCGTGAGTGTTGTCACGTTTTTGATGACTTGTAAGTATCATGTCACGTTTACTGTCTTATGAGTACTGTAATATTGTGTACTAGTGATAGTGTGTCCATTTCATGGTCAATCTGGTCAGCAACAGTCATCGTGTCCATCCTCTGTCACCAGGCGCTGATGACTCACTCACAGCAACCACCAGCTGCTTGTCCCCTGACCGTTGCCATTGGGTACCAGACGTTCCGGTGAGGCCGGTGGAGGCCTGGAGCTGTGATAGCGATTGAGAGATACGGTCTTCATGGCACTGTCCTGTTGTCAGCATCACACAGCTGTTATGTTGGGGATCACCTGACTCACCTGCCTGTCGGCACGTGTCCCGGGGTCTGTTCTGCACGTGTATCTGGTCTGTCAAGCGCTGCAGAAGTGACGTCAATTGTATGGTGACGTGCTGAAAACAGTGGCGCCATTGACAAAATAACATTTGGCCCTTTGGAATCGCTAACTCGTCTTGGATCCGTCAATTTTCATTGTTAATCAAGTGCCATGGGGAGAAAACATTTTGTTGTCTTTCTTTCTTCGTCTTTTGTGCTAGCTGGAATTTATCTGTATTTGATTTGTAATGGAATTTGATATTTACACTTCTCAAATCGAAGACAACGTTTCACTGAAACGAAGACAGAGCTTTACATCTGCGCATGATTGATTCACTGTCAATATTCAGAACTTCTGTTTAGTTTTAATCTGTCACTGTCTTCTTCTGCACAATGTGTCTAGCTAGAGACACAGCGTTTGTGTGGTTCTTCATATTTGTTATGAGTTTTATACCATGTCATACCTATCTGCAGGTATTTCTTAGTTTGATTTTTGTGTACAATTGTCAGTTTTAGACTGTATCATATCTCTCTCCAAGTATTTCTTTAATTGATTTTATTATGTATGTCAGTGTTGCACCTTGCCATATTTTTTATCTGCAAGTGTTTGTCTGTATTATGTATTGTCAGTTTCATGCCATGTCATTTTCATCTGAAAGTAGGCTCAATTCTTTGTTTAATGTTATTTTGTATTGTCAGTTTATACCATACCTTGTTTATCTGCAAACATTTTTTGTTTGATTTCATTATGTATTTTTTAAGTTTTATACTGTGCCATCTTTATCTGCAAGTATTTATTCCCGTAATTTCAGTATGTCTTTGTCGTGTACATGTATATACCATGCCATGCTCATCTACAGGTATTTCTTTCTTTGCTTTTTGTGTACGTATTGTCAGTTTTATACCATGCCATTTCATCTGCAAGTATCTCCTGCGCGGAATTATGCGTATTGGTAAACATAGTTCTTGTTAAAGACATTGAATATTTGAATATAAAGCTAGTTTATCTTTTCTTTCGTTTTAATGATTATTTGATTGATTGATTGATTGATTGATTGATTGATTGATTGATTGATTGATTGATTGATTCATTCATTCATTCATTCATTCATTTCTTTCTTGCTTCTGGTGATGGCTTTGCACCAGACGTTTGATATGAGGAGTTCCATCTCCCCCACTTTCCCCCACTTCCCTCTCGTCCCCTGCACAAATCTGTTATAGTTTGTTCCCGTTAAGACGGTGGCTTGTTATATTTGTCTGTCTGTACCTCCTGTTTCAACACTGTCGTGTTGATTATTGCTCATGCTATTTGTGTAAGTGAGTGCTTCGTTTTCTTGTTATCCTGTCTCCTGTCTGTCGTGTTTATTGTTAAAAACATTGTTTGGGATGCGCCTTAGCGCGAGCACCTAAAAGGGAGACAACACATTGGTTCGGTGCAACTCAGAAACACAGAGTAGATATCGCAGTTACCTCCCGTACACTGTCTGTTAGGGAGCTGTGGCCGTCCTTGTGTTGTTCGTTGTATGTGCTGAAGACATCGTCAAAGCTTGGGGCGAAACGGAATGACTAGCTGATAGTGTGTGGTGACTGGCTGTGTTGTGTGCCATGACTAACTGATTGTGTGTCTTGTCTTCCTGGCTTTTTTTTTTATTGGTCTCCTGGACTGTGGTTTGAGCACCTCTTCGTTTTGTGTGACATTGCTGTATTAGCGCTATTCAGTATTCTCTGTTGGACTGACCGGACATTACGCATTTACAAGACACGGAGTGTAATACAGACAGAACTAATGATAAATTATACGTATATAGCCTACACATCAGATTATGCCATTTGTATTACGAGTTTTTCAGTATTGGAGTGATTTGATTTGACGTTCTCTGCCTGTGTGTGTGTGTGTGTGTGTGTGTGTGTGTGTTTCTCTCTCTCTCTCTCTTCTTGCTCTCTCTCTCTCTCTCTCTCTTTCTCTCTGTGTCCTAATAGTGATACCCTTCAGTGATACAACCTTCACCGTTGTTTTTGCATAGCTTTTAGTTTGTGGTAGGTTATTATTCCCTTAGAGGTTTGTTGTTGTTCTCCTTTGTTTTCTTTCCTTTTGAATCAAGGGTGAGAGGACTTAATGATCCGTTAATGTGTCTGTGATTGATGTACCGCGAGCGTGAAAGAATTTCACAGTGTGTTAATGTGTCTGTGATTTTATACCCAATAAGGTTGAAAGGATTTGATAATGTGTAAACGTGAACCAGAAAAACACGAAAATAGAATCAGAACGCGTATTTAATATAACCAAACAAAACAGGCGCATATTTTCAGCCAACTGGCTTTGTCAAAGCGTGAATGTAATATCACAAACAGACAAACATCAAATACAAAAATTAGGAGAAAAAGACTGAAACTTCGTTCAGTGGGAGAAGAGGACTTAAAGAGAACATTTTTTTTAGTCCTCTTCACCCACTGGACAAAGCAGCAGGAAAGTTTCAGTCTTTTTCTCGTACTTTCTATATTTGGTGTTTGTTCGTTTATGATCTTACGTTTACGCTTGACAAAGGCCAGTTGGTCGAAAATTTGCGGCTGTCTTGTCTGGTTGCATTAAATACGCGTTCTGATTCTATTTTCGTTGTTTTTCTGGTTCCTGTTTGCTTGAACGCGAGCAGTCGCACTTGTTTTGGACAATGTGTTATTGTGTCTGTAATCGTGTCTGTTTGGGGTGAAAGGTTTTGACAGTGTGTTAATGTGTCTGTGATCGTGTTAATGTGTCTGTGGTTATGTCTGTTAAGGGTGACATGATTTGGCAGTGTGGTAATGTGTCTGTGATCATGTTAATGTGTCTGTGATTATGTCTGTTAAGGGTGACATGATTTGACGATGTGTTAATGTGTCTGTGATTATGTCCGTTAAGGGTGACATGATTTGACGATGTGTTAATGTGTCTGTGATCATGTTAATGTGTCTGTGATCATGTTAATGTGTCTGTGAATGTGTCTGTCAAGGGTGACATGATTTGACAGTGTGTTAATGTGTCTGTGATCATGTTAATGTGTCTGTGATTAGGTCCGTTAAGAGTGAAAGGATTTCACAATGTGTTAATGTGTCTGTGATCATGTGAATGTGTCTGTGATCATGTTAATGTATCTGTGATTATGCCCGTTAAGGGTGAAAGGATTTGACAATGTGTCTGTAACTGGCGTCATATGTTGATGGCTGTCTATAGGAATCAGTGTGATTGACGTCATGTGTTGATGGCTGTCTGTAGGAATCAGTGTGATTGACGTCATGTGTTGATGGCTGCCTGCTGTCTGTAGGAATCAGTGTGATTGATGTTACTTTTTGATGGCTGTCTGTAGGAATCAGTGTGATTGACGTCATGTGTTGATGGCTGTCTGCTGTCTGTACGAATCAGTGTGATTGATGTTACTTTTTGATGGCTGTCTGTAGGAATCAGTGTGATTGATGTCACTTTTTGATAGCTGTCTGTAGAAATCAGTGTGATTGATGTCACTTTTGATGGCTGTCTGTAGGAATCAGTGTGATTGATGTCACTTTTTGATGGCTGTCTGTAGGAATCAGTGTGATTGATGTCACTTTTTGATGGCTGTCTGTAGAAATCAGTGTGATTGATGTCACTTTTTGATGGCTGTCTATAGGAATCAGGTTGACTGATATCACTTTTTGATGGCTGTCTGTAGGAATCAGTGTGATTGATGTCACTTTTTGATGGCTGTCTGTAGGAATCAGTGTGATTGATGTCACTTTTTGATAGCTGTCTGTAGGAATCAGTGTGACTGATATCACTTTTTGATAGCTGTCTGTAGGAATCAGTGTGATTGATGTCACTTTTTGATGGCTGTCTGTAGGAATCAGTGTGATTGATGTCACTTTTTGATGGCTGTCTGTAGGAACAGTGTGATGATGTCACTTTGATGGCTGCTGTAGAAATCAGTGTGATTGTGTACTTTTTGATAGCTGTCTTAGGAACAGTGTGATGATGTCACTTTGATGCTGTCTGTAGGAATCATGTGATGATGTCACTTTGATGGCTGTCTGTAGGAATCAGTGTGATTGAGTCACTTTTGAGCGTCGTAGAATCATGTGATTGATGTACTTTGATGGCTGTCTGTAGGAATCAGTGTGATTGATGTCACTTTTGATGGCTGTCTGTAGGATCAGTGTGATTGATGTCACTTTGATGGCTGTCTGTAGGAATCAGTGTGATTGATGTCACTTTTTGATGGCTGTCTGTAGAATCAGGTTGATGATATCCTTTGATGTGTCTGTAGAAATGTGATGATGTCACTTTTTGATAGGCTGTCCTGTAGGAATCAGTGTGATTGATGTCACTTTTTGATGGCTGTCTGTAGGAATCAGTGTGATTGATGTCACTTTTTGATGGCTGTCTGTAGGAATCAGTGTGATTGATGTCACTTTTTGATGGCTGTCTGTAGGAATCAGTGTGATTGATGTCACTTTTTGATGGCTGTCTGTAGGAATCAGTGTGATTGATGTCACTTTTTGATGGCTGTCTGTAGGAATCAGTGTGATTGATGTCACTTTTTGATGGCTGTCTGTAGGAATCAGTGTGATGATTCACTTTTTGATGGCTGTCTGTAGAAATCAGTGTGATTGATGTCACTTTTTGATAGCTGTCTGTAGGAATCAGTGTGATTGATGTCACTTTTTGATGGCTGTCTGTAGGAATCAGTGTGATTGATGTCACTTTTTGATGGCTGTCTGTAGGAATCAGTGTGATTGATGTCACTTTTTGATGGCTGTCTGTAGGAATCAGTGTGATTGATGTCACTTTTTGATGGCTGTCTGTAGGAATCAGTGTGACTGATATAACTTTTTGATGGCTGTCTATAGGAATCAGTGTGATTGGTGTCACTTTTTGATGGCTGTCTGTAGGAATCAGTGTGATTGATGTCACTTTTTGATGGCTGTCTGTAGGAATCAGTGTGATTGATGTCACTTTTTGATGGCTGTCTGTAGAATCAGGTTGACTGATATCACTTTTTGATGGCTGTCTTAGGAATCAGTGTGATTGTGTCACTTTTTGATGGCTGTCTGTAGGAATCAGTGTGATTGATGTCACTTTTTGATGGCTGTCTGTAGGAATCAGGTTGACTGATGTCACTTTTTGATGGCTGTCTGTAGGAATCAGGTTGACTGATATCACTTTTTGATGGCTGTCTGTAGGAATCAGTGTGATTGATGTCACTTTTTGATGGCTGTCTGTAGGAATCAGGTTGACTGATGTCACTTTTTGATGGCTGTCTGTAGGAATCAGGTTGACTGATATCACTTTTTGATGGCTGTATATAGGAATCAGTGTGATTGATGTCACTTTTTGATGGCTGTCTGTAGGAATCAGGTTGACTGATATCACTTTTTGATGGCTGTCTATAGGAATCAGTGTGATGATGTCACTTTTTGATGGCTGTCTATAGGAATCAGTGTGATTGATGTCACTTTTTGATGGCTGTCTATAGGAATCAGGTTGACTGATATCACTTTTTGATGGCTGTCTGTAGGAATCAGGTTGACTGATGTCACTTTTTGATGGCTGTCTATAGGAATCAGTGTGATTGATGTCACTTTTTGATGGCTGTCTGTAGGAATCAGTGTGATTGATGTCACTTTTTGATGGCTGTCTGTAGGAATCAGGTTGACTGATATCACTTTGATGGCTGTCTGTAGAATCAGTGTGATTGATGTCACTTTTTGATGGCTGTCTGTAGGAATCAGGTTGACTGATGTCACTTTTTGATGGCTGTCTGTAGGAATCAGGTTGACTGATATCACTTTTTGATGGCTGTATATAGGAATCAGTGTGTAGAAGAATGTAAAGACTGTAATTTGACATGTTTTCAACATAGTTCAAGCACGATTTGTACTCTTTATTAACTTTCCATTCACTGAATAAATGAATAATAACCTGTAATTAAATAAATCAGAAATAACAAACCAACTAATGAACAGACAAACTGTAACTGAACAGATAAATGAATTACTAACTAACTAATCAGCGCTAGATTTGATTCTGTCGAGATTTTGCGCTATATAAATATTGTAATTATTATTATAATTATAATCAACTAACTAACTATCTAGCTAACTAACAAACAAAGAAGTAACTAATCCATACAATATGTGAGTTAGACCAATTCAATTAAAACAACCGTATTTGTTTTGTTTAAACTTATAGGATGAGATATTGTCTGTCTATCGATTGATTTATACACACATGTAATGTAGAATGAGATATTGTGTATCTGTCTACGATATGATTTGTACACACTTGTAGGATTAGATATTGTGTATCTGTCCAGTGTCTGATTTGTACACCCTCGTAAGATAAGATACTGTCTGTCTGTCCAGTGTGTGATTTGTACACATTTACAGGATAAGATGTCTGTCTGTCTGTCTGTCCATTGTGTGATTTGTACACATTTACAGAATAAGATGTTGTCTGTCTGTCTGTCTGTCTGTCTGTCTGTCCATTGTGTGATTTGTACACATTTACAGGATAAGATATTGTCTGTCTGTCTGTCTGTCCATTGTGTGATTTGTACACATTTACAGAATAAGATGTGTCTGTCTGTCTGTCTGTCTGTCTTCCATTGTGTATTTGTACACACTTGTCAGATGAGATGTCTGTCTGTCAGTCTGTCGTCGTCCATTGTGTGATTTGTACACACTTTCAATGAGATGTTATCTGTCTGTCTGTCTGTCTGTCTGTCCATTGTGTGATTTGTACATGCTTGTCAATGAATGTTGTCTGTCTGTCTGTCTGTCTGTCTGTCCATTGTGTGATTTGTACACGCTTGTCAGATGAGATGTTGTCTGTCTGTCTGTCCATTGTGTGATTTGTACATGCTTGTCAGATGAGATGTTGTCTGTCTGTCTGTCTGTCTGTCTGTCTGTCTGTTTGTCCATTGTGTGATTTGTAAAGTATTGTCAGATGAGATGTTGTCTGTCTGTCTGTCTGTCTGTCTGTTTGTCCATTGTGTGATTTGTACACGCTTGTCAGATGAGATATCTGTCTGTCTGTCTGTCTGTCTGTCTGTCTGTCCATTGTGTGATTTGTACACGCTTGTCAGATGAGATATTGTCTGTCTGTCTGTCTGTTGCTGTCCATTGTGTGATTTGTACACGCTTGTCAGATGAGATGTTGTCTGTCTGTCTGTCTGTCTGTCTGTCTGTCTGTCCATTGTGTGATTTGTACATGCTTGTCAGATGAGATGTCTGTCTGTCTGTCTGTCTGTCCATTGTGTGATTTGTACATGCTTGTCAGATGAGATATCTGTCTGTCTGTCTGTCTGTCTGTTTGTCTATCTGTCTGTCCATTGTGGATTTGTACACGCTGTCAGATGAGATGTTGTCTGTCTGTCTGTCTGTCTGTCTTTTGTCCATTGTGTTATTTATACAACTTGTAGGATGAAGAAATGTTCTGTGTCTTTCTATTGTGTATTTTGTGTACACTTGTCAGACTAGACATTGCCTGTCTGTCAGTTGTCACAATCTATTTTATTTTATGATAAATAACTCTGTACACGAGTTTGTTTTTGCTGTTTTTGTTGTTGTTACGTAAAACAAATAATTAAAAAATAATTTTCATGCTGTAGTTTTCATACCACTTTTTTCATATTGTTTTCATACTGTATGTTTTCATACTGTTGTTCTTATATTGTTTTCACACTGTTGTTTCATACTGTTCTTTTGATGCTGCTGTTTTCATACGTGTTATCTTCATACTGTTTTCTTACTGTTGTTTTCATACTGTTGTTTCATACAGTTTCATACGTGTTGTTTCATACAGTTTCATACTGTTGTTTCGTACAGTTTCATACTGTTGTTTCGTACAGTTTCATACTGTTGTTTCGTACAGTTTCATACTGTTGTTTCCATGCTGTTTTCACGCTGTTTTTTAACCGTCGTTTTCATACTGTTTTCACGCTGTTGTTTTCATTCTGTTATTTTTAAAGTACTTTCACGCTATTGTTTTCATCCTATTTTCATACTATTGTTTTTTTTCTCAATAAACCTTGGCACACATTATCGACTTTTTTGGTGTGTGTATATGTCTGTATTGTACCTAGTTGCGTGCATGCATGTGTATGTGTGTGTGTGCGTGCGTGCGTGTGTGTGTGTGTGTGTGCGCGCGTGCGTGCGTGCGTGCGTGCGTGTATGTGTGTGTGTGTGTGTGTGTGTGTGTGTGTGTGTGTGTGTGTGATATTGTATCAGGAGTGGTTATAACATCGAGATCAGTTGTGGAAATCACGGATCTGATCTACGAAATATAGAACTGGATAAAGTGACCAGCTGCTGTTTGTGTCAGGATGTGTTACCTGGAGGAAATCTGGAGGGAAAGAGAACAGCAGGTAGACCCAGGGAGAAAATATTGGACGGACTTGCAGGGTGGCTGAGGACAGAGAGGGTGGAAGATGAGCTTGCGGCGACAAGGGATAGATGCGTATAGAGGGCCATGATCGCCAACTCCATGCTGCATGGGATACGATATGATGACGATGATGATGACGATGATGATGACGATGATGATGACGATGATGATGACGATGATGATAATAAATCGTGATCTGGCATTGTCATGATCCTGTGATAAATCATGATCTGGACGATACGTCATTATCCTGTGATAAATCATGATCTGGACGATACGTCATTATCCTGTGATAAATCATGATCTGGACGATACGTCATTATCCTGTGATAAATCATGATCTGGCAATATATCATGATACTGTGATAAATCATGATCTGGCAATATATCACGACACTGTGATAAATCATGATCTGCAATATATCACGACACTGTGATAAATCATGATCTGGCAATATATCACGACACTGTGATAAATCATGATCTGGCAATATATCATGACACTGTGATAAATCATGATCTGGCAATATATCACGACACTGTGATAAATCGTGATCTGGCAATCTGTCATGGTCCTGTGATAAATCATGATCTTGCAATATATCATGGTCCTGTGATAAATCGTGATCTGGCAATATATCATGACCCTGGGATAAATCATGATCTGGCAGTGTGTCATGACCCTGTGATATATCATGATCTGGATAAATGCCATAACCTTGTGATAAATCGTGATCTTGCAACATGTCATGACCTTGTGATGAATCGTAATCTTGCAACATGTCATGACCTTTTGATAAATCGTGATCTGACGATATGTCCTGACATCGTGATAAATCATGATCTGGCGATATGTCGTGACCTTGTGATAAATCGTGATCTTGCAACATGTCATGACCTTGTGATAAATCGTGATCTTGCAACATGTCATGACCTTGTGATAAATCGTGATCTTGCAATATGTCGTGACCTCGTGATAAATAATGATCTGCGGTATGTCGTGACCTCGTGATAAATCATGATCTGGCGGTATGTCGTGACCTCGTGATAAATCATGATCTGGCGTATGTCGTGACCTCGTGATAAATCATGATCTGGCGGTATGTCGTGACCTCGTGATAAATCATGATCTGGCGGTATGTCGTGACCTCGTGATAAATCATGATCTGGCAGTATGTCGTGACCTCGTGATAAATCATGATCTGGCGGTATGTCGTGACCTCGTGATAAATCATGATCTGGCGGTATGTCGAGACCTCGTGATAAATCATGATCTGGCGATATGTCGTGACCTCGTGATAAATCATGATCTGGCGATATGTCGTGACCTCGTGATAAATCATGATCTGGCGATATGTCGTGACCTCGTGATAAATCATGATCTGGCGGTATGTCGTGACCTCGTGATAAATCATGATCTGGTGATAATCATAACCTGGTGACACATCATATTCCTGTGATCAAATCATCATCCTGTGTTAAATTATGGCCTGGTGATGAATTGTGATCCTAGGATAAATCACGGTCCCGCGATAAATAGGACTTTATGTTAAATCGTGATGCCGTCAGTCATGATCATAACCTGTGATAAATCATCATCTGGTGATACGTCATGGTTCTGTGTTAAATCACGACCTGTTGTAAAGATCTAGTGACAAGATGTAATCATATCATCTAAAGATTTGGTGATAAGATGTAGTAATATTATACAAAGATGTAGCAAGAAGACGTAGTAATATCGTAGAAGGATCTGTTGATAAGATGTAGTGATGTAATAAAGATAGTGATAAGATGTTGTGATATTAATATAAAGATATGGTGATAAGATGTAGTGATATATTCACTCTGGTGATAAGATGTAGTGATATATTCACTCTGGTGATAAGATGTAGTCACAAAACGGAAAAGGGCTGTGCACACACTCTGATGAACGAACAGCAGCGCACTGCACCAGCACATCAGACGTCGGAAAACCAAGGCCAGGAAGCAAGCCATGGTGCCAAGGATATCCACGTTGTTGGCTCAGACAAGGAATTTGCACAGGTTCTTGGTGTTAAGCTCCAGAAACTGAACATGCCACCTGCAAGTGCAAAAGAAGGATGAGAGGGGGCTGGATAAAGGAATAGTCCAAAAACTGGATGTGCTTATAGGAAGAAGAACCCTGGAAAAACAAACCGGCCACTTTTGGAGATATTGAAAAAAGAACACGTAGAGATGTCTCATCATCATCATCATCATCATCATCATCATCATCATCAATCATCATCATCATCATCATCATCATCATCATCATCATCATCATCAGGTGCCTTGCCGCATGGCGTTGGCGATTATGGACTTCCATCTCTCTCTATCTCTTGTTGCCTCAAGCATCTCTACCACCCTCCCTGTCCCCAGCCACTCTGCTAGTCCGTCTGGCATCTTCTCCCTGGGTCTACCCGGTGCTCTCTTTCCCCACAGCTTTCCCGTTGTGACCAGGTGTTCTGATTCCCCTTTCCTCATAAAATGGCCTATAGAGATGTCTATGGACTGAAATAACCAAAAGTGAAAACTCCTCAGAAATGCAGACGCCAAGGTCAAATGGAGGATAGCAGAAGGAAGAAAAGGATACTGAGGAAACAAATGAAGGTTGTTTCACAACTTGAGAAGCAAAGGTTCTAGAAACTATGGAAAATCTGAAAGCGAAACGTAGCGCCCTTAGCAAAGCAGAATCAGAGAGGAGGTGAAGGAGCAAAAAGAAGAAGACCCAAGATGGCTTCTTCAGAGACCCCTTCCAATTCGCCAGGAATCTGTTTGAGCAGCCCAAAACATATTCTGACCCTCAGAGCGAGGCACCACTTAAAATCCGGGGTCTGGTTCAGCCTGCAATGCCAGAGAAAATGTTTAGTAACAAGCCGTCAACACTGGATGAAGTAAAGAAAGTGATGGAGAAAGCCAGAGCCAATCATCACCTGGGCTTAACGGAATACGTTACTTTTTGTATAAGAAGTGTCCCAGTGTTCTCGATTGGCTCCACGAACTGATAAGATCAGGATGGAGGATCATGAAGATCGGCGATCAATGGATGATAGCGATGGAGTGTACATTTCGAAAGAACGGCACTCAAGTGATATCACCCAGTTCAGACCGATATCACTTCTGACCGTTGAAGGGAAAATCTTCTCCGTCGTGGCAGCAACACACATCTCATCTCACCTCTCTCCTTCACCGGGATCAGTTTTAGGAGCCACACTCGACGTCATAAGTCTTCCCCAGGTCACACGCTTTAGACATCTGTGGGCGACTTCCTGGATCCCCAGACCACAGACATCAGCGATGTTGTTGAAGTAGGAGGTGTGCGATCATTCCTTTCTTCTCCTCGCCTCAGTTTTCCCCCGCAAGACTGTTGACAGCAAATCCGTCTTGGTGTTTCTGATCGCATGGCCTACATATTTCAGGGTTTTTTTTTGCTGATCTATGCCAGCAGTTGGCGCTTAACAGTCAGTTCCTTTAATATGTTATCATTTGTCCGTCCATTTGACTCTGAGAAGTCGTCTATAGAGCCACATTACTGCTGCATTATTTTATTTTCTTCGTTATTTTCTTAGTGTCCAGGCTTCGCAACCATACATTAAAACAACCAAATAAAAAATTTTCAGATTCTTAATTGTAAACTTTGGGAAGCCCTTTGTATGGCAGCAAGGCTGACCAGATACCTAAAGGGAGACGAGTGCCTGGATATGTCAGTCCAAAAAGGAGCATCCTAGGAATGCCTGGCTGTATAGAGCATACAACGATGATTTGAGAAGCAATCCAAAGACTTAAAACAGAGAAGAGGGACCTCGACGTGTTGTGGCTCGATTCGGCAAATGCGTATGGATCAGTCCCGCACAGGATGATTCAACTGGCCCTGGAGATGTATCATGTCCCAAAGAACATCCGAGAAATGCTGAAGAAATATTTTCATGGCTTCTCAACGCGGTTCTCCACAACAGACTACACTACAAATTGGGTCAGTTTGGAAGCAGGCATAGCCATGGGCTGTGAAATTTCAATACTATTCGTGTTGGCAACGGAGGTAATCTTGAAAGCAGCAGGGAGTATTTCAGGCCTAGCTGACCTCAGAAACGGATACCAAATGTCCCCTCTAAAGGTCTTCATGGAAGACACGACATGCTTTCCATAAAAAATAGACACACGCAGGATCATTAAGCGGTTGGACAAAGCTGTCGCATCATCTAGGGTGAATTTCAAACCGAAAGTCACGGAGTTTCTCACTGAGGAAAGGTAAATTAGCGGAACAGTAACGTTTACTGTCGCCAGTCAGTTCATTCCAACAGTGACAGAAGAACCAATGAAAAGCCTGGGAAGGTGGTATGATGACTCTCTGAAAGATACACAAAGGGGTGAGGAAACCAAGCAAGTAGCAGAAGAAAGTTTTCAGGTAACAGACCGCTGTGGCATTCTTGGCAAATATAAATTATGGTGCTGCAGTTCATGCTGATCCAAGATTCTCTGGCCCTGTTGATAACGATATCTGCACAATCACAGTGGAATCAATGGAGGCCAAAATCAGCAAATCCACAAGGAAATAGCTTGGTGTCGAACCCGTTTTATTGACGCTGCGCTCTATTGTCGCCAGGCAAAGCTGAAGCTATCCGTAAAATCCATTGTTGAGGAGTACAAGGCAGGAAAGAGCAGGTTCTTAGCATGCTTAACGACTCAGGACTCAGCAGATAAGATTGTGAGGTCAGTCCAGCCCAAAGCTGAGGACTGGTAGAAAATGGAAAGTCCAGAGGGCACTGGTCGCAGCGAAGGAAAGCCTCACGGTTAGAGAAATAATTGGGCACACATGGACCAATAGGAAGGGACTGGAATCAAGAAAAATGAAATGGTGGTAAAAACTTGTCACCATAAGCTCAGGCAACCTTCTACACAGCAGGAGGCAGCAAACTGTGGATTGACAAAGACGTGACAACCCAGAGCATGGAAGTGGGGTTTGCTGGATGGACAGGACAACTGGGAGAGCACAGCACACCTTCCACAATGCATATATAAAAAAGTTATCAGCAAGAATAGCATGACATCGGACATAGTTCTTCACTCCCATTCATGAAAACAAATGATTCTGATCGAGCTCAATGCACCGCATGAAAGTAGAATAGAGGAAGCCCCATATCTACAAGACAGAAAAGTATGCCTGTCTAGCCAGCAACTTGAGGACATCTGACTTTCAAGCCAAAGTCCTCGCCATAGAGGTTGGAGCAAGGGGGTTGACAGGCACGTCAGCCTATGAACTCATGAAACAGCTCTGAACAGAACTATAGGCACTGGGACATACACCGGTTATGTTAGTCCTCTCGGATTAGATCTATCTTTTGATGTTTACCACAGTATTGGCACATCCAGAGGCGGGTGGGGGGGGGGGGTCAGGGAAGGGGGAAGTATAGACTTAGTCTTCCAGGATTAGATATGTCTTTTGATGTCTACCACAGTATTGGCACATCCAGGGGGGTGGGGGGTGGTCAGGGGAGGGGAAGTATAGACTTAGTCTTCTCGGATTAAATATTATCTTTTGATGTCTACGACAGTATTGGCACATCCAGAGGGGGGTGGGGTGGGGATGGGGGGGGGGGGGGGGGGGTCAGGGAAGGGGGAAGTACAGACTTAGTCTTCTCGGATTAGATCTATCTTTTCACGTATACCACAGTATTGGCACATCCGGAGGAGAGGGGGGTGGGGTGGTCAGGGGAGAGGAAACTATAGGGAATAGGTTATATACCAGTAATATTGGTCGTCTCGGATTATCTCTTGGTGTACGACGTGACAGTCGCAGCACATCACAAGTGACCCGAACAGCGCGCCAATAGTCCTCTTCACCAGATACTACTGTCTCGATCTCTTCCGTCCATTATTTCCCCCGTTGTTTCTCACTTCATCCCCATACCCCTGTTCCTGCCCCCACCTTCCAACCCCACGCCCCATCCACAACGGGTGGGAGAAGGGGTGGGTGGGGGGTGGGGATGGAGGGAGGAGTTCCCTGTGGTGGGAGTAGTGTCTTGTGGTGGTGGTGGGGGGGGGGGTGAGGTATGATTTATGTAAAGGCCAAGAAAACGATCTGGTGGCGCCTGGCATGTTTCAGACCATGTCACAAGATACAGAGCACCAACAACCACCATCCCTCAGCCTAACAGTACGCGCCCCGTCACTCGCCACACAGGGGCAGCACGGGCAGGCTGCACGCGCCCCGTGGGAGGGCGAGGGGAGATAATGTCGGATGATGAGTGGTAAGGGACGTAAGCAGGGGAGCGGTGGCGGGCAGGGCAGGAGTGTGTGGGGGAGAGTGCCGGGAGTGTTACGTTGTCATGTTGCTTTAAAACTGACTGGCGAACAGGCCATCAGATGCAAGCGGACACCGACTTTTTAAATTAATGGCCACAAAACTGCTCTCAGGGGGCGTGTCATAGTCACAAGTGGACCCAGGCCATATTTGCCCCAGGCACCATATGCAGAGTCAGGACATTAAACGTACAACAAATATCTTTGACCGATATCTAAACACATACAAGTTATACGCTGCTCATTCATTATTTCTTTTAAACACATAAATGTTTTTCAGACCAAAATGTGTATAAATGTTTTGATTATGTAGGTTCCAAAGCACTGATAATAATGGTGATATCAGTCACATAGTGATATCAGTTACATGGTGATATCAGTTACATGGTGATATCAGTCACATATCAGTCACATGGTGATATCAGTCACATAGTGATATCAGTTACATGGTGATATCAGTTACGTGGTGATTTCAATCACATGGTGATATCAGTCACATATCAGTCACGTGGTGACATCAGTCACATGGTGATATCAGTCATATGGTGATATCAGTCATATGGTGATATCAGTTACATGGTGATATCAGTCACATGGTGATATCAGTTATATGGTGATATCAGTTACATGGTGATATCAGTCACAGGGTGATATAAGTTACATGGTGATATCAGTCACATGGTGATATCAGTTACATGGTGATATCAGTTATATGGTGATATCAGTCACATGGTGATATCAGTTACACGGTGATATCAGTCATATGGTGATATCAGTCACATGGTGATATCAGTCACATGGTGATATCAG
This sequence comes from Monoplex corrugatus, assembly GCA_030674185.1. NCBI lineage: Eukaryota > Metazoa > Mollusca > Gastropoda > Littorinimorpha > Ranellidae > Monoplex > Monoplex corrugatus. The sequence goes on along the minus strand of JAPXFY010000014.1, from coordinate 18,823,516 downwards.
TCACATGGTGATATCAGTCACATGGTGATATCAGTCATATGGTGATATCAGTCATATGGTGATATCAGTCACATGGTGATATCAGTCACATGGTGATATCAGTCACATGGTGACATCAGTCACATGGTGATATCAGTTACATGGTGATATCAGTTACATGGTGATATCAGTCACATGGTGATAGCAGTCACATGGTGATATCAGTTACATGGTGATATCAGTTACATGGTGATATCAGTTATATGGTGATATCAGTCACATGGTGATATCAGTTATATGGTGATATCAGTTACATGGCGATATCAGTCACATGGTGATATCAGTCACATGGTGATATCAGTCACATGGTGATATCAGTTACATGGTGATATCAGTTACATGGTGATATCAGTTATATGGTGATATCAGTCACATGGTGATATCAGTTACATAGTGATATCAGTCACATGGTGATATCAGTTACACGGTGATATCAGTCACATGGTGATATCAGTCACGTGGTCATATCAGTTACATGGTGATATCAGTCACATGGTGATATCAGTTACATGGTGGTATCAGTCACATGGTGGTATCACTAACATGGTGATATCAGTTACATGGTGATATCAGTCACATGGTGATATCAGTTACATGGTGATATAAGTCACATGGTGATATCAGTTACATAGTGATATCAGTTACATGGTGATATCAGTCACACTGTGATATCAGTTACACGGTGATATCAGTCATATGGTGATATCAGTCACATGGTGATATCAGTCACATGGTGATATAAGTTACATGGTGATATCAGTCATATGGTGATATCAGTCATATGGTGATATCAGTCATATGGTGATATCAGTCACATGGTGATATCAGTCACATGGTGACATCAGTCACATGGTGATATCAGTTACATGGTGATATCAGTTACATGGTGATATCAGTCACATGGTGATATCAGTCACATGGTGATATCAGTTACATGGTGATATCAGTCACATGGTGATATCAGTCATATGGTGATATCAGTCACATGGTGGTATCAGTCACATGGTGATATCAGTTACATGGTGATATCAGTTACATGGTGATATCAGTTATATGGTGATATCAGTCACATGGTGATATCATTTATATGGTGATATCAGTTACATGGTGATATCAGTTATATGGTGATATCAGTTACATGGTGATATCAGTCATATGGTGATATCAGTTATATGGTGATATCAGTTACATGGTGGTATCAGTCACATGATATCAGTCACATGGTGATATCAGTCACATGGTGATATCGGTCACACTCTGATATAAGTTACATGGTGATATAAGTTACATGGTGATATCAGTTACATGGTAATATCAGTTATATGGTGATATAAGTCATATGGTGATATCAGTTACATGGTGATATCAGTTACATGGTGATATCAGTCACATGGTGATATCAGTTACATGGTGATATAAGTTACATGGTGATATCAGTCACATGGTGATATCAGTTATATGGTGATATCAGTCACATGGTGATATCAGTCACATGATATCAGTTACATGGTGGTATCAGTTACATGGTGATATCAGTCACATGGTGATATCAGTCACATGGTGATATCAGTTACATGGTGATATCAGTTATATGGTGATATAATTTACATGGTGATAGCAGTCACATGATATCAGTCACATGGTGATATCAGTCACATGGTGATATCAGTTACATGGTGATATCAGTCACATGGTGATATCAGTTACACGGTGATATCAGTCACATGGTGATATCAGTCACATGATGATATCAGTTACATGGTGATATCAGTCACACGGTGATATCAGTCACTTGGTGATATCAGTTATATGGTGATATCAGTTACATGGTGATATCAGTTACATGGTGATATCAGTCACATGGTGATATCAGTCACATGGTGATATCAATCACACGGTGATATCAGTCACATGGTGATATAAGTTACATGGTGGTATCAGTCACATGGTGATATCAGTCACATGGTGATATCAGTCACACGGTGACATCAGTCACATGGTGATATCAGTCACATGGTGGTGTCAGTTACATGGTGAGATAAGTTACATGGTGATGTTAGTCACATGGTGATATCAGTCACACGGTGATATCAGTCACATGGTGATATCAGTCACATGGTGATATCAGTCACATGGTGATATCAGTCACATGGTGATGTTAGTCACATGGTGATATCAGTTACACGGTGATATCAGTCACATGGTGATATCAGTCACATGGTGATATCAGTTACATGGTGATATCAGTTACATGGTGATATCAGTCACATGGTGATATAAGTTACACGGTGATATCAGTCACATGGTGATATCAGTCACACGGTGATATCAGTCACATGGTGATATCAGTCACATGGTGATATAAGTTACATGGTGATATCAGTTACATGGTGATATAAGTTACATGGTGATATCAGTCACATGGTGATATCAGTCACATGGTGATATCAGTCACATGGTGATATCAGTCACATGGTGATATCAGTTACATGGTGATATCAGTCAAATGGTGATATAAGTTTCATGGTGATATCAGTCACATGGTGATATAAGTTACATGGTGATATCAGTCACATGGTGATATCAGTCACACGGTGATATCAGTCACATGGTGATATCAGTCACATGGTGATATAAGTTACATGGTGATATCAGTCACATGGTGATATTAGTTACATGGTGATATCAGTTACATGGTGATATCAGTTACACGGTGATATTAGTTACATGGTGATATCAGTCACATGGTGATATCAGTTACATGGTGATATCAGTTACATGGTGATATCAGCTTTAGGAGTTGTCGACAACTTTTTCAGTTAAAACTAAAAAACAACGAAGAATCAAACAAACCAATACGAATGAAAAAGTGTCTTAACACACAGGTAATCTAGTTCTATGCACAAAGAACGCAGCACTGCATTGCATTTCAGTTTTTACTGTTTCCTTGCTGAATTTATCAAATGTTTTACATGATATTGCACCGTATTGTATTGTGCTGAGCTGTCTTGTAACATGTGAATTTTTGTTTTGTACTGTATTGTGTTGTAATGCTTTATTTTCATTTGAATTTGTCAGTGAAGGAGATGGTGCTGAGAATATTTTGAAGTCTTCTCTCTCTCTCTCTCTCTCTCTCTCTCTCTCTCTCTCTCTCTCTCTCTCTCTCTCCTCTCTCTCTCACACACACACACACACACACACACACAAGCTGCACTCTGTGTACAAACAATAATCAGCAGAAAAGCCCAAAGTGTCGGCCGTAATGTAGCACGTGACACATCACGTGTTCACCCATTCCGTAGGGTCCACCGAGACCTGGACTTGTGCTTCCAGCTTGATTGTCCCAGGCCACTGTGTGTGTGTGTGTGTGTGTTGTGTGGTTGTGTGTGTGTGTGTGTGTGTGTGTGTGTGTGTGTGTGTGTGTGTGTGTTGTGTGTGGGTGTGTGGTGTGTGGTGTGTGGTAGTGTGTGTGTGTGTGTGTGTGCAGGGTGGGTGAAAGGTAGGGGAGGAGGGTTCGCCTAGCACGTGGTCAGAGGCTGGATGTGATTAATTGAAATACAGCAGTGCAGGAGTCGTTGTTTTCGTTATGTTTGATCTATTTAATACGATGTGAGCCAATACTACAGGATCTTGTACTACTATGCACTGATGTCAGTATAGATCTTACAGGATGGTGGTCTTACAGGATCCTAGACTCATTAGACATGTGTCATCCAGGTTGTAAGTCCTGTACACAGAGGTCAACAAGGTCTTACTATAAACCTGTATCAGCATGATCCTACAAAGCAGTCTTACAGGATCCTGTACCATCAGACACTGATGTCAACCACAGGTCTTACAGGATCCTGTATCACTAGACATTGATGTCAACACAGGTCTTACAGAATCCTTTACCATCAGACACTGATTCAACACAGGTCTTACAGGATCCTGTATCCATCAGACATTGATGTCAACACAGGTCTTACAGATCCTTACATCAGACATGATGTCAACACAGGTCTTACAGGATCCTGTACCATCAGACACTGATATCAACACAGGTCTTACAGGATCCTGTATCATTAGACATTGATGTCAACACAGGTCTTACAGGATCCTGTATCCCTCAGACATGATGTCAACACAGGTTTACAGGATCCTGTACCATCAGACACTGATGTCAACAAGGTCTTTACAGTATCCTGTATCATAGTCATGATGTCAACACAGGTCTTACAGGATCCTGTACCATCAGACATTGATGTCAACACAGGTCTTACAGGATCCTGTATCATCAGACACTGATGTCAACACAGGTCTTACAGGATCCTGTACCACCAGACATGATGTCAACACAGGTCTTACAGGATCCTGTATCATCAGACATGATTTAACACAGGTCTTACAGGATCCTGTACCACAGACACTGATATCAACACAGGTCTTACAGGATCCTGTATCATCAGACATGATTCAACACAGGTTTACAGGATCCTGTACCATCAGACACTGATGTCAACACAGGTTCTACAGGATCCTGTACCATCAGACACTGATGTCAACATAGGTTTTACAGATCCTGATCATTAGACATTGATGTCAACACAGGTCTTACAGGATCCTGTACCATCAGACATGATGTCAACACAGGTTTTACAGGATCCTGTATCCATCAGACACTGATTCAACATAGGTCTTACAGGATCCTGTACATTAGACATGATGTCAACACAGGTCTTACAGAATCCTGTATCATCAGACACATGATGTAACACAGGTCTTACAGGATCCTGTACCACCAGACACTGATGTCAACACAGGTCTTACAGAATCCTGTATCATCAGACATTGATGTAACACAGGTTCTTACAGGATCCTGTACCATCAGACACTGATGTCAACACAGGTTTACAGGATCCTGTATCATCTAGACATGATGTCAACACAGGTTTTTACAGGATCCTGTACCATCAGACACTGATGTCAACACAGGTTTTCACAGGATCCTGTATCATTAGACATTGATGTCAACACAGGTTTACAGGATCCTGTACCATCAGACACTGATGTCAACAAGGTTCTTACAGGATCCTGTATCATTAGACATTGATGTCAACACGGTTTACAGGATCCTGTACCATCAACACTGATGTCAACACAGGTCTTACAGGATCCTGTATCATCAGACATGATGTCAACACAGGTCTTACAGGATCCTGTACCAGTCAGACACTATGACGTCAACACAGGTTTTACAGGATCCTGTATCATCAGACACTGATGTCAACACAGGTTTTACAGGATCCTGTACCGATTAGACACTATGTCAACACAGGTTTACAGGATCCTGTACCATCAGACACTGATGTCAACAAAGGTTTTACATGATCCTGTACCATCAGACATGATGTCAACGCAGTTCTTAAGGATCCTGTACCATACAGATGCACAAGGTTTTACAGGATCCTGTACCATCAGACATTGATGTCAACGCAGTCTTAGAGGATCCTGTACCGACTTGAGTACACAGGTCTTACAGGATCCTGTACCATCAGACATTGATGTCAGACCAGGTCTTACAGGATCCTGTACCATCAGACATTGATGTCAACACATGTCTTACAGGATCCTGTACCGTCAGACACTGATGTCAACACAGTCTTACAGGATCCTGTACCATCAGACATGATGTCAGCACATGTCTTACAGGATCCTGTCCCATCAGACATGATGTCAACACATGTCTTACAGGATCTGTACCATCAGATATTGATGTCAACACATGTTTACAGGATCCTGTACCACAGACACTGATGTCAACACAGGTCTTACAGGATCCTGTACCATCAGACACTGATGTCAACACAGGTCTTACAGGATCCTGTACCATGAGAAACTGATCGTCAACACATGTCTTACAGGATCCTGTACCATCAGACACTGATGTCAACACAGGTCTTACAGGATCCTGTACCACCAGACACTGATGTCAACACAGGTCTTACAGGATCCTGTACCATCAGACATTGATGCAACACAGGTCTTACTAGGATCCTGTACCATCAGACATTGATGTCAACACAGGTCTTACAGGATCCTGTACCATCAGACACTGATGTCAACACAGGTCTTACAGGATCCTGTACCATCAGACACTGATGTCAACAAAGGTTTTACAGGATCCTGTACCATCAGACATGATGTCAACACAGGTCTTACAGGATCCTGAATCATTAGACATTGATGTCAACACAGGTCTTACAGGATCCTGTACCATCAGATATTGATGTCAACACAGGTCTTACAGGATCCTGTACCGTCAGATATTGATGTCAACACAGGGATTACAGGATCCTGTACCATCAGTCACTGATGTCAACACAGGTCTTACAGGATCCTGTACCATCAGACACTGATGTCAACACAGGTCTTACAGGATCCTGTACCATCAGACATTGATGTCAACACAGGTCTTACAGGATCCTGTACCATCAGACACTGATGTCAACACAGGTCTTACAGGATCCTGTACCATCAGACATTGATGGAATTTCAGCATTATCTTTGAGCATGAATAACAGCAGACATCTTTCTGCAAGTGTGATCAGTTCATAAATGCGGTTTTTTTTTTAAAATATGAAAACTGTTCTTAAATATGTAATTTATTTATCTATTTATTTATTTATTCATCTGTTTCTTTATTCATTCATTCATTGATCAGTATATTTGTTTATGTAGGTTTTTTTTTATTTTCTTCGTTTATTTCAGTTACTGGGAGTGTGTGCTAATTTGTCACAAACTGACCAAAGTTGTAGTCATGTGGTTAGCGCTTGTGGTCATGGTCAGTGGTGTGTAAGTCACATGTCAGGTTAAATTTGTTGTGTCTGTGGACTGTCATGGTGACCATGGACACAGCTGTTGACATGTGCGACTTTGATCAGAATTCAAACGTAAAACACAGGGTTGTGTGATAGGCACTCACAAGTCTGCTGTGCTACTTGTAATGCAGCTGTCAATGCACACACGTACTTCGTGTTCTTCCTCTCTGTATTCTTTTCTCTTTAAAAGAAAAAATGTTCAGGTTTGAAACGAAAATGTGTGTGTGTGTGTAGTGTGTGTGTGTGTGTGTGTGTGTGTGTGTGTGTGGTGTGTGTGTGTGTGTGTGCGTGTGTGGGCGTGCGTGTGTGTGTGTGTGTGTGTGTGTATGTTTGCGTGTGGTGTGTGTTGTGTGTGTGTGTGTGCGTGTGTGGGTATGTCTCTGTGTGTATTCGTCTCTGTGATGTGTGTGTGCTGTGCGTGTGTGTGTGTGTGTGTGTGTGTGTGTTTGTCTCTCTCTCTCTCTCTCTCTCTGTCCTCTCTCTCTGTCTCTCTCGCTGTCGCGCGTGTGTGTATGTGTGTGTATATGTGTGTGGGTATATCTGTGTGTGTGTTTGCGTCTGTGGTGTGTGTGTGTGTGTGTGTGTGTGTGTGTGTGTGTGGGTGTGCTTGTGGGTGTGTATGCGTGTGTGTATTTGCCCTTGTGGTGTGTGTTTGAGTGTGTGTGTGTGTGTGTGTGTGTGGTGTGTGTGTATGTGTACTTGTGTGTGTTTGCCCCTGTGATGTGTGTGTTTGCCTCTGTGATGTGATGTGTGTGTGTGTGTGTGTGTGTGTGTGTGTGTGTGTGTGTGTGTGTGTGTGTGTG
>JAPXFY010000014.1:18745814-18810814 GCA_030674185.1 Monoplex corrugatus | reverse complement strand
TCTACCTTACCACACACACTGTTCATTTTATGTCTACCACACACACTGCTCATTTTATGTCTACTACACACACACTGCTCATTTTATGTCTCCACACACACTGCTTATTTCATGTCTACCTTACCACACACACTGTTCATTTCAATTCTACCTTACCAACACACACTGTTCATGTTATGTCTACCACACACACTGTTCATTTCATGTCTACCACACTCTGTTCATTTCATGTCTACCACACACACTGTTCATGTTATGTCTACCACACTCTGTTCATTTCATGTCTACCACACTCTGTTCATTTTATGTCTACCTTACCACACACACTGCTCATTTCATGTCTCTCACACACACTGCTCATGTTATGTCTACCTTACCACACACACACACACACACAACACACTGCTCATTTTATGTCTACCTTACCACACACACACACACACACACACACACACACACACACACACACCACACACACACACACTGCTCATTTCATGTCTACCTTACCACACACACACTGCTCATTTCATGTCTACCTTACCACACACACACTGCTCATTTCATGTCTACCTTACCACACACACACTACTCATTTCATGTCTTACCTTACCACACACAACTGCTCATTTCATGTCTACCTTGCCACACACATGCTCATTTTAAGTCTACCACATAACACACTGCTCATTTCATGTCTACCACACACACTCTGCTCATTTTATGTCTACCACACACACTGCTCATTTCATGTCTACCACACACACACTGCTCATTTTATGTCTACCACACACACTGCTCATTTCATGTCTACCACACACACTGCTCATTTTAAGTCTACCACATACACACTGCTCATTTCATGTCTACCACACACACACTGCTCATTTCATGTCTACCACACACACTGCTCATTTCATGTCTACCACACACACTGCTCATTTTATGTCTACCATACACACACTGCTCATTTTATGTCTACCACACACACACTGCTCATTTTATGTCTACCATACACACACTGCTCATTTTATGTCTACCACACACACTGCTCACTTCATGTCTACCTTACCACACACACACTGCTCATTTTATGTCTACCTTACCACACACACTGCTCATTTCATGTCTACCTTACCACACACACTGCTCATTTTATGTCTACCTTACCACACACACTGCTCATTTCATGTCTACCTTACTACACACACACTACTTATTTCATGTCTACCTTACCACACACACTGCTCATTTCATGTCTACCTTATCACACACACTGCTCATTTTATGTCTACCTTACCACATACACTGCTCATTTTATGTCTACCTTACCACACACACACACTACTCATTTCATGTCTACCTTACCACACACACACTGCTCATTTCATGTCTACCTTACCACACAACTACTATTCATGTCTACCTTACCACACACACACTACTCATTTCATGTCTACCTTACACACACACACACACACACTACTCATTTCATGTTACCTTACCACACACACTACTCATTTCATGTCTACCTTACCACCACACACACACACACTACTCTTTTCATGTCTACCTGACCACCACACTGCTCATTTCATGTCTTACCTTACCACACACACACTACTTATTTCATGTCTTATCTGACCAACACACCACACAACCACACACACCACCACACACACACAACACACACACACACACACCACACACCAGAGGCCACACACACACCATGCTCATTTCATGTCTTACCTTACCACACACACACTCTCTCTCTCTCACACACACACACACACACCACACACACACACACACACACACACACAACACACACACACACACACACCCAACACACACACACACACAACACACACACACACACACACACACATACACACACACACACACACCACACACACAAACACACACACACACACACACAACACACCACACACACACACACACAACACACAACACACACACACACACACACACACACACACACACACCACACACACACACACACACAACACACACACACACACACAACACACACACACACACACACACTTCTCATGTCATGTTTCCCCTTCCACTTTTCTCGCATGGTTCATTCACGACCAGCTCCTCCAACCAATTAACTCTTTAGCGTCGTGTCGTAATACCACCACCACCGCCCTCCTCTTACCACCTTTCTCGCGTCACTCTTCACTGCGCTATTGTCACCACTCCCGCTTCCCCACCCCACGACAGTCTTAATCTGATATTTAGAATGACTATAGACTTGTCAGGCCATACCTATATTGCCCCTTTTCTCCAAGATCCTCTACACCTGGCCTTGGTGTTATCCGGAAACCAGTGCATAAGCCTGTCATCATCATCATTACGTGCACTGCCGCATGGCGTTGGCGATCATGGCCCTCTATATGAATCTATCCTTTGTCGCTGCAAGTACTTATTCCATCATGTCTGTCTTCATCCACTGCGCAAGTCTGTCCTATATTTTCTCCTTGGGTCTGCCTGGTGCTCTTTTTCACAGGCTGTAATAATAACTGGAAATAGTCCTGCAGACAGCTGTGCTTGTTCGAATGAAAACTCTGGTTTCGTCCAGTGGCAGTCAGTCTGAGTTCCGTTCATTCCTCTCTTACAAAGTGTGTATGATTATACAGATCTGACTTTGAGCTCGTTCATTCCAGTCTTACAAAGTGTGTATGATTATACAGATCTGACTTTGAGCTCGTTCATTCCAGTCTTACAAAGTGTGTATGATAATATAGATCTGACTTTGAGCTCGTTCATTCCAGTCTTACAAAGTGTGTATGATTATACAGATCTGACTTTGAGCTCGTTCATTCCAGTCTTACAAAATATGAATTATGATTTAGTCCTGACTTTGACTTCGTTTGCTCATATCTCACATAGTCCTGAACTTGAGGTAAAACAAAATGTGACTGCTGGATCTTGAGGGTAAAAACAAAATATTAAAAAATACCTTGTTTGTAAAAGATCCTTGGGAGTATAAAACACAACGTTTCGAGCCCAGGCCCTTTGTCAAGTGAAAACCAATCATTTTATTTTTCACTTGACAAAGGGCCTGGGCTCGAAACGTTGTGTTTTATACTCCCAAGGATCTTTTACAAACAAGGTATTCTTTAATATTTTGTTTTTAGTCCTGAACTTGAGTTCTGATCATTCCCCTTTTACAAAGTGCCCGGCCTCCACATAGTCCTGACTTTATGTTTCATACATTCCATTCTTTACAAAGCGAGCCGGGATATAGATCTGGCTTTGAGTTCCTTCATTTCACTCCGACAAAATGTGCATAGAGTCCTGACTTTCACTTCGTTCGTTCCACTCTTACAAGTGTGCATATAGTCCTGACTTTGAATTCTGTTAATTCCTCTCTCACAAAGTGCGCATAATAAAGTAGTCCTGACTTTGGTTTCGTTCTTCCACTCTTACAGAGTGAGCATACAGTCTTGACTTTGTGTTCTGTTCATTCCGAATTTCATAATAATATAAAATGTGTATAATGATATAGTTTTGAGTTTGTGTTTGTAAAAGATCCTTGGGAGTATAAAACACAACGTTTCGAGCCCAGGCCCTTTGTCAAGTGAAAAATATCCAGGCCCGAAACGTTGTGTTTGCTCACTTATAAAGTGTGAAAATAATGCTTACTTTGTGTTCGTTTATTCCTTCCCTAAACAGTGTGCATTTAGTCCTGATTTTGAAATCGTTCATTCCACTCGTCTAAAGAGTGCATATGAACTAGTGCTGACTTTGAGTTCGTTCATTCCACTCGTCTAAAGAGTGCATATGAACTAGTGCTGACTTTGAGTTCGTTCATTCCACTCGTACAAAGAGTGCATATGAACTAGTGCTGACTTTGAGTTCGTTCATTCCACTCGTCTAAAGAGTGCATATGAACTAGTGCTGACTTTGAGTTCGTTCATTCCACTCGTACAAAGAGTGCATATGAACTAGTGCTGACTTTGAGTTCGTTCATTCCACTCGTCTAAAGAGTGCATATGAACTAGTGCTGACTTTGAGTTCGTTCATTCCACTCGTCTAAAGAGTGCATATGAACTAGTGCTGACTTTGAGTTCGTTCATTCCACTCGTACAAAGAGTGCATATGAACTAGTGCTGACTTTGAGTTCGTTCATTCCACTCGTCTAAAGAGTGCATATGAACTAGTGCTGACTTTGTAGTTCGTTCATTCCACTCGTACAAAGAGTGGCATATGAACTAGTGCTGACTTTGAGTTCGTTCATTCCACTCGTCTAAAGAGTGCATATGAACTAGTGCTGACTTTGAGTTCGTTCATTCCACTCGTACAAAGAGTGCATATAGACTAGTACTGACTTTGGTTCGTTCATTCCACTCGTAAAAGAGTGCATATAGACTAGTACTGACTTTGGGTTCGTTCATTCCACTCGTACAAAGAGTGCATGCAGATAGTACTGACTTTAGTTCGTTCATTCCACTCGTACAAAGAGTGCATGCAGATTAGTACTGACTTTAAGTTCGTTCATTCCACTCGTACAAAGAGTGCATGCAGATTAGTACTGACTTTAAGTTCGTTCATTCCACTCGTACAAGTGTGCATATAGACTTGTACTGACTTTTTTTCGTTCACTCCAATCGTACAAAAGTGCATATAGACTTGTACTGACTTTTTGTTCGTTCATCCAATCGTACAAAGTGTGCATATAGACTTGTACTGACTTTTTTTCGTTCACTCCAATCGTACAAAGTGTGCATATAGACTTGTACTGACTTTTTTTCGTTCACTCCAATCGTACAAAGTGTGCATATAGACTTGTACTGACTTTATTTCGTTCACTCCAATCGTACAAAGTGTGCATATAGACTTGTACTGACTTTTTTTCGTTCACTCCAATCGTACAAAGTGTGCATATAGACTTGTACTGACTTTTTTTTCGTTCACTCCACTCGTACAAAGTGTGCATATAGACTTGTACTGACTTTAAGTTCGTTCACTCCACTCGTACGAAATGTGCATATAGTCCTGGTTTTGAGTTTCAGTCATTCCACTCATACGAAGTGCACGGATAGACCTGATTGCTTTGATGACCCCTTAGTTCATTAAAAAAAAAATTCATCGCAGTCGGACAATTCCTTATGCGCTCCAGCCCCCACCCCACCTTCAGCAGCAATTTGGCAGACTCCCTGAATTGACAAGGTGTTGAAATGAGTAGGGGAACGGAATCTACAAAACACAGACACCACAGGAATGAATGGAATATGGAGATGGGCAGTGAAGAGACCAGTGTTTTATGTGCTGGGTGACAATGAACTCGACACATCAAGATCTTTAGTCCACGGCATCATAAAGCTATCCACTGTGGTGAACACCCAAACAGCCAAGCCCCACACCTTTGTGACAACAACAACAACGATACTACTACTACTACTACTGCTACTACTACTGAAGATGACGACGACGATGATGATAAGACGATGACGACTTATATATAATTGTTATGATATAACATAGTGACGACGACGAATGATATAAATGATGATGAGATGATGATGATGATGATATGATATGATATGAAATTATTAAAGATATAGCATAAGATGATACATAACAATGACAGTAATGAGGATGATAGCTAATGACTGAATATTGATGATAAACGACTACACGATGACGATGACGATGAGACGATCACGACGATGATGACGAAGACGACGACGAGATGACTAATGGTAACATACTTAAACTACACGGTAGCCTTACTACTACTACTACTACTACTATTAATGATAGTATCATTTCTATGGTGCAAACAGCCCATGTCACAAGCATGTTCGCTGCTCTTGATCAAGCAATGGACCATTGTTGCATTTTTGTGATATTTACCATGGTGATAGAAGTAGGCGTAAGTTGTGCTGTCTATCCTTTCTTCCGCAGCCTTCCTTGTCTTCGTTTCCCATTCACGCTCCCTTGTGGAGATGTCCCGACCAGGCCGCCAGGTCACGTGAGGTGACACCCATGTCCTGCAGTTACTGTTCATCACGGGAGTACAGGAGTGAAATGTTGGGTCACTGAGCGAGAACTATCGTCAAAATCCATCACTCCTGACAGCAGGATCTGCACTGATCTCTGAGAAAGTGAAAATTAGACTAGCTGAGTCCTCTCTCAGGGTCAAAAGAAGGATAGAGAATTCTGCGTGGCTTTGTGAAAACGTCAGCTGTCTGTATCTCTTGGTGAAAACTGGCAGGCATCCAGTTCTTTTCTATGTGGTGAATAGTTGCTTGTCTTGGTGAAAACTGGTGGTACCAAATTCTTTGCTGTGTGTGAGCCGTTGGATGCCTTGGTGAAAACGGGATGGCACAACGTTTTGCTGTGTGGCGAGTTGTCGGTGTTTTGGTGAAAACTGGTGGCATCAGTTCTTTCCTGTGTTGTGAGCTGTCACTGTCTTGGTGAAAACCGGGGCAGAAATTTTCAGCTTTACGGCTGCTTCTACTCTCAAATTACCGGTGTATTTCCACTGGTCGCTCTGATGAAGAAGCCGAAATACAAGGAAGCAGCGATTTCATAAATATGTTGGTGTTTCTTTACAACAGAATCATTCCTACACAGACATAACCTTCCTTTCTTCAAACAGAGGCATTAACTTGATACACAAAACACAGCGTATGCAATTTAGTTTCAGCATCGGTTTTTTTTTTCAAGATACCGTTGCAGAGCTTGGATGATTCTGACACCACAAATACCATGTTGCAGAAGGATCCAAAATTAACCATGATACATGCTGAAAGCCCCTGCATAAAACCTAGATCCTGGCCAAGCCTTGAGGTCCTCCCAAACTTAACCCGGATTCCATGGTTCGCGAACAGACATACAAAAGAAGACTCAACACGTAGACGATCAAAATCATTTTTAGTGCGTTTCCAAAATAAGAAGAGGGAAAATATGGACTCAATAAGAGTTTTGTTGGAGCCAAAGATGCGTGCCGGGAGATAGGACAGACAAGCCGTCGACATGGCGCTCTTGCTAACGGAGTGTACAGATTGAGTTTCACCCCTTTGTACCCCTACAATGGCTGGCGGCTTGATTGGCCCGGGTGCTGATTGGCCTCCTGCCGGCTCTTTGAGCGGCCCGACGTGCGGCCATTGTGTGGCCAGACAGGCCGACAATCGGCCAACAAACAGCGCGGGCCGATCAGCACACAGCGCTCTGGTCACAAGTCACTGTCACTGTTCGCTACACCTTACGACATGCCATGATACTAACCTTACGACATGCCATGATAGTACACCTTACGACATGCCATGATAGTACACCTTACGACATGCCATGATACTACACCTTACTACATGTCATAACTTCATACTACATATTACTACATACATAACTTCATAGTACATCTTACTACATGTCATAACTTCACACTCATCTTACTATATGTCATGACTTCATACTACATCTTACTATATGTCATGACTTCATGCTACATCTTACTAATGTCATGACTTCATACACATCTTACTACATGTCATGACTTCATACTACATCTTACTACATGTCATGACTTCATAGTACATCCTTACTACATGTCCATGACTTCATAGGACATCTTACTACATGTCATGACTTCACACTACATCTTACTATATGTCATGACTTCATAATACATCTTACTACATGTCATGACTTCATAGTACATCTTACTACATGTCATGACTTCATACTACACCTTACTATATGTCATGACTTCATATTACATCTTACTACATGTCATGACTTCATAGTACATCTTACTACATGTCATGACTTCATACTACACCTTACTACATGTCATGACTTCACACTACACCTTACTACATGTCATGACTTCACACTACATCTTACTACATGTCATGACTTCACACTACACCTTACTACATGTCATGACTTCACACTACACCTTACTACATGTCATGACTTCACACTACATCTTACTACATGTCATGACTTCACACTACACCTTACTACATGTCATGACTTCATACTACACCTTACTACATGTCATGACTTCATACTACATCTTACTACATGTCATGACTTCACACTACATCTTATTACATGTCATGACTTCATACTACATCTTACTACATGTCATGACTTCACACTACATCTTACTACATGTCATGACTTCACACTACATCTTACTACATGTCATGACTTCACACTACATCTTACTACATGTCATGACTTCACACTACATCTTACTACATGTCATGACTTCACACTACATCTTACTACATGTCATGACTTCACACTACATCTTACTACATGTCATGACTTCACACTACATCTTACTACATGTCATGACTTCACACTACATCTTACTACATGTCATGACTTCACACTACATCTTATTACATGTCATGACTTCATACTACATGTCCTGACTTCACAGTACATATCATGACTTTTATACTACACCTGACTTCATAATGCCTGTCCTGCTTTCATATTCGATATTAGTTCTTCTGAACGTAAGTGGTGGAATGTGAATGTGTCACTCGTTGCTTTGTTATCAAGGGTGCAGAACAGTACCTGTGCTTTGGAGGGGTTGATTGCCAACCCGGTTTATTGACACCACTGATCTATGTTGTTTAATTGTTGTTAGCCTGCTTTGATATTTTCTAGTGAATTTGTACCTGTCTTGTAAATAAGTCCGTCATCAGCAAAGATGAGTATACGGCGGATCCGTTATTTAGGTCAGCAAGTCACACACACACACACACACACACACACACACACACACACACACACACACACACACACACACACACACACACACACACACACACCACTCACACACACACATACACACACACCACCTATATATATACGGGGGGGGGGGGGGGTGCAAAAGTAGGTATGCAGTTATGAAAAAAGAAAACACGTACAATACTCATTGCATTTATTATACAAACAAATGAATATTGCATATACATGTAATAACAAGCACAGCCTTAATCCCTCAGATACTCAAACTGCTTGCCGTCGGTATTCACACACTCTTCTAATTGAGAGCAGAATTAAGCATTATAATAATGATGTGATACTTACTGTATACCTACTTTTGCACCCCCCTGTATATATTGGCGATCTTTGAAAGAGTCCCACGGAGAGGGTTTGTGTGTGTGCTAAACACCAGTTTACCTGTCGCAGGACTACTATTCGTTCTTGGAACGTAGCAGCAATCCATTTTGTGACTTGTCATGAACTGTACTTTATTGTACGCATTTTGTAGATCAATAGCTATAGCAAGGGTTTATTCTTTATTCTGAAAATCTTCGTAGACTTCATGAGCAAAGGCAGCTGCGTTTTCCCACGAACTTTTTCCTGTTCTCCAAGTCTCCTTGATTAAATGGGAATATTTTCTGTCTTTTAGGTCAGTTTCCCAGTTACGTTTTACACAGTCGGATGCAATATCCATTTAGTCTGCCGTGATCTTTACCGGTTTGGGTAAGGCTTTTAGGAAGCTGTGTGTCAAGTCTTCAGTTGAAATGCATTACAGTTTTGGTCGATATGGCCTTTACATGACGTCATCCAAGTAAAAAACATAAACTAAAAACAACAAAAAACAACAAAAAACAAAACTAAAAACAAAACAAAAAACAAACAAACAAACAAAAAGTCTTGTCCATTCTAGATTGTTTCAGTACTCTTCCTTGGCTGTGTAGTATTTCAGACAAACGCCTCAGTACAAGTGCATGATGAATATCCAGATTTTGGATCACTTTGCATTCTCCAAATTAATCACGGAAATGAATTTAGGTGAGAAGTTGAAAAATGATGTAAGTGGTCAGTCGTATCACCAGAATCTCACGGTAAAATAGAAGACTTGTCTAGAGTCAGTGATGAGTCTGATGCAAGTTGTAATGACGAAAGAAACGTGAGTGACAGATTTACAGCGTTTCTCCCTAACATAAAGAGGAAAGGTGTGTGAAAATTGTCACACTCAGGCCTCCCAAGTCAAATCTACTAGCACAATCAACTATACTAAACAGACAGTTAGAAAACCAGCCACCGAAGCTATATGACACAGGAGAAACTGTCAAAGTCAGATTATACTTATTGGTCTCCGGGCCATGACATTGAACACAATACAATGAACGGAAACGAGTTTGGACTACTCCAAAATCCCCTCGTATATCTTTTTCATCTCTTTAGAGTTCACATGAGGGCGACAATGCTGTTATTATTTAAAGTTGTGTATATGACTAGATTTGTAAAAACCTGGTGACGAGATGTTGATTGGCCTTCTAAAGATCTAGATGCGAACAATGTAATATTATTATCAGAAAATGCGTACTCGGCAAATGCCTTTGCAAATCATTGCTATAATGAGGACGAAGAAGATGAAAATGATGAATACTTTGTCACCGTCAACACTACACCGGACCCCCCCCCCCCCCCACTCCTCACGCTCTCTTTCTCTTTCGGAAGAAAAAGTGCACTGGTGTCTGCTAATTTAGGGCTGTATTTGGGCTTTTTTTAAAAGTCTGATAAGAAATTGCTGTTTTTCCTTCGGTGGATAAATTAATCATGTTACTTTTTAAGATGTCCACTTTTATTCAAATAAAATAATGCATTGTTTAATTTTATGCTCAAGTGTAATTCAGATAAGGAAATTTCTAAATTGTTTTATTGTTAAAGGAAATGACACTCGAAACTGTCAAATTCATGTTTCTGTAAGTGATGACATATTGTGTTCTAAGTGACTATTGTGTGTGTTGTGGTGTGTGTGTGTGTGTGTGTGTGTGTGTGTGTGTGTGTGTGTGTGTGTGTGTGTGTGTGTGTGTGTGTGTGTATATACATACACACTGTTGTGATATACATATATATGTGGTGTGTACATATATTGTGTTGGTGTGTGTGTGTGTGTGTGTGTGTGTGTGTGTGTGTGTGTGTAGTGTGTGTTTAGGTGCCACCCGTACTGTTGATGATTACTATCATAACAGTGGCTGTGAAGGAGAGCTTTGGTGCAAATGAAAACCTCTCCTCTCTCTCTCTCTCTCTCTCACTTTCTCTCCATATGTGTGTGTATATGTGTGCGCGACCAATTTTCCCCCTGGAATGTTGAGACGATAAATTTGATGGTAATCTTGTGGTGACGATGATGATGAGATTGCTTTTTAAATCTTGTTGTATTTTGTATATGATTGTCAAAGGCTCTTGTTAGTCTGTATCACAAGGTAGCCTACAAATCATGTGTGAAATGCTGAGAGAAGTTCGTATGACAGTATAGAGAGAGAGAGAGAGAGAGAGAGAGAGAGAGAGAGAGAGAGAGAGAGAGAGAGAGAGAGAGAGAAGAGAAGAGACAGAGAGAGAATGAGAGAAGAAGAATGAGAGAGAGAGAGAGAGGAAGAGAGAGAGAGAGAGAGAAGAGAGAGAGAGAGAGAGAGAGAGACAGACAGACAGAGAGCCCACACACCGGCAAGTACGGCGAAGTCAACATCCAACACGCATCACAGAGCGGCTGACGGCGTGCGCTGGCTGCACTTGGGTTGATCCGACGAGTGAGTGTGATCTGCTGTGTTTTCGGGTGCTGCAGAATAGCCCTTAAAGCCTTCAACGTTCTCCCTATATAACGAAGTGCCTAACGCCGTAAGGGGAGAAGCGGGCCCCAATAGCTCAGTTGGTTTCAGCGTCGGATTCACATGCTAAATGGTTGTGGGGTTCGAATCCCGGGGTGCGCTACATTAAAACAGGCCTCCTCACTGTCCCATCTCAACATCACTGTTGTTCTGGTGGTGTCAGTACAGACTTAGATAGGTCCCACTTCCCTGGGATGGTTATCCCCATCGGCCATATCACTTGAGGTGGATGTCGACGTAAAAACTGAACCAAATCAATCAGTCAGGGGCAGAATCTGGAGTTTGTTCAAGAGGGATTCATCGCGCTCAGACAATTCCATACGCACCAAACCAAATCACCCGTTAGTGATCTGACAGAGTCCTTAAGCCTGCGTAAAATCGTATGCACTCGGAAGGTATTGAAGTAGGGGGAGGGGGAAACGGCACTTAAGTAACACCGACACCACCAGAATGATTGGAGCACTCAGATGCCGGCAGCAAACAGGACAGTTTTTATGTTACTGGGTGAGATTCACCTCAAGACAAGAGATGCTAAGTCTACTACAACTTATTCAAAACGGCCAGCCATTCAGTGTATAACGCTAAAACTGTTCCAAAGGAGCTGCAGTTTGGGTTTCTGTCTTCCACTTGAGTTTACTTACTTTGTGTGTGTGTGTGTGTGTGTGTGTGTGCGGCGCGCGGTGGTGTGTGTTGTTATGGTGTTTGTGTGTGTGTATTGTGTTGTGTGTTGTGTTTGGGTGTTTGTGTGTGTGTGAGTGGAGGTGTGATGTGTGTGTGTGTGTTTTATGAGGGGTGTGGTGGCGCGCGCGCGGTATGTGTGTGTATGTATACACATAAAGGCAATGTGGACTCTATTTAGACAAAGCTTACCATATTCATAAAAACAAACGACAGCATCAAAATAATTCAAAATAATACCTACACGTCAATGCAACACACACACACAACCACATCACACACACACACACACACACACACACACACACACACACACCACACAGGGTGAGAGGGAGAGAAAGACAAATGACTAAACGTAAAGTGTAAGCACAACCTTCTGTCCACCAACTGTCAGGGTTGTGGATGGTAAAGCACTGAGGTAAGAGAGTGGGACCAACCCCTAAACAAGCTGGTGTGACTATGAGATCTGGAGCAACTCTCTCCCCAGCAACCGCATGACACCCGTGACAGGAAGCAACGACAGTTGTTTCAAGCTAGCAACCTGTGGACGGGAAGCATCGATCGTAGTTTCGTCAGTATAGGTACAAAACTGGCTCTAATTCTCCCGACACTGCGCTGGGAGTTAGCTCCCATGTTTGCTTATTTCCGTTAACGTTTGGTTGACGTTTTGTATGCTGTCTGAACAACTTCTTAGCCGATTTGACAAAAACAAAAACAAAATAAAACAACAACAACAAAAAAGACAAGAAATCGTTGTCTCGTGCGTGCGAAAATCATGCCGCTGCTCGACCTTGATGACAACTATCCTAGGGATCGTGAAAATGAAGTCTCGGAGGAAGAAAATGGCCCAGAAGAGGGCGAAATATACATAATACGGTGATGATTATGCTAAATCACTGAATAACTGTATTGATTAGAACAACAACAACAACAAAAGCCAAATAACCACTTGTACTACAAAAATAAAAATACACAATTATTATTTTGACTGGTTCAAGTTTCCCAATCATTTTTACCACAAATAGGTAAAATTTCTTGTAATTCTATCGATAATATCGATAATATCCATGATACTGTCTTGAACTGGTTTCATTCTTACATCACCAATCGTCTGCAAGTAGTTTCTGTCAATGGTCTTTCTTCTAATCCTTCCTGTCTGACTTACGGAGTGCCACAAGGATCTGTTCTGGGCCCCCTACTTTTCATTCTCTACACCTACCCTGTCTCCTCTATTGTCCAAGAACACCTGCTTCAGCATCATTCTTTCTCGGATGACAATCAGCTGTATGTCTCTGGGCCTCTCCCTGACCTTCCCATCATGATCCAGAAAACCCAATCTTGTGTAGCTGACCTGAAGGATTGGATGACTGAAAACAAACTGAAATTAAATGAAGAGAAATCCGAATTGATCTTGATCACCCCACCCAAACTCCAAAATCACCCCTCTCTTCCAACCTCTGTCACACTTGTTGACTCATCTATCCCTCTCTCCCATTTTGCCCGTAACCTTGGTGTAACTCTTGATCAAACCCTGTCCTTCCACCAGCATGTGAGCAACGTCTGTCGGACTTGTTTTCTTGAACTCCGCCGAATTGCTTCTATCCGCCACCTCCTCTCAGAAGACACGACAAAGGCTCTTGTCTGTGCATTTGTTCTATCCCGTCTCGATTACTGTAATGCTCTTTTTTCTGGTTCCCCCTCTCATCTCATTAACAAACTTCAGAAAGTTCAAAATCATGCTGCCCGTCTCATCTTCCGCTCTTCAAAATTTAACCATGTTACGCCATTGCTCTGTTCTCTCCACTGGCTCCCTGTTCAGCAAAGAATATCCTACAAGATTGCCTGCCTCTGCTTCAAATCTATTGAGTCTTCCTGTCCTGAGTATCTCACCCATCTGTTACATCTCTACACGCCATCTCGAGCTTTGCGGTCCTCATCTGATACCCGTCTCTATAGTATCCCCATAGTCCGCACTAAAAGGTTTGGGCAGCGTTCTTTTTCCTATCAAGCTCCAACCATCTGGAATCAGTTACCTCGCTCTCTTAGATACTCACCCTCTCTGTCCACATTCAAACGCTCCCTCAAAACTCACCTGTTTCCCAAAACTGGTAATCTCTGCCCCCTTCCCCCCATGTAATGTAATGGTGACATTATAGTGTCTTAGTGTCAATGTGTCATTGTATTTGCATGTCATGCTGTGTGTGTGTTTGTGTGTGTGTGTGTGTGTTTGTGTGTGTGTGGTGCTTCTGTGGGCGTGTGTGTGTGTGCTTGTGATTCTGGTTATATGTTTTGCCATTGTAAACGCCTAGGGCATTAATTTGATTAGGCGTACTAAATGTTCATAATAATAATAATAATAATAATAATGAGAAATGCTATTTAACAAAAATAACAAGTTCCCATTCGTCCCAAACTTTTTTCTGAATGCAACCCTCAGGCCAGCTCAGCAACAGCCCTGAAGCAAGCATAGTCATAACTTGAAGAGTTATGGAACTGCTTTATCTGACTGCACATACGCAAGCCCACCCGTTATAGGCTTACAAGTGTCCACGTTGACATTCTCTCGCTGTGTGTGTGTGTGTGTGGGGGGGGGGGGGCAAGGAGGGACAGAAATTTTTGGTCAGGTACCAGTCACTTAGGAAATTCTATCAGACATTTTGAAAAAAAAAAAAAGAAAGTATGAACAATTTCCATTCAGTGTGCCTAACGGTGAGGACAACGGTTGTCTTCAACAGTTCTGGGTCCATCTTTCATGTTTTTTCCATGGCTCAATGAACTGAACATTAAAATGTCCTCTTTAAGAGATCTGACCTACTTTAGGTCTCACTTTCTTGCAACCACATCTGAAAAAATGACTAAACTCAATGGCGGATGTTCATGTAGTATTTATATTTCAGGAATGGCATCAAAATTCACACAATAAACGCTGACAACAAATCAGAATCAGAATCATAACATACAAATGCGCAAAACTTGTTGACTGATCATTTTTTCCATTTCTGTAGATGCTAAAATCTTCGTCACATTGACATCCATAAAATTCAGAGCAAATAAAACATATGTAAAAATCAATGAACAAATAGTCAATACATCATCGCGCAGTCAATTTTCCGTTGGTAAACTCCATGTAACGTGGACACCTAATACACCAACAGCAAATCAAATGTAGGAGTAATACACAACTGAGCAACCAGATCGCTTGATAAAGTTCTTTTTTCTTCTTTTTTATTTTTGATCCATTTGTAACTGTACTGTTACGTGCGTCAAGCTATGCTTTTTAGTTTGGCGAGTCGAGAGTACTACATAAATGAATGACCTGCCAAAACGTATCAGCCTTGAATCTAAAATTCATCCACTGGTTCAACGTCGTCACACAGCCACAGAGACAGGAAATGAGGGATGCTGATGATGACGATGATCACGACGAGAGAACAGACAGCAAACTGCAAACGGAGAGTCTTGGCACAACGGTGTTGTAGCTAGTTTCAATATGTACATTAATTCATCAAACTGCAAATCAATCAGTCGACATCATCAATCTGTTAAATAAAGACTCTTCAGTAAGCAAGTCAGTGGACTTATCAGTCAGTCAACATAATTTGTTAAGGAATATTCAGTACGCATGTCACTGAAAAAATCAGACAGTCGACACTATAGCTTTGTTAAGTAATCTTCATTAAGCATTTCATTGGAATATTCTGTCATTCAACTCAATGTCGTAACAGATTTTCAGTAAGCATGTCACTACCAATCAGTTGACACAATCAATTTGTTCAGTAGTCTTCATTTAGCATGTCACTGGACAAATCAGTCACAAAAATCAATTTGTTCAGTAAGCATGTCTTTGGACAAATCAGTCATAACAATCAATTCGCTTCAGTAGTCTTCAGTAAGCATGTCAATGGACAAATCAGTCATAACAATCAGTTTGTTCAGTAATCTTCAGTAAGCATGTCACTGCAAATCAGTTGACACAATCAGTTTGTTCAGTGGTCTTCATTAAGCATGTCAATGGACAAATCAGTCATAACAATCAATTTGTTCAGTAATCTTCGGTAAGCATGTCAATGGGCAAATCAATCATAACAATCAATTGGTTCAGTGATCTTCAGTAAGCATGTCACTGCAAGTCAGTCGACACGATCAATTTGTTCAGTAATCTTCAGTAAGCATGTCACTGAAGAAATCAATCGGCACAATCAATTTGTTCAGTAATCTTCAGTAAGCATGTCACTGAAGAAATCAATCGACACAATCAATTTGTTCAGTAATCTTCAGTAAGCACGTCAATGGACAAATCGGTCATAACAATCACTTTGTTCAGTAATCTTCAGTAAGCACGTCAATGGACAATCAATCGACACAATCAATTTGTTCAGTAATCTTCAGTAAGCACGTCAATGGACAAATCAATCACAACAATCAGTTTGTTCAGTAATCTTCAGTAAGCACGTCAATGGACAAATCATCGACACAATCAATTTGTTCAGTAATCTTCAGTAAGCGTGTCAATGGACAAATCAATCACAACAATCATTTGTTCAGTAATCTTCAGTAAGCATTGATTGGACAAATCGTCATAGCAATCATTTGTTCAGTAATCTTCGTAAGCATGTCAATGGACAAATCAATGACAAATCAGTATAACAATCAGTTTGTTCAGTAATCTTCGTAAGCATGTCAATGGACAAATCAGCCATAACAATTCAGTTTGTTCAGTAATCTTCAGTAAGTATGTCAACGGACAAATCAGCCATAACAATTAATGTGTTCAGTAATCTTCATAAGTATGTCAATGGACAAATCAGCCATAACAATCAGTTTGTTCAGTAATCTTCAGTAAGTATGTCAACGGACAAATCAGCCATAACAATTAATTTGTTCAGTAATCTTCAGTAAGTATGTCAACGGACAAATCAGCCATAACAATTAATGTGTTCATTTAAACTTCAGTAAGCATGTCAACGGACAAATCAGCCATAACAATTAATTTGTTCATATATCTTCAGTATGTCAATGGACAAATCAGCCATAACAATCAGCTTGTTCAACGTCTTCAGTAAGCATGTCAATGGACAACTCAGTCACAACAATCAATTCGTTCATTAGTCAGTAAGCATGTCAATGACAAATCAGTCACAACAATCAGTTTGTTCAGTAATCTTCATTAAGCATGTCATCGGACAATCAGTCGACAAATCAGTTTGTTCAGAAGTCTTCAGTAAGCATGTGATAGGTTTTGATGTACTCACGACACTGTATTTATAAAACGGAATTGTCTGAGGTATATGTTTTTCATAGATCTTTTGTATCAGATTTTATCGTGTTTGTATTTAACATAATACTTAAAACATTAAGTTCATTGTCAACTACAGCATAAACTTTACATTTTTTTCTTCCGTTTTCAGTTTGGTGTTGTGTGTGTGTGTGTGTGTGTGTGGTGTGTGTGTGTGTGTGTGTGTGTGTGTTGTGTGTGTGTGTGTGTGAGATAGAGAGAGAGAGAGATAGAGAGAGTGAGAGTGTGTGGTGTGTGGTGTGTGTGTGTGTGTGTGTGTGTGTGTGTGTGCGTGCGTGGTGCGTGTGTGCTGTGTGTGTGTGTGTGTGTGTGTGTGTGTGTGTGTGTGTGTGTGTGTGTGTGTGTGCGGAAGCAGTTTATAAACAATCGTTATCAATCCAATTGTTATATTAGTAGAATTGTTTTAAGTCCAACCTACTGTGCCCCAGCCATATTAGGGCAATGATCATATTAAAACGTACACAATCTCGTTGAAAAAAAAACTGGAAAAGAAAATCAAGTACACACACATATATCGTATATATACATTCACGTGCATTATCAAGTATCTGCCCCTGGCGTTGACCGTTCCGTCCAATTTATCACCAGAGGGTTAAAAAATCCAAACCTGAACACAAATGTAAACATAACTTAGGACGCTGTGACATGCATAAAAACTAACCTGAATTACCCAAAATTACTTCTACATATTACATTTTCATAGAGCAAAACAAAACAAAAAACAAGCAGTTATTATATGTACCCATTGATCAATCTTAAAGAAAGTTTTAGGCTTAATACATACACGTAAATGGACCAGCAAAACAGATAATGACAGAAGGAGACGACAAAACAAAGGAGCAAGGCAAAAACAAAGAGACTGACAGAACAGAGGACATTTCTAGCACGGAATTTCCAGAAGATGGGGGTATTGTTTATACTGAAAGAGCCCCCCCCCCCCCCCCCGACATCCCCACTGCAAACGAGTTGGGTATGTTACACACAACATTTTTTTGTTTTGAATATGCACTTAGAGACAATTGTTATCAACCGGACATGTATGGCATAACGGTACTATAGAAATTCTGTACACAACACTAAAAGACAGACAGTACTCTACCACTAACATCGTGGACAACATTACCAACTGATGACGCAGGTATCACTGTTTGCTTTGAAAATGGTCAGCATAGCATCAAAGTGCAAGCAGCACTCTACTATAATTCCCATGAGTTTACTGCGGACGACGGTGTTTATCATATGTTACAATTTTCTTTGCAATAGGAATAATCTGCACATTATTAAACACTGGCACTATTCTATTCTGTTTTTCCTATCATGATTTATGGACAATTTTTATCTGCCAGTTAAGGTGAGTTACAGTTTACTTAAGTAGTTTCCAGAGGCATGGCTTTTTGACGACGTTAACTGACCAGTAATGTATGTACAATATAAGTGTTACAATGTTGGTATGGAAGTATGTGATACAATCAGTATTACAATAGTAATGTGGCTGAAGGTTTGCACTAGAAGACGTTACCAACCAGTTATGTATGTGTGAAACAATCAGCGTTACAATCTCAGCGTGGAAAAGGTCTGCATAGCATGGCCTTTGAAAGACAGGTACAGAAATACCAGTAACAGTGCAACACTGTGATAATATCACTACATCAGTGGCTCATTGTCACAATCACTTACACAAGTCGCAGTGTGACATGGTGGACGTGGCTGTATGAGGCATATAACTGGCCATGTGATGACGACAGCACATAGTCTGGCAGTGACTTCAGTAACGATAGCAGACGCAGTATTGTCCGCGCATGCTCGGTTTCTTAGTAACTGTATGTATTTCCAGCCTAATTAACTGTATATGTTCCCCGTCCAATCAGGCGACACATCGTCCGCACATGTTCGGGAATCTGGGAAACGTTTATGTTTTGCTTGTCGGTCCTCAACTGCCATTTGGAGTTGTTGTTAGTTCTAGTTAATACAAGTTCTTTGAATAAAAATCTTATGTTGCGTTAACTTGCAAGGCTGCTCTCCGCAAGTTCTACGGCCCATTACAACTACCATTTCTTCTCTCGTCTCAATGTCAGCTAATCTGATGTCCTTTATTTGCACATTACCTGGTTTTGTCACTGGTTTCCCATCCCCACCCCAGGCCTCTAAAAACAAAACATAAAAAAGTAAAACAAATTAGCAGTGTTCACAAGTCACTAGTGACATCATAATTAGTTGCGTCTCAAGTGACGTCAAGCTTATAAGCAATATTCACACACCATCAATGACGTCACACTAACCAGCTGTATCCATGCATCATCAGTAACGTCATGCTGGGTAAGATTGTCATCAATGACGTCATGCCGACCAAAGTGTTCACACGTTATCAGAAACTGCTAAGGAAAAGATTTGTAGACAACGACTATAAGATAATTTCAGCCTGACGATCGGTATGTCCACAAGAAATTACATCTCTCTTCGTCATTTTTACAATGATTCTGATCCATGTACTGGTTACAACCACAATTCTTCTATAACTCTTTTCCTGTGTGACTTGTGTCCTTTCTATAAAGTCACTCCAATCGTCCTTCAGTGAGTGCCCTGTTCAAATAAAGACGATGACAGTTTTCATCGATATCTATTTCTCTTGGCACCGAGATGTGTCTGTGTTAATTTAACTTTTTATTGTTTTTTGTAATGAGTGAAGGTGTGCTGAATTGACAGGAGGTGTACTTCCCATACAGTCCTTCATATGGCGTTACCACCTTGTAACTTGCTTCAGTCTTCATGATGAGGATCAGGTTTCTCACTCCCTGCCTTCTGTACGTTCATCTCTCTTTCAGTGCCTGTGACGGTGTCCCTCTTGCTGCATATACATCAGCCACCCTGACACTGGGGTCAGCAACGGTTCTTCCCCCATCGTCCACTCTTTCTCTGTCTGTCTTGTGAGTGGTGTCTGCATGAGGGTCACTGTCACTGGTCCTCTCTTCCCTCACGTCACTCGGTTTGTCTTGACTGACCTCTGTATAAGTGTGCCGAGTGTCGTGCGTGTGAGTGTTGTTTGTGTGGTGTTGTGTCCCACACTGCCCGTCCTCCATCGGTTCATGGCTCTCACTGTCCCTGCTGACCTGCGAACCTGGGCCAGACAACCAAATGCTGTTCTGACCATTTGTACCTTTGATACCGTCTGTCTCTTTATTTCTCCCACACCAGATCTGCTGGCAGTGATCACCTCTGGGATCCTCTGTCATCGTCACATTATCATCACTACCCGTGTCTATGTTCTGACGATGACTGCCGTTACCCTGGCGACTGCTGCTACTGCAACTGTTGTCGTCACCATTACTAAGAGCAACAGACGAACTTTTATCAGACATAGAACCTTGTTGGTGGTGACCACCGGATCGCCCGTTACTGCTACAACTACTTTCATCACCAGTACTGAAAGACGAACAACTGTTAGATATAATTTCATTACCAACTTTCTGACGATGGGTGCTACCACCGGGTCTGCTGTTACTACTAGAACTATTATCGTCACAGTCGTGCTGTTGTTGACTGTTGTGTTTGTTTTCACCATTACTGTCGTCACTTCTGCTAACACCAGGAGACAGACTGCTGCTAGTGATGTGACTGTTAACTGAACTGGAGCTGTTGTTATCAAAACTGCTGTCAGAAGAACTACAGAAATAACGCCTGGCGTTGCTTTTGGAGCTACCATCACAGCTGCGGGAGTTAGTGCTGCATCACCTGCTGTCAATGAAGATATTATCGTCACTACTGTCGCTGTTCTTGTGATTATGTTGGCGACAGTGTCCTTTGGTTCATCATCACTGTTAGTAGGAAAGCTTTCCGTGCCGCCATCCACTCGGTCTAAACCTAAGATGGAAGAAATGGACCACACACTTGATTTGGCTCTGGCGTCACTGCCTGATCCATTTCCGCTTCGTCGGTCAGAGGAAGCTTGCTGGTCCACGTCAAGTCTTTCAGCGGGGAGGAGGGCAGGGGGTGAGGGGAGGGAGAGACATGGGAGGTGTTGGGGTGGGAAGACGAAGAGATGTGGTGGTTTCCGTGATCCTGGTTGATGTCGTTGTCGTCAACTGACACGTCCGACACGTCCTCGTACTGGTCTGTCAGGCTGGACACGTCTGTGTGATAACAACAGTACCTCTTAGCAACAGTAACAGCAGTAAACATCAATCACTGACCAAACATTGTTGTATCGTATCTTTATCGTTGGAAAATGGAGATCAGTAAATCAATCAATCAATCAATCAATCAATCAATAAACCAGCCAATCAATCAATCATCTGCTGTTTTGTACCAGTTTTGTCCTTCAGAACCCATATCTTGCACACAACAAATGGCTGGACAGAACAAAAGTTTTACCACATCCAACAAATGGTTTATCATAACAGCAGGAAACGATTTCTCATACAAAGTTCGTTTGTCAAATAGGATGAATTCAGTATCGCCTTTCTCAGGACAACGTTTCTGTACAAGGAATAAATCTTTAACATGCATCAACGCTGCAAACATGATGTGATGGAAAACGATCCAGATTGATCATGGCATAAGCCATAATATTAATTAATAATTAATTATAATAATATATAAGCCATAAGCGTGCACATACATGACAAACGATTTATCATGCACAGCGGGTGGTTTATCATGCGCAACAAATGATTTGCCTTCTTATAAACTGTTGTACATTAACTGTACATCATATGAAACAAAAAAATTAATGGTTTATCGTAAATTATATTTTGTTGTAGCGATAAAAACAACAGTAACGTCAGCAGTAGTCACAGTATCAGAAATAATATCAACAGCAGACAGCAACCTAACTACAAGTTGTAACAGTAGTAATAGCATGAAGCAGCAACAGCAATAGTAGCGGCAGCAGCAGTAGTAGGAGACAGGCAGTTCATCTGACCTTTGTTGTCAATGCTTTCCATGTTGTCCGTGTTGATCATGCTGTCCATGTTGTCCAAGCTGTCTAAGGTAACCATGTCCTCATCAGTGTCCTGCTGACCGACGTTGTCAGTTTCTGAACCATCATCATCGTCATGCCTTGACAGTCTTTCTTCAACCGGCGTCTGGCGTTGGCAAACCACGTGGCCACCTGCGCGCGCACACACACACACACACACACACACACACACACACACACACACACACACAGAGACACAGACAACACACACCACACCAAACACACACAGGGCAGACACGCACAGCCTTATCTACTGCACCACAACCTCGCAAAAAAATCCAACAAATACTAAGCCCACAATGGCAGTAGTCTGCGAATTAAAAACCAAAAGTAAATAAGCCCACAGTGGTAATTCCTTGTAGTAGTTACTGAGCCCACAATGGAATAATCTGTGAATTAAAATCCAGTAGTTACTGAACCCACAATGTAAAATCTGTGAATTAAAATCCAGTTCTGAGCCCACAATGGTAATAATCTGTAATTAAAATCCAGTAGTTACTGAGCCCACAATGGTAATAATCTGTGAATTAAAATCCAGTAGTTACTGAGCCCACAATGTAATAATCTGTGAGTTAAAATCCAGTAGTTACTGAGCCCACAATGGTAATAATTGTGAGTTAAAATCCAGTAGTTACTGAGCCCACAATGGTAATAATCTGTGAATTAAAATCCAGTAGTTACTGAGCCCACAATGTAATAATCTGTGAATTAAAATCCAGTAGTTACTGAGCCCACAATGGTAATAATTTGTGAATTAAAATCCGTAGTACTGAGCCCACAATGTAATAATCTGTGAATTAAAATCCAGTAGTTACTGAGCCCACAATAGTAATAATCTGTGAATTAAAATCCAGTAGTTACTGAGCCCACAATGGTAATAATCTGTGAATTAAAATCCAGTAGTTACTGAGCCCACAATGTAATAATCTGTGAATTAAAATCCAGTAGTGTACTGGCCCACAATTGTGAATATAAATCCACTATCAAATAGTGAAATTTATCAATCCAGTAGTACCATATCCACCGTTACTTTGGTCACATAGGCAAACAATTTTGTGAAATAAAATCCAACTATAAAATAGGCAAATAACTACATACACTGTAGTACATCCTCCTTGCCATAGACACTACAGAACATCTTCCTGGACTCTTGACTATCATCACTACAAACACTGAAAAACGCAGCACGGTAAAATACCACATCGATTACATCCACCCACTCGCATTTACACACTAAAGCCTCCTTTACAAGCGAGCACACTCCTACACCCACTATCGTCACAGCAAGAACAACACGGAAACAAGGACAACACCACTGTCACTGTTGTTTCGTTACAACTAGAGCAACCAGAAACAGCAAAGACAACACCATATCCTTGTTGTTATCGTTATCGTTATTATTATTATTTATTATTATTATTATCATTATTGTTATCATTGTGTTTTGTTGTTCGTTGTTGTTGTTTACCTGTGTGAGGTTTAACCCGGTGAGAACAGCCATCATAATCTTCTCGGCCTTGGTGGGATAGGGGTTCTTCCTGTGCTCACGGATCCATTCCTTCAGGGGACCTGTTGTTTCTCGTATCCCACTTCGCCTCATTCCTATGTCGTACCCGGAGCTCCTGTCACATAGGTCAAACACAGGTCAGGCAACTTATCTCTCACGTTAGGGTATATATAGACGTGTCTGTGACTGCTTGTGTCAGTGTGTGTTCCTTGCATTTTAACATCTATTGACAAACATGTGCTTTAGGAAAAAGTTTGCATGAGTGAGTGTGTGTGTGTGTGTGTGTGTGTGCGCGCGCGCGCGCGTGTGTGTGTGTGTGTGTTGTGTGTGTGTGTGTGTGTGTGTGTGTGTGTGTGTGTTTGTGTGTGTGTCTTTATTTGTGTCAGTGTGTGTCTTTATTTGTGTCAGTGTGTGTGTGTGTGGTTTTGTTTCAAAGCTGATCGGGTCAAGCCTTTAATTCCTGTCAAAACATTTGTTGTTGTTATGAACGCAATAGGAAGGCATGGACCACACAGCCATCTGTCACCCACTGTGCCATATGGACCACACAGCCAACTGTCACTCCCTGTGCCATATGGACCACACAGCCAATTGTCACCCACTGTGCCATATGGACCACACAGCCAACTGTCACCCACTGTGCCATATGGACCACACAGCCATCTGTCACCCACTGTGCCATATGGACCACACAGCCATCTGTCACCCACTGTGCCATATGGACCACACAGCCATCTGTCACCCACTGTGCCATATGGACCACACAGCCATCTGTCACTCACTGTGCCATATGGACCACACAGCCATCTGTCACCCACTGTGCCATATGGACCACACAGCCATCTGTCACCCACTGTGCCATATGGACCACACAGCCATCTGTCACTCACTGTGCCATATGGACCACACAGCCATCTGTCACCCACTGTGCCATATGGACCACACAGCCATCTGTCACCCACTGTGCCATATGGACCACACAGCCATCTGTCACTCACTGTGCCATATGGACCACACAGCCATCTGTCACCCACTGTGCCATATGGACCACACAGCCATCTGTCACCCACTGTGCCATATGGACCACACAGCCATCTGTCAGCCACTGTGCCATATGGACCACACAGCCATCTGTCACTCACTGTGCCATATGGACCACACAGCCATCTGTCACTCACTGTGCCATATGGACCACACAGCCATCTGTCAGCCACTGTGCCATATGGACCACACAGCCATCTGTCAGCCACTGTGCCATATGGACCACACAGCCATCTGTCACTCACTGTGCCATATGGACCACACAGCCACTGTCACCCACTGTGCCATATGGACCACACAGCCAACTTCACCCCCTGTGCCATATGGACCACACAGCCAACTGTCACCCCCTGTGCCATATGGACCACACAGCCAACTATCACCCTCTGTGCCATATGGATCCACACAGCCAACTGTCACCCCCTGTGCCATATGGACCACACAGCCAACTATCACCGCCTGTGCCATATGGACCACACAGCCAACTGTCACCCCTGTGCCATATGGACCACACAGCCAACTGTCACCGCCTGTGCCATATGGACCACACAGCCACTGTCACCGCCTGTGCCATATGGACCACACAGCCAACTGTCACCGCCTGTGCCATATGGACCACACAGCCAACTGTCATCCCCTGTGCCATTGTGACCACACAGCCAACTGTCACCCCCTGTGCCATATGGACCACCACAGCCAACTGTCACCGCCTGTGCCATATGGACCACACAGCCAACTGTCACCCCTGTGCCATATAGAATGACCCACAGACAGCCAACTGTCCACCCCCTGTGCCATATGGACCACACAGCCAACTGTCACCGCCTGTGCCATATGGACCACACAGCCAACTGTCACCACCTGTGCCATATGGACCACACAGCCAACTGTCACCCTGTGCCATATGGACCACACAGCCAACTGTCACCGCCTGTGCCATATGGACCACACAGCCAACTGTCACCACCTGTGCCATATGGACCACACAGCCAACTGTCATCCCCTGTGCCATATGGACCACACAGCCAACTGTCACCGCCTAGTGCCATATGGACCACACAGCCAACTGTCACCGCCTGTGCCATATGGAACCACACAGCCAACTGTCACCCCTGTGCCATATGGACCACACAGCCAACTGTCACCGCCACTGTGCATATGGATCACACAGCCAACTGTCATCCCCTGTGCCATATGGACCACACAGCCAACTGTCACCGCCTGTGCCATATGGACCACACAGCCAACTGTCACCGCCTGTGCCATATGGACCACACAGCCAACTGTCATCCACTCTGCCATATGGATCACACAGCCAACTGTCACCGCCTGTGCCATATGGACCACACAGCCAACTGTCACCGCCTGTGCCATATGGACCACACAGCCAACTGTCATCCACTGTGCCATATGGACCACACAGCTGTCACCTACTGTGCCATATGGACCACACAGCCAACTGTCATTCACTGTGCCATATGGACCACACACACCAACTGTCACCGCCTGTGCCATATGGACCACACAGCCAACTGTCACCCCCTGTGCCATATGGACCACACAGCCAACTGTCACCGCCTGTGCCATACCACACAGCCAACTGTCACCCACTGTGCCATATGGACCACACAGCCAACTGTCATCCCCTGTGCCATATGGACCACATAGCCATCTGTCACCCCCTGTGCCATATGGACCACACAGCCAACTGTCACCCCCTGTGCCATATGGACCTCATAGCCATCTGTCACCCCCTGTGCCATATGGACCACACAGCCATCTGTCACCCCCTGTGCCATATGGACCACACAGCCAACTGTCATCCCCTGTGCCATATGGACCACATAGCCATCTGTCACCCCCTGTGCCATATGGACCACACAGCCAACTATCACCCCCTGTGCCATAGGACCACACAGCCAACTATCACCGCCTGTGCCATATGGACCACACAGCCAACTGTCACCGCCTGTGCCACATTGACCACACAGCCAACTGTCACCGCCTGTGCCATATGGACCACACAGCCAACTGTCACCGCCTGTGCCATATGGACCACACAGCCAACTGTCACCCACTGTGCCATATGGACCACACAGCCAACTGTCATCGCCTGTGCCATATGGACCACACATCCAACGGTCACCCCCTGTGCCATATGGACCACACAGCCAACTGTCATCCCCTGTGCCATATGGACCACACAGCCAACTATCACCCCCCGTGCCATATGGACCACACAGCCAACTG
The DNA here is from genome assembly GCA_030674185.1 of Monoplex corrugatus. Taxonomy (NCBI): domain Eukaryota; kingdom Metazoa; phylum Mollusca; class Gastropoda; order Littorinimorpha; family Ranellidae; genus Monoplex; species Monoplex corrugatus. Next base: position 18,783,443 of record JAPXFY010000014.1, on the reverse strand, counting down.
TCACCCGCTGTGCCATATGGACCACACAGCCAACTGTCATCCCCTGTGCCATATGGACCACATAGCCATCTGTCACCCCCTGTGCCATATGGACCACACAGCCAACTATCACCCCCTGTGCCATAGGACCACACAGCCAACTATCACCGCCTGTGCCATATGGACCACACAGCCAACTGTCACCGCCTGTGCCACATTGACCACACAGCCAACTGTCACCGCCTGTGCCATATGGACCACACAGCCAACTGTCACCGCCTGTGCCATATGGACCACACAGCCAACTGTCACCCACTGTGCCATATGGACCACACAGCCAACTGTCATCGCCTGTGCCATATGGACCACACATCCAACGGTCACCCCCTGTGCCATATGGACCACACAGCCAACTGTCATCCCCTGTGCCATATGGACCACACAGCCAACTATCACCCCCCGTGCCATATGGACCACACAGCCAACTGTCACCCGCTGTGCCATATGGACCACACAGCCAACTGTCATCCCCTGTGCCATATGGACCACACAGCCAACTATCACCCCCTGTGCCATATGGACCACACAGCCAACTGTCACCCCCTGTGCCATATGGACCACACAGCCAACTGTTACCCCCTGTGCCATATGGACCACACAGCCAACTGTCACCCCCTGTATCAATGCCAATCATACCGAGTGTTGTTGATTGACAATTTGGCCAACTGTACCCTGTGTATACCATGACCATGAACGTAAATTGTAGTTGCTGGCCAGTGAACAATCACCTCATCCACAATGACATTGTCTTCAGCCGTGATACTTTTCACATCAAATATTTTCCTAACTGCTCTGGTCACCATCACTCTAAGCCCACCACTTGTCACAACGCTTCAAATGTAATACATCCATATAGGGACGTGCAGGTGGTTGTCAGTTCCTAACAGAAATACAGAAAACCAAGATGTGATTGTTTGCCATCTCACAGAAGATAAACCAAATGAAAGCCCTGATACGGGCTTACAGAATTCCATGAATACAAGGGATCCCATTTCAGCAGCACAAGAATGATGCAGTAAGCCATGGTTATCTGTACTGATATACAATCCAAACAAACAAAAAAAGCAAGCACTGGAGGTGTCTGGTTTGTGAATGATAAAGTCAAGCAGTCAAATGCATGAAAAAGAATCACTTGCTGCGACATGTATCCAACCTCCAGCACCTGACCGAAGAGTATGTACGGAACAACGTCCCCACATTAGTTGAGCCCATCTCTGATCATTCTGTTGGTGTCAGAACAATGTTTTATAAATTTTTGTTCCATCCCTGGTCCCATATTTCAAAATCGTGCCAGCGCACAGGTTCTGTGCAGGTTCAGGTTATCTGCCAGATGGCATACAGGGTGGACTGCATACAGATTTCTTCGATTACGATCAATCAAATTTGTTTGATTAGGTCACGTCACCCGTCATGACGATGTCCATGATCATCCTTCAGGCCACCCATGAAGGAGCCCTTTACCGGAGTCGATAGAAAAAAAAACTGGGTATTATTAAGTACCAAAACTGGACCAAATTCAGTGAACCTTAACAGCTGATTTTGCTCCCCCAGAGACAAAGATGGAGGATTCTGTCTGCTGCTATATTCATCAGTGTTATAGCCCACAACGACCCAGAACAGAAGACGTTTCGTTTACTCACCAGTAAGGATAGTAGGCAGCAAAGGCAGCAGTGGTATACGGCCCGCCCAGCGGGACACTTGTAGGGGATAGACTATCCCTGTTCGTTCCTACGCCAGCGAAAAGGTTGCCACCAGCTCCATTCTGAAACAGCGTTGACATTTTGTAACAGACAGCAAAACAACATCAGGGCAGGATATAACCGAACGATCAAACCATTTTTTTTTTATTGTAAAACATAACAAAGTAAATATGAGAGAGAAATGGAGGAAGGGAACAAACTTTTTTTTTCATCATAAAAGATAGTAGTAAAATGTATACGAGAAGACGAAATGAAGGAATGAACAAACATTTCCATTGTTGTAAAAGCAAAGTCATCATGGGGAAAGGAAACGAACGAACGAACGAACCATACTTTTTAACTGATGGATAAGAATAAGGACATACTGGCCTTTTGGTTATTTCTCACATCTATCCTGCACTTGAATAATAGAAAAAAGAGAAAAAGAGACAGAAAGACACAGGGGTATCCATGTGAAGACAAAACATATGGATAAGATCAAGGAATATGTGAAACAGTCGAGTTCACTATTACCATTACTACACACACACACACACACACACACACACACACACACACACACACACACACACACACACACAACACATATACACACACACACACACACGTGCGCATACAAACTTGCAAAACGCACATACAGACAAGCATCACACACAGACACACACGCTTGCTTACCTGTGCATTATTGAAGAAGGGGCCGGGAGTATTGAATAGGAGGAACAAGAAGGGGCGAGTCCATGGAGTGGGGGCCCGGGGGTTGAAAGCCTGGGGATTGATAGGCCATGGTGGTGGGGTGCGGATGGCGAAGGTCTGGCCGGGCCAGGGGATGGGCTGTGGTTTAGGGAACCGGGGGATGGAGTGCTATGGTGGGGGTTACTAGGGAGTGGCTGCCCCTGGTGTGGAGGACTAGGGGATGGATTGCTGTGGTGTGGCGGGCCGTGGGGTTTATGCCCATGGTGTACAGGGCCAAGTGGTGGGGACCTTTGGTGTGGGGGGCCGATGGGTGATGGTCTATGGTGTGGGGGGCCAAGGGGTGGAGGCATAGGGTGTGGGGGGTTAGACAGTGGAACCCCGTTGTGTGGGGGTCGGGGGATGGAGTGCTGTGGTGTGGGGGATCAGGAAGAAGAGTTCCTTGGTGTGGGATACTGGTGGGTGTACTGCTGTGCTGTGGGGGACACGGGGTGCATGGTGTGGTGTGCAGGACCAAGCAGTTGAGGCCCTTGGTGTGAGAGGCTGGGGGGTTGAGGCCCTTGGTGTGAGAGGCTGGGGGGTTGAGGCCCCTGGTGTGAGAGGCTTGGGGGTTGAGGCCCCTGGTGTGGGTAGCCGGTTGTTGGAGCGCTGTGGTGTGGGGGACCAAGGAATTGAGGCCCTTGGTGTGGGGGGCCAGGGAGTCCTGAGATGGGATAGACGCCATGACAGGCAGGGAGAGGGAGGGGGCCTGGGACGGGCAAATGGCAGAGACACACCAACTGTCCCGTATTGGGATCCGTCACATATGGCCTGCCACTGGCACACAGCCCTGGCTGAAACACACACACACACACACACACACACACACACACACACACACACACACACACACACACACACACACACACATCACTATCATCATCATCATTATCATTATCATTATTGCTTTAGTTCATCAACCATGTCGCTGCCACTCTCATAATCATCATCATTATCATGGCACATTGTCCAGGCTGAGACATACGTCATCATCATCACTTTCTTTTATCATTATTGCTGTCATCATCAACCATGTCACTGCTACCATCATAATCACTGTCGTCATCATCACTGGCACACAGTCATGGCTAAAATACACACGTCTGTGAATTTTCCATGGACACAAGTATCTATTTTCCCATGAACATAGATGTCTGTTAAATTCCTATGAACACAGGAAGATGTCTATCAATTTCCCGGTAAAACAGGCAGATGTCTGATAATTTCCCATTGACACAGATATCCGTTAATTTCCCCTGAGCAGAACTATAAGCAGATATTCTTAATTTGCCGACTGTATGTTACTATTGTGGTTTAAAGCCTAGCCGACTGCGCACAACCATATCAGGCTATAATCGTTTCAAAACATACACAATACTTCAACAGGGAAAAAAGAAAAAGACAATTAAGTACACATATCAATGCATTCGCGCACATAATCTAAGGAGATGCCCCTGGCGTTGACCATCTCGTCCAATTTATCACACAGGGGATTTAGAAAACATACCTCAATACAAATTTAAACATAACTAAGGAACTAAAACATATATAAGAACGGGCTTAATTTACTTAAAATTGCTTCCGCATATCTCACTTCCCTAGAGCCAAAAATGCACTGAATACATGTATCCAATTATCAATTCTAAGAGAAAGTACGTAAGACTTTATCGTACACATACAGGTGAATAGACCACCAAGGCAGAAAATGATAGGAAGAAATGACAGAAAACAAAGGAAGAAGAAAGAAACAAAGAGAGTGACAAAAAAGAGGAAATTTCTAACAAAGAATTTCCTGAAGGTGGTGATACGATTTATACTGGAAGAGCCCTCGACATCCCCACGGGGTCTGAAATCAATTAATTTAATACAGATATTGATATACATGTGAATATTTATTACAAAAGAAGCTGTCTCGGCTATTCAGACCGAAAGAGCCCCCGGCATCCTCACGGGTGTGACTGGCTGTATGAAGACAGACCAATTTTGACAATTTGCCAAATGTACGAACAGATATCATATTTCGTCAATTTACCAAATGTATGAACACGAACCAATGTCAATTTGCCAAATGCATAAAACTGAGAACAATTTCAATTTGCCAAATGTATGAACAGAGAACAAGTCAATTTACCAAAATTAATGTATGAACAGAGAACAAATTATGACAGTTGGCCAAATGTATGACCGGAAACCAATTTTTGTCAATTTGCCAAACGCATGCACAAAGACAGAATATTTTTAGTTGCCAATAAGGTGGGTGAGAGCGATAAGCATGCCATTAACATTTTTCGCATAGCTCAATTCCTAAGTAGTCTAGTACCTAGTCCCAACTCCTAAGTGGTATTAATGACACAGGAACAGTAGTCCAAAACACAGTTTTATGCCGGCACACACACACACACACACACACACACACACACACACACACACACACACACACACACACACACACACATACACACACACACACACACGAGGTGCAAAACTGTGAGGAACTAGATGATCTGCTGTTGAACATGTCAAACAAGGCGACAATTAACATTTTCTCGTCTTTCTCACCACACATTAGGCGGCTGACAGATAGACACACACCCGTCTCCACTAGTCACCCGATAGGCAAGGAAGGAAAGTAGAGGGACAAAAAGGGTAATTAAGCAGTGAAGCGTGCATTAACAAACGAAAGTAGCAAGACATAAACTGTAATTAGGGATGGAAACAGCCACTGGGCTGTGACACCTGACGTAAGCGCAACACACGCTTAGGGCTTTGAAACTTGATCTTGGCTAAACTAGGGCTAATATTGCTTTCTGCAACAATGGCAACTTGGGCTTTTTAAATTTTTGTTTGTAGTTTTGGTAGACCTTAGGGTTTTATACTACACTGATGTCACGGGGTTTGTTGAGAAACTTGATCCTGGCTAATGTTACTTTCTGCTACACAGGACGTACTTGTGTGTGTGTGTGTGTGTGTGTGTGTGTGTGTGTGTGTGTGTGTGTGTGTGTGTGTTGTGTGTGTGTGTGTGTGTATGTGTGTGTGTGTGTGTGTGTGTGTGTGTGTGTGTGTGTGTGTGTGTGTGTGTGTTTCTCATGTTTTTGTTTCTTTATCAGAAACTTGGTCTTATCTTAAGGCTAATTTCAACTTTTCGCTATATTTATGAAATGTTTGTTTTTTTTTTGTTTGTCTGAAATTGGTTGTTTGTTTATTTGTTTTCCTTTGTTTTTATCATTTTTCATCAGCAACTAGTTCTCAGCTATACTACAGTTAATGTTTGTTGCAGCCACACTGATCACACGGTTTTTGTCCAGAAACTTATCTTGACTACAACAAGATTAACCTTGCTTTCTTCCATACATTCTGTAGTCTTAACATCCTGACTGTCATGGCCTGCCTTGGAGTACGTATCGATCTATCTATCTAATCTATCTAGCTAGCCTAGCTAGCATATCTATATATCGGTCCAATCTATCTTCTATTACATATCTATCTATCCAATCTATCTATTACATATCTATTACATATCTATCTATCTATTACATATCTATCTATCCAATCTACCTATCTATTACATATCCATCTATCCAATCTATCTGTCTTATTACATATCTATCTATTCAATCTATCTATCTATCCACCTGTCTATTACATATCTATCTATCCAATCTATACATCTATCACATATCCATCTGTCCAATCTATCTATCCATCTATCTGTCTATTACATATCATCTACGCAATCTATCTATCTATCAATAGCTATCTATCCAATCTATCCATCTATCTATCTATTTATCTATCTATCTGGATCATTCATAACACACTTTCATCGTGTACAGAAGTCAAGGTTATCCCCTAACCCTGAGGTCATAACGGAGTGACGTGAAAGAGACCTCAACATTATCAGGGCTGTGCTCATAGCATCTCCCTCTCTGCTTTGCCTTCCCCAGTCTTAACAGGGTCAGTGGTTCACTCATAGCTGGTTGCACTGGGGGCGACATGCACCAATTTTTTCCCGAGATAGACACGAACCCGCGTATTCAAACTGGAAGATGGGACTTCTACTTCTATGCCAACTAGACAGTACATACGCAGATTATACAAGGTTTTGGTAACCCTTTGACTCCCACACCCTATCCACAACTACAAAAACATAACCCTTTGATTCCCTGGCCCTATCCACCAGCCTTCCTGCAGGAAGTTGGTGGATAGTGTGAGGGAGTCAAAGGGTTAAATATTTGCTTTGCCAGCATGGTTGACAATGCAGGATGCTGGTGGACAGGGTGCGGTAGTCAAAGGGTTAAGGAGGACACCTGCACTCTTGTGCGTGCACACACACGAACACGCATACACACACTCTCTGTCTGTCTTGTCTGTCTGTCTGTCTCTGTCTGTATGTCTGTGTCTGTCTGTCTGTCTCTGTCTGTCTGTCTGTCTCTCTCTCTCTCTTATGGTGGGACATAATGCCTTCTACGTTAATGGGCTGTCAGTCAATCTTGGTTCAAACCCCAACGTCGTCAATTAATACTAATAGTCCCCACTATTCATTCTCTTTGGATAGCAGTATTTGGTTATCTTCTATCTGGGCAACATTATTAGTTGATGTTTGCAAACAGGTGTATTGGGGAGGATTTAAGCTGATCAATCCAGGGCCTTACAGGTAGTAATAGCTCTTTACAACAGTCGGATAATAGATGAATAACATAAAGCACAGATACGCTCAATCCTTTCCCACACTCACGTGGCTCTGTCAGAACGTAGTCAACCGTAAAATGACTCCTGGCAATTCCGTTAGCCTCTTGATCTCCTGTGTGCTTTGTGTGTATGTGTGTGTTGTGTGTGTGTGTGTGTGTGTGTGGTGTGCGTGCGTGCGTGCGTGTGTGTGTGTGTGTGTGCGTGTGTGTGTGTGTGTATACGTGTGTGTGTGTGTGTGTGTACGTGTGTGTGTGTGTAAGTGTGTGTGTGTGTGTGCACACGTGTGTGCGTGTGTGTGTATGCGCGAGCGTGCGTGAATGAGTGTGTGTTTGTGTGTATGTGTGTGTTATGTGCATTTGTGTGTGTGTGCTTGTGTGTTTGTGTGTATGTGTGTGTGTTGTGTGCATTTGTGTGTTGTGTGCTTGTGTGTTTGTGAGTATGTGTGTCTGTGTGTATGTGCGTGTTGTGTGTGTGTGTGTGGTGTGTGTGTGTGTGTGTGTGTGTGTGTGTGTGTGTGTGTGTTGTGCGCCTGTGTGTCCCTTTCTTCTAAAAAATGGGGCCCATTTGCTTCTGCCCGCTCCCTTTACCCCTGCTCTATGTGTCGCCGAGAAAGAAATGCATACAAACGGATGATAAGAAAGAATGACCCTTACGGAAAATCATTTCGTCCCTTCAAGCTCGTTCCCTATATTAAACGCCCTGTATGAGAGAGAGAGAGGGGGGGGGAGAAAGAGCAGAGGGGGAGGGGAGGGGAGAGAGAGAGGGGGGAGGGGAAGAGAGAGAGTCAGAGACAGTCAGAGAGAGAGAGAGGGGGGGGGAGAAAGAGCAGAGGGGAGGGGAGGGGAGAGAGAGAGGGGGGAGGGGAAGAGAGAGAGAGTCAGAGACAGTCAGAGAGAGAGAGAGGGGGGGGAGAAAGAGCAGAGGGGAGGGGAGGGGAGGGGAGAGAGAGAGGGGGGAGGGGAAGAGAGAGAGAGTCAGAGACAGTCAGAGAGAGAGAGAGGGGGGGGGAGAAAGAGCAGAGGGGAGGGGAGGGGAGAGAGAGAGGGGGGAGGGGAAGAGAGAGAGAGTCAGAGACAGTCAGAAGAGAGAGAGAGAGAGAGAGACAGAGACAGAGAGAGACGGAGAGACAGAGAGAGACATGTGTGTGTGTGTGTGTGTGGTGTGTGTGTGTGTGTGTGTGTGTGTGTGTGTGTGTCATCATCACCATGTGCCCTGCCGCGTGGCGTTGGCGATCATGGCCCTCCATACTAATCTATCCCTTGTCGCTGCATGTAGGCCTACATCTCCCACCCTCTCTGTCCTCAGCCACTCTGCAAGTCCATCTAATATTTTCTCCCTGGGTCTGCCTGGTGTTCTCTTTCCCTCCAGCTTTCCTGCTGTGACCAGCTGTTCTTATTCCCCTTTCCTCATAAAATGTCCTATAAATGTTGCTTGTCTTTTCCTATCTTCTTTATTAATGATCTTCTTGTTTCTGTTGTTATAGTTATTATTGTTTAAAGCCCAGCCGACTGCGTAGAGCCATATCAGGGTTATTGCCACTTCAAAACATACAAACATTCAACAGGAAAAAAAAAGAAAAGAAAATTTAGTACACATATCAATGCATTTGCGCACATAATCCAGGGACAAGCCCCTACCGTTGACCGCTCCGTCCAATTTATCGTGCAGGGGATTTAAAAAACACACCTGAACACCAATAAAAGCATGCCTAAGGACACCAAAACATATATAAAAAAAGGCATCAATTACCAAAAATTGCTTCCGCATATCTTGCCTCCCTAGAGCCAAAAATGCACTTAGTACATGTACCCAATTATCAATACTAAGAAAAAGTACGCAAGACTTTATCGAACACATACAGCAAAAACATCATGAGAAACCTAGAGGAAGACCCTGGATTAAAGGTTGGAGGAAAATGATAAACAACATTCAATACGCAGATGACACCGTGCTAATTGCAGAAAATGAAAAGGACCTACAAAACCTTGTGAATATACTAGAAATAGAAAGCAAAGGTAAGGGTTGGAACTAAACAGCAGGAAGACTGAAGTCATGGTGATCAGTAAAAAACATAAAATCCCCTCATGCAAAATAACAGCAAACGGCACAACCTTGAGACAGGCTGATAAGTTTAAATACCTGGGAACGATCATTTCACCAGACGGCAGATGCACATCAGAAATAGCCAGCAGAATCGGCCAAGCCAAAACAGCATTCAAGAAGATGAAAAGCATTCTTACCAACAAATGCCTATCAATTAACATCAGGAAGAGAGTTCTTGAATGTTATATAGAACCAATACTGTTGTACGGTTGTGAGGCGTGGACAGTCAACAAGCAAAGTCAGAACAAGACTGAGGCAGCCGAGATGTGGTTTAAAAGAAGAATGTTGAGAGTTCCATGGACAGCATAGAAAACAAACGAGGCAGTCTTGATGGAGGCAGACACAGGAAGATCATTCATGTGAAAGATTAGGAAAAGACAGGCAACATTAACAGGCCATTTTAGGAGGAAAGGGGAATTGGAGCACCTGGTCACAACGGGAAAGCTGGAGGGAAAGAGAGTATCAGGTAGACCCAGGGAGAATATATTGGACGGACTTGCAGAGTGGCTGAAGAAAAAGAGGGTGGACGAGGTGCTTGAGGCAACAAGAGATAGAAACAGATGGCAGGTCATGATCGCCAACGCCACGTGGCAAGGCACCTGATGATGATGATGAAGATACAGGTGAATGGACCATTAAGGCAGAAAATAATAGGAAGAAATGACAGAAAGCAAAGGAACAAGGCAGAAACAAAGAGAGTGACAAAAAAGAGGAAATGTCTAACACAGAATTTCGAGAAGGTGGGGATACTATTTATACTGAAAGAGCCCCCGGCATCCCCACGAAGGGCTTCTTGTGTCTGCCTCCATCAAGACTGTCTCATTTGTTTTCTTTGCTGTCCATGGAACTCTCAACATTCTTCTTAGAAACCACATTCCAGCTGCCTCAATTTTGTTCTGACTTCGCGTGTTGACTGTCCACGACTCACAACGGCACAACAGTATCAGTTCTATATAATACTGAAGAACTCTCTCTCTCTGTCTCTCTCTCTGTCTCTCTCTCTTTCTCTCTCTCTCTCTTATGTAGTGTGTGTGTGGTGTGTGTGTGTGTGTGTGTGTGTGTGGTGTGTATTATGTGTGTGCGTGTGTGTGTATGTGAATGAAAAACCGATTGATTTATTCAATTTTTTTGGGGTTAAAATATAGTTGTGCTAAACTTAACTGTCAGGAAAAAATATCAAATCAAGTATTATTGTTGAAGAATGACAACTTAAATGTCCCACACTGAAACAAATTCATGCAGCGTATCTTTTATACGCGGCATTGTGCAGCAGGACTTTCACTGCAGTATATCAAAAAAAAAAGGAACAATATTTGTACTGACGAAATTATATGTTGTTTATGTATGTATGTATGTATATATTATATATATATATATATAATATATATATATATATATATATATATATGTGTGTGTGTGTGTGTGTGTGTGTGTGTGTGTGTGTGTTGTGTGTGGTGTGTGTGTGTTGTGCGCGCGCGCTGCGCGCGTGTGTAAAATAGAACAACTGTTTAGTCATTTGGTCTATTTAAATTGCCTCACGGATCGAAGGATTAATATGGCATGTCTACGTCAACAGTCTTATTATTTCTACGAACAAATGAACGCTAAGGTCTGTATTTTAAAGAAAAGTAACTGCAGGTGGTAATCCTAAGCCCCAAGGGAGAGAAACCAGGGTTGTCTGTCTAGATAATGAAAAGGATAAACAAAGACTGACAAAAATACAGATGAATGATTATCATGAACAGTAATACCAACAGCGTTACGTGACAGTCAAACTGGAATGAAAACAGACCCTGCAAAATATCAGGTACAGACCAGGTGTGTACATTTAGGCACTGCAGCAGTCAATACAAGGAGACATATCCACACTGTTCCAAAGAGCACACAGTAAACTGAGGCGGCTCTCGTCAAATTCAACTCTTCACCCACCTTCCGCTATACCTCTGCTAACCCCCACCCCACCCCATCACACCTTTTTCTCTACACACACACACACACACACACATACCTACAAGACCGATGAAAACTTTGCAGACGAGTGATAAGTTTGTCAAACGCTGAGCACAACACGCTTAACGTTAGATAGGATATGTACAGTGCTCGACTAATGCAAGTTGTTAGAAAGAGGGAGCGAGCTACTTGGCAACACAACCTTCTGTATATGTCCAAACAAGCCTTTATCTAGGAATCCGTGTTTTGTCCCTATAACTTGAAACGTGTTGATGATTCCAGTCTTACACACCGACACAGTAAGTTGTTAAGCCCAACTTGACAACACCCAATCCAATCTCTTACTTCCACTCCTCCGTCCCCTCCAATATAAAAAAAAATCCTTTCTTCTACCCCCCCCCCCCCCCACCTAGCATACTTTTAAGTACAAAATAAAAGCACAAAATAAAAGATAACAGCTTGAAATTACACAGTTATTATTTGAAGAGAGAAAGATACTTTATATCCATATCTATATATATATACATACTGTATATATATATTTACATACATATGTATACATATATATAATATATATATATAATATATAAGAGAGAGAGAGAGAGAGAGAGAGAGAGACAGAGAGAGAACGAGAGAGAGAGAGAGAGAGAGAAAGAGAAAGAGAGAGATGTACACACACACACACACACACATATATAATATATATATATATATATATATATATATAATAACACACATGTGTATATATATAATATAGTTTATGCACACAAGCATAGAGAGTGAAAACAAGATCATAGTTGAGTAATTTCTGCGAAATACAGCTTGACTATCACCTATGATATCACTTGCCTCAGACTAGACTGAAATCGTTTGTTCAATACCCAGGCAAACAACTTGCTCAAGGTGTTCATCAAGAATGTTCACTAAAACTGACAGAAATAGTCCCACACTTGCACGGTAGACTTGTACAGCACATCCCTCGACTGATGGACTCAACTGGCATGAGAAAACTATAATTAAGTCTCAATTGCAGGCACTGCTGAAAAGTAAGTGTTGAGCCCAGGTGAACTTGAATTCCCCCTCCCCCCTCCCGACACAGAGAGAACTCAGAACTCAGAAATGTTTATTGTACTCGGCCTTCGGCCACAAAACATGCATGTGGAAGGGGAAGGGAGGTGTCCCGACAGAGAGAGAGAGAGAGAGAGAGAGAGAGAGAGAGAGAGAGAGAGAGAGAGAGAGAGAGAGAGAGAGAGAGAGAGAGAGAGAGCGTCAGCGTCCAGTGTTATTTCACGGTCTGTAAATGTCCCCAGGTTGCTGTTCGCTCTCAGTCCTGGACAGACACGGTCCATTGGTCTGTTTTCCCCTTTCTCTGTGCAGGCGATATGTTGCTACAAAGTCTGCATACTCTGTCTTTGGTGGGCGTGCATGCTGGGCGTTTCCGCGTTTTCATCAGCCGCCGGATCTTTAACGTGCATGTTTGATATTCTGTATGCGTTTAACACACGAAGGAGGTTTAGACACTAACAGGTCTGCGCATAGTTGACCCGGGAGATCAGAAAAATGTCTGCCCTTTAATCATCAGGCAGAAGGTACAAACAGGATCGAAACCAAATCTTCCCATTGGAATTCCGACTTCTACCCACCGGACTATCACGCCCGTTGTAGGTATCATTTGAAAGAGAGAAAGAAAGACACTGAGAGAGAGAGAGAAGAGAGAGAGAGAGAGAGAGAGAGAGAGAGAGAGACAGACAGACAGACAGACAGACAGAGAGACAGAGACAGAGAGACAGAGATAAGACAGACAGACAGAGAGAAACAGAGAGAGACAGAGACAGAAAACAGACAGACAGACAGACAGACAGACAGGCAGGCAGACAGACAGGCGAGACAAGAGACAGAAGTAGTGTTCAGTGATATTTCGTCCTCTGTAAATGTCCCAAGGCATCTAGCTGTTCGCTCCAGTCCTCGACAGACACGATCAACATATATCTTTATTGCTGATTTAATCTGTTTGAATAAGTCCATTTTCAAATGTTTCATCTGGCCAGTCACGATTTATGGCTGCGAAGCCTGGACTCTTGAGAAAAACTGATTGCAGAAGAATAGAGGCAGCAGAGATGTGGTTTTATCAGAGACTACTACATGTCAAATGGACAGACAAGAAGAACTGATGAAAGTGCCCTGGAAGAACTTGACACCACCAGAAACTAGCAAGCAGACAACAAGAGAAGACTAAAATACACTGGCCATAGTCATGTAACAAGAACAGGATCTCATGGCAACCATCTTTCAAGGAAAAACAGTAGCAAAAAGGAAGAAAGGCAGACCTCCAATCTCATACACCGAGAACATAACCAACGGCAGTGGCCTAGAATTCAAGAAATGTCCACAAAAGTCAAGACAGAGCGGTCTGAAGGGAGAAGGTGGTGTCAAACTGTGCAGTGTCCAGCACCGAACCCGGTGACGCCGACAGATGAGACATATGAGAAAATTAACCCAAAATCCACTTCACCAATCCTCTCTCTCTCTCTCTCTCTCTCTCTCTCTCTCTCTCTCTCTCTCTCTCTCTCTCTCTCTCTCTACGGTAATCACTTGTATCACTCACATGTGTTTTTGTTTGCACTTACGGACTCCTTGTTCTCTCCCTCTTCAAGTTCCACTTCGGTCCTGAAGTACGTACTTGTGCGTACTTGCTCACCCTCCCACCTACCCTCTTTGAACAGTCCTTTACATACGTTGGCCACCATTGTTAAAGTTAAGAGGTGCACCACACTCCCTTGCCCTTGTTCTGTGCCCAGCGTAATGTACTTAGCGTATAAAGAGGAACCCACAGCATCAAAAATGTTACTTTTGGTCCATTACCACAGACAATTCACTTTGACGGGTACACTAAAACAATCCATACAGAAAAACGGGTGGCGCTTTATTATGGCGATGTGACAAAATGATTCTAATCTAATCACGCGTTATGAATACAGTCTGACAGAGGGAGGGAAAGAGAGAGACAGTACGGAAGTGTTTTTAATAAGGAAATTTAAAAAGTTACAGTCTGTCCCACAACTGTGAAGCTTTTATGGCATTCAACAGTTGAGACCAACTTTTCTCGGGCCAGCACTGTATCCATGTTTTCTCCTTCGCCGTTTTATCCTGCTAAAGCTTTAATAGGTCAGATACCCAATCACACAGTGTCCGCCCCACCTGTAAAAGCCTCAACAGGTCAGATATCCAGCCACAGTTTCTGCCCCACTGCTAAAGCTTGAACAGATCAGATATATCCAGTTACATTTTCCACCCCGCAAGTTCACTTGTTTATACAGTACCTGTTGACATCGCAGGGATCGTGGTTTCCATCCTCAGGTGGGTCACAGTTTAATGAAGTTCTCCAAAACAAGTGTGACTGTCCGCGTTCAAGCAAACAGGAACCAGAAAAAACACGAAAAAAGAATAAAAACACGTTTTTAATACAACTTGTCTAAGAACGCGTATTCAATACAACTAGACAAGTTGTATTAAATACGCGTTCTTATTCCTTTTTCGTGTTTTTTCTGGTTAATGCAGTTCTGTTAACTCAGTTGTTTACAGCGCCTTGTGGACAATGCAAAGGTCGTGGATTTGATCCTCATGTGGGCCACAGCTTGGACTTTTGTTCATGACAGATTCATCTGCCAGCCATTATCTAGCAGGCTCCTTCAACCTGCACAAAATCTTATGTCTGCCAGCCATTATCTGGCAGGCTCCTTCAGCCTGCACAAAAATTTCCCCTTGTACGTGTTGGGCGAGGTGTGAAAATGGGAAGGTGAGGTGATGAAACAATCCATAAAACATTAGCTTACGCCTCCACAATAACTGGACAATGAAGCTGGGCAGGGAACAGGCCAGTTTTTCTACTGCAAGCTTGGATCAAACACTAGAAATTTGATCCCAGTCCCCAGCTCCATCAAAAGAGCCGGTCAGCCAGCTTAAAATAATGTGGCTCCACATGAGAATCGAACTCATTATCTCCGCGTTATCAACACGATCCTGTAACTCACCGAACCAATCAGACCAGTGGCTTGGTTCAATGGAGGCTCTTAAAATCATGTGGCTGCACATGGGAATCGAGCCACGATCTCCACTTAATCAACACGATGCTCTAACTTTTCGAACAAATGAGACCAGTGGCTTGGTGCACTTGTGGTTCTATGCAACAAGTTTTCCCCAGTTAAGGCTCGAACTCGGGCAACCATCCAGACGTTTAAGGCCAGTTCCCCACTGTATTTGAATGGGTATGAACATAAATTTATGTTCATGTCTCTACCACCTCACTCCCCTACGACCTCAGTATGATGGGACAAACTTCATCTTTAAAATGTACATCATCGTCATACAATGCACGCACGACGACAGAAGTAATAAACACACAAACAGAATTAATGTTTTTCTCAGCCACAAACTAGCAACTGTCATGCACATTTCATGGACAGGGCTTGTGCCATCCTATTACAGTTTAAAATGCTTCCTGCCAATATAACAGCAAGACCGACTGTAAACTGGTTTCTCGTGGCCAAAGGTATTGTCTCTTTACAGCCACTGGGACGAACGAGAAAAAAAAAAAAAAGAGAGAGAGAGAGAGAGGAGAGCACGTTATTTCCCCCCCCCCAGTGCAACAGGAAAAAAAGAATCCAACCCTTTATCAATCCACACTATTTCTCTATCTCTTCCCACCCACTCGAACCCCCCACCTTATAAATTACGTTAAAATTAAACCGAGTTCAAGAATACATCGTATCCCAGCAGACACTGTGCAAATGTTGATTTTTTCAAAGATGACACACTTTTGAGAAGTGATACGCTAAAAAAAAGAGACTACAATAGAATATTACCTTTCACAGAAATATTACATAAACTACTGTAGATTGATAATGTTTCAGAGAAATCAACACCACTGAAAAATCAAAACAAAAACAAACGAACAACACACACACACCGTCGAGAAAAATTCACAGAAAACCTGGGAATAACACAACCATGTAAATTAACGAATACTGAGGGATATGATACCATACAGCAACAAAGGAAAACAGCAATACTGACCACAGACGAGCTGAAATGCAATCGTTCCATATTAACAGCAACAAAGACAGAGCGACCGTGTCTTCACATCCAACCTTTCTCACGTTTCTACTACTTCTTTCACTGAGGCTTAAAGTCCTACCACACAGCATATGCGAGGACTAGACACGATGTCCACGTAGAGAATTTCCACGACAGTGGCAGGGTTTAAATAGGCCCCTCACTACCCCCACAATACTTTAATTCAACTGTTTCGTTCCATCTGGGAAGCTGGTGGGTGGTGGGAAAGGAAATGAACATTATACGCTTGACTTTCTGTGTGACTGGTATCTGACAAAGTGTGCACACACACTGTCGTTGACGTTGGTTAACACTTTATTCAACAATGGTAGAAATAACACGCCCTAGGTCTGTCCACACTACTCGCATCAAGAGCGCGCTTCAGGCAGGATCTACCTCTTTGCCAACGCCTTCCTCCCAAGTAATACTGACCACTATGGGCTCCCCATGGTCTCTAACAATCACTTCCTTCCCCTAATACCTTGTTCCTTTCCTATCAGGTACAGTTTGTTTGTTGACGGCTTTTTAAACATCGGTGAATACCATAGACTAGCGCTACTCGCTGCGTTTCAACAATACTTCGAGTGAAAAGAGTGTAGGGATGAGGCAGTTTTCAAGCCCAAGACTGTGGACATGGTCATTTCCACAAGTTTAGTTCGAGAGACTTAGGTGAGAGACACCCACCAGTAATGAAGGAAATGAAGTGACAGCCAAGCGCTGTCACGAGAACCTGAAATCCCACTAGTTATGAAGGATTGATTGATTGATTTGATTCAGTTTTACGTCAGCACCCACCTCATGTGAAATGGCCGACGGGGATAACCATCCCAGGAAAATGGGGGCAATGGGGGACTTATCTAATCCTATACTGACACCACCAGAAAACAATGATGCTAAGATGGGACAGTGAGAAGGCCAGATTTAATGTAGCGCACCCCGGGAAATCCGACGCTCAAACCAACTGAGCTACAGAGGCCCGCATTATGAAGGAAAGAGGGGTCTGTTTAAGTACTTGACTGCTGTTTTCTAGTGAAAGGAAAGGAGGGCAAAGGACACATTCAGACCGTGACTGCTATTTTCTACTGATAGTTAAGAAGGGCAGAGGACTACTTCAGTACTTAACTGTTGTTTCCTAGGGAGGGAAGAAAAGAACTACATTAGTACTTGACTGTTTTCTGTTCACAAGGTCGAAGTCCTGATTTCTTTATAACTGTCCACTGACTTCACCCCGGCCTGTCTAAGACCATGGTAAAACTTTTTGCAATCACAAACAGAGCAGCTAGTCGCTCTTTTTCCACAAAAAAACTAAACTAAACTAAACTAAACTAAACTAAACTAAACTGAAAATCGAATAAAACAAAATAAAATGAAATAAACACAAATGAAACAATAAAACAAAAAGGAAACGAAATCTAGCAGCAAAACTAGTCCTTGCTGCGATAGTCAACTGGCACATGGAGATTGTACAAGGGGATTCATCGCACTCGGAAAACTTCATATTGACTCCATCCAAATCTCCCAACAATTATCTGGCAGACTGGAACTCCCTGAGTCTGAGCAAAACTCTACTCGTTGGCAAGGTTCTGAAATGTTGACAGGGAAGAGGGACCCACGAAACACTAAGCTGCCACCAACAGAAAGATGGAAATATTAACCCTTTGACACCCGCATCCTATCCACCAACTATTGACCTTTTTACTCCCTCACCGTATCCACCAGCTTGATGTAGGGTGATGTAGTCAAAGCGTCAAGTTTTGCTTTGCTAGCACTGTTGACAATGCAGGACGCTGGTGAATAGGGTCAGGAGTCAAAGGGTTAATATAGACAGCCAATAGACCAGTATTTAACCCGTTGACTCCCGCAACCTGTCCACCAGAATCCTGCATTGTCAGCCATGTTAACAAAGCAAAAACTTAACTCTTTGACTCTCTCACCCTATCCATCAGCTTCCTGCTGGAAGCTGGTGGATATGGTGAGGGAGTCAAAGGGTTAAGTTTTTGCAGCTGGTGGATAGGGTGCGGGAGTCAAAGGGTTAAATTTTTGCAGTTGGTGGATAGGGTGCAGGAGTCAAAGGGTTAAGTTTTTACAGTTGGTGGATAGGGTGCGTGAGTCAAAGGGTTAATGTTGCGAGCTGGAACTGAACTCGAGACATCAGATCCTGAGTCCACAGCTCCATCAAAAGAACCAAAGTGCCCGCGTACAAAACCTGTAGTCCAGGACCTCTGTGTTAGCAGCACGGCACTCTAACCAGCTGAGCTAACGAGACAACAAAAATGTAAGTACTGCTCTTTCCCTAGTACTGATAACTGCAATGACCGTTGTGGCAGTACGAGTGTCTTGTAGTTCTCAATGTTGTATTTATTTGTTTAACTTTGATCCCTGTTGACAATGATTCTTTTCATTTCAGACAACATGATACAAGATGGTCATCGTTTACACAAATACTTTAATACAACCTTATTCATTGTTATGGAAAACAAATCAGTTGCACTGATATCACATCATCATTTATACACTAGATTTGATACGATCTAAATAAATTAGTTTTGTTACTGATTACGAAAACAGCCTTTTTTATTATTATTATTATCATCGTCATAATCATCATCATCATCAATATTACTATTATTATATTACATTAGTATCATTACTATTATTATCACGACTATTTTCACTATTACCATTATCATTATCATCCTTAAAACCCTCTAGAGCCGTACGTATCATATATGATACACCACAAACTAAGACCTCAGCAGAAATAGGGAGAAGCAGCATGTACAAGGGAAGCAAATGGGGTGCAGCTCTATGGATCAGACTTTTAAACTTGCTATGTCCCTTGATTCTCAAGACATTTCCGGGAAGATGACATCACGTCCTTTTTGACTGATTCCACGTGGTGCTGCTGTTTGGTTCTGCTGCTATTCAAATCCATCCTAATCTAACAGAAGGTGAGTGAATCTGCATTTTTAGCGGGTGGTTTTGCTTTAAAATTATGTCAAAGAATATATATACATAGCATAATAGATTGACATAATAGATTAATTCATTCGAGTTGTGGTAGCTAAAAATAGGCGTATCATATATGATACGTCGGGCACTGGCATGTTGCTGTGTATCAGATCTGATACAATGGGCCTTCGTGGTAAACAGTATGAAGCAAGTCACTGTATATATCTCTTAGTTATGTGAAGATTTCATGTGGCATAAGTAGGTGATAACAACTGTAGTACATAATGTAAGTAGTGTGGAAGTACAATGCATGCTTTTGATGGTAATTTTCATGGTGGTACTTATTTTAATCAGTGCCTATGGACTTAAAAATGTCTATATGTGTCCACAGATGTCAACCACTGTGTGTCTTTGGAGGACATACTGGATGCTGTTGGTCCGGACAATAGCGAGTATGAACCATCTGGAGACGAGTACACCCTCTGCAAAGATGAGTTAAAGGAGGTAGAGGAGGATGAAATGGACGACACGCCCAGCACATCCAGGAGAAGGAGCAATAAGCGGAAACGTGAAACGGACTCGGACGAAGATGACGACATGCCTTTGGCTGATGTTCGCCAGAAGCTAAATGGAAATTGGGACGATGAAGACAACATTCCCTTGGCTTCATTTGTTTTGGAGAAAGCTGATGGCAGAGACGAGATTTTGGCCAATGTCCTAGAAAGATCATATGGACTGACGTGCCATTTCAACCTCCCGATGCCGTATTCATCGGCAGTCTTGAGCAAGCTCCTGAGGACGGAATTCTCAAAAATGAATACTTCAAAGAGCTAATCACCGATGAAATCCTAGACAATGTAGAGGACCAGACAAATATCTACTCACTCCAGAAGGAAGGAATAAATATAAAGACAACAAGAAAGGAGATGAGGTTTTCATAGGCATCTATCTCCGCATGGTCTCATCCAAGCCCACTGTGTGCGAGCATATTGGGACAGTGGAACGCGATATGCTCCTGTAGCTGACGCCATGCCCAGAGAGAGATTCACCACCACCCATCCCAGGCAGAGCTATCCAGCGAGCTCCAGTTCTCAGATGTCCGCTACGACGGTGCTGACCATCTGCCAGAGTGGGGACCAAGAGGCCGCTGTAAGCAAGGAAACTGCAGAAGCTTGAGCTTCGTCAAATGCATCAAATGCGACGTCTTCCTCTGCTTGAACAAGGACAGGAACTGCTTCCTGCATTTTACAAAAAATAACGCTTTTGCCCACAAAGTGTTTTGTATCAAATATGATAAGTTACTGAACTGTTCCATGAAGGCCCGGTGTATCATATCTGATACATTATCAAACTTTATAAAGAATCATCTTGAAAACTTTTTTTTTTTACATTATTTGTCTTAATTAGTCAATAAATGATCAAAATTTAACGCGGCATAATTTTCTGTTATTTCTTGGTGCTGGCTCTAGAGGATTTTAAATTAATTAATACTATTATGATCATTATGATTAGATTATTATCTTTATTATTATTATTATTATTATCATCACTATTATGATATTATGATTGCGATAATGATGATGATGATATTATTACATATCTCACCGTTGTTATTGTTATTGTTATACTAGACGTCTATTGTTGTCTCTATCTCCTTTCGGCAAGAAAATCATGTTTTTAGTTATCATGTTTTTTTTTCAGGAAAGATGCTGTGTCCGATTTGTTTGCCTGTTTGTTTGTACGTTTGCTCGTTACTTTACTTGTTTACTTCCCATTTGTTTTTGCACGCTTTTGACTTCTGTTTGCTTCCAATCTGTTTTCTTTAGCACACTTTCATTTATTAGAAAAAAAATCATTTTAGTGAGGGTAAGCTGACGAGTGCTCTGTGGCAGAAGTAAGGGCTTTGATTGATGTCTGCTGAACTGAGACAAACCCAGGCCGTGATAGACAGCTGGTCAGAGAATGATCCCACTCATTCATCACATCGACTGTCCATAGTTTCCAAGTCTGACTCGAGAACAACTTGGTGCGTGCAGCCTCCAGTCACCCAGCTCTGAATGGTTATCTGCTCCTGTTCAAAGTTGGGGAAAATGTGTGTATGTGTATGTTTGATATATATAGATATATGTATATATTTAATTCTGTACATTTTTTGTTACATACCCTTAGTAACAGTGGCATATTATCTGTTGCTCAGCATTACTGTACTGACCCAGTAACTTCCACCACCACCACCTCTAGACTTCATAATTAAAGTTAATATATAATATTATATGTATATATATATATATATATATATATATATTGTGTGTGTGTTTTGTTTGTGTGTGCACGCGTGTGCATGTGTATGTGAGCATATTTATGTGTCTATGTTCGCTGCTCTCGCTCTCTCTCTCTCTTGTAAAAGTCTGTATTTATCACGTGATTTATACATTTTTCTTCATTAAATATTTTCTGTTATTCACTAGCACCACAACCACCTATTTTTGATTTCAAGTGTGCTGTGTTACTTTTTATAATTAAAGTTCATGCTGCACTGATGTATCAACATTTTGGTGTATGTATCTATGTTTGTACTGCATTATTGTAATTTGGCATGCCAATCCTGTCCCCTCCTCCCCCCCCCCCCTATTTCTTTGTACTATGTAAAGTGCAACGAGCATTCTTTGACATGGACTGTTTGTGCTATATAACTGGTATCATTATAGTTATTATCATTTTATCAATATTATCATTATTATTAAAGCAGTGAAGAAGGGGAGGTAAACACTATCTTCCAATAAAAACTCAGGTATCTACCACCTCTATGACCTCAACGTTATTTTTCTATCCATACAGAAGAAAAAATATCAGTGATAATAAAGCCGACCTGTATCAGGTATCAGTTGTGCCAACTTCTGTTTGTTGTGTTGTTGTTGTTGTTTGTTTTTTTTCAAATACAAGAACGAGCTTGCTAACTTTTACTTCCAGATATTCGTTGTGTGTCTAGTATACAACACCAATTGCTAGTCACACATAAAGGTCCTGCTTAATCAATGTCCACTGGCATCTAAGGAAGCGACAAATGTTCTCAACTTTTGTCTGCTCTGGACCAGTCTGTGCACAGAACCCAAAGTGTATTCTGGGCCTAATAGGTCTCTACTGTTGTTCATCACCAGGTATTCTGGGGTCTTCCTTCCACGTCTTCCTTCTGGTGCCCAGTGAAAGACAATGAGCGCCTGAAACCGGAGAAACTGGGTCCACGAGAGCAACAGGCAAACTGAGGCAGCATCAGCAAGCCCTGCCACGTTTTAACTGTCACCTTTGCAACTGCCAGAAACATGGACACCAAAACAGCTAAGACACTGAAATCACACAAGTGTCCCCCATGTCACCCCAGTAAAAGTTGAAGGTGCAAAAAAACGCCAAGCTCTCACTTTGTCATGACAGATGACATGTTTATACCTTAGACAACTTCCAAGAGATAGACTCAACGCAACTGACAAGTGGTCTTACGCGGCGAACTACTGGGCAGAGACAGAGGCACTCGTACAAATAGCCTCCATGATTTATAATACAGACGACACATGCTATTTAAGTGGTCCTCCTCTCAAATGCCCTCTCTGTTCTCCGCGCCCTGAAGCATGACACCCCCCCCCCCCACCCCCGCCTCCACACACACACACTCACACCTAATCAAGCCTTGCATTAGTCTGAAGAACCATAAGTCCTTCAACAGATCCGCGGTCAACGTGGGTTACAGTTGTAGGAGTTTGGAGTTTGTTCAAGAGGGATTTGTCGTGCTCGGGAAAATCCATATGCGCTCCACTAAATCTGCCAGCCATTATCTGGCAGACTCCCAGAGCATGTGCAAAACCATATGCGCTGACAAGTCCTTGAAATGGGGAAGCGGTAGGGTAGGGACCTTTGAAACATTAAGTTCACAACATCAGAAGAATGGAAACATTAAGATGGGCAGTAAAGAGGCCACTTTTTAATGTTGCGTGTATGGACTGAACTGGAGATGTTTGATGATGAGTCCCTGGACTCTATGAAAAGAACCAAGCAGCCCGTGCAGAAGAAAAGGAGATAGATGAGCTCGCAAACAGACGAACCTATAGGAAGACCAACCCAGACGACAGCGTCAGTTACTGTGACAGTAGAAGCATCATTAGATCAACACCATACCAAACACCTACGATTACAAGACCAGAGAGCTGAACATATATCGTCACGAAGTCACCTCTATTAAATGAGCAACAAGACATGTCCGACTACAACTCCTCTGACCACCAAACACTATGACAGCCTGCCAAAATTGTAAAAAAAACAACCAACCAACAAACAAACAAACAAAAAAGCCACATTCAAATGATTCATCACCACGAATGAAAGAAGACGACTTACTTTTCCATTTGGTCATATCTAGTCAGTCATACCAGACACAGCTTAAAGTTTACACAATTCACTTACATTTACTGCTCTGCTCACATTTTACCTTTCAATTTAGTCATATTTCGATATTGCATGCATCTCTTGCTATAAGCACACACACACACACCTCATCCTCCTCACACCTCTTCTCTCTCTCCTCTCTCTCTCTCTCCTCTCTCTCTCTTTTTTGCGTGTGTGCGTGTTTGTGTGTACGCATACAGAAGAGTGACACTGCACTGCGGAAATACGTTTCCCCTGGGGATAGCAGCGCCTATTTCCCATGTTAATTCCACTGTGACAATAACAAAAACAATAATGAATAGCCTTAGCAACACAAATAAAAAAAAGGCCATGAAATTTGATGTCCATGGATGTGTTGTTTTATACCACGAGACTAAGAGAGGCTGGTCTGTAAGAACACAATCGACAATTAAAACCTGTCACCAAGATCAGTGCCGTCTGTCAGCTACCCTGAAAAGAATAGGTAACAATCAATTAATCAGACAATCAAACAAAAACTTCACAGATGAAGTGTTTAGTTGCTCACTTATCCGTGTGTTATGTCTGTGCGTGAAAAGTCGGCAAATTCAAAACAACAGCCTGCACCAATATCCATATTCTAACGTTGGTTGACAAAAGTTATTTACCACTGGAATTACTCATCTTTCTGTCATCATTCGCCACGTCCGTTTCCGTTGACGTTCATCATTGATTTCATACAATTCTCTCTGTGTGTAGTCATTCAATAAATATATACATAAATGCTAAAATTGAAAAAAAGACATGAGATACATGTAAATAAAATTTAACGATTGTGTTATTTTAAGAATACACACACACACACACACACACACACACACACACACACACACACCACACACACACACACACACACACACACACAATCTCCCAATTTACTTCCAATTTCGCAAGATGACGTCACCACGCTCGGAATAAATTCCATACGCACTAACGTCACAGTGCCATATGATGGAAAAGACCACAGAAAGTGTGTATTTTTACGCCCTGCATAGGAATGCACATACACAGACCTATACAATGTGCAAGTATACTCAAAATCATTACTTTAAAACCTATATCAACAATATCATTTTAAATTATCACTGTCATCATTATAATTAATAAACTAGTATTGTAGTAATCATTTAAAATTTGCTAAGGTATCTGTTAACAACAATCGAAAAACTAGGATCTATTCACTACAACAAGCAACAAACTAGGCTGGACTGTGTCTGGAGTTTGGAACCTGTTCATGATAAATTCATCGCAGTCAGACAATTCCATATGAGCTCTACCAAATCTGCCGGTAATTATCTGGCAGATTCTTCAGCCTACGCAAAACCCTATGCCCTGACAAGGTCTTGAAATGGGGAGGTGGGGACGAGAATGGGCCTATAAAACACTAATCTGACACCATAATCATTGAAACATTAGACTGGGTAGTGAATAGGCCAATTTCTAATTTTGCGGGTTGGGACTGAACTAGAGATATCACACACATCTCAAGTCAAGAAAAGAACCTAACACTGTAACAGCCCGCAAGAAAGAATGCAGTACGATAGAGTTTCGGTTTCAGATGACAGCATCTCCGTGTTTGGAATAATTTCATGTGCACTAACACACAGATGCTATATGATGGATGAGGTCCGAATAGAACACAATAAAACATAAGACAAATTACAATACAGTGGGTCTACTAAATATTCATTCAAGTTTGGAAATGTCATCTACGTCTACTTGGCGCATAACACACACACACACGCCACAACGCACCACACACACACACACCCGCGCGCCACACGACCGCTACACACACACACATTCTTTATATCACATAAACACATTCATGAATTAAGTGCTACAATAGTAAAATGTTATAAAACTGGGGGAAAACCCCATCTGTTATCAAAATAAGATTTGTCATGCGCTTTAAAAACAAATCGCCCCCCCCCCCCCCACTTGTTTAAAAGGTATACGGATTTAAAAACTCATTTTCACAGACAACTTGAACCAAACGATCGCTAGATTAGCAAAGCGAAAAAGGAACGATGTGACAGCATTGACAAGAGGATGCAAGGAGAGACACTGTGCAGGAATTATTGTACAGTGAGATATGGTAAAGATGCTGATTTTGTGAGGAATGCCGAGCGGTTGACCAGCTTACCCGTGTAGGCGAGGTGCCGTCACCAAAGCCAGGTGAAAAGTGATGAGCTAGGGTCTGGGAAAACATCATCAACCTCGCTCTCTGACTCCTTGATCACACTTTCTGCGAGATATGCACAAAATGTTGGCTGTCTAGGGTAGATATCTACAAGCCAAAGGCTTGTACAACAGAAAGCACAATAATTTACAACGTGGGTTCATGCCAGAAATGATTAATAACAAGTTGATATTAAATGAAGTTGGCTAATGATTCACCAGTCTGCATGTTTTTGACCTGCCGTATTTTTCGCCAGCAGTTTGTCTGCGTGTACAGACTGTGGACAGAGATGCTTGTCAGACACAGAACAGACGGTCGTGCATGGCTTTCGTGCAGTCGATGACAGCGATAAATGTTTCACGGCCTAGGGGGCCGTGTCACAACGTTACGGCGCGTGCCGACACTTTTACACCAACATCGATCCGTTCACCATATACTGCAACACCGCCGCTGTCTGCGCGCGAGTTCAAAACCATTAATGTCTCACACCCCATGTAAAACGCTAGTCGGCCTGGTTGCATTTTCTTTCATCCTCGACTGACGTGATGGTTTCAGGTTGAGCTGCACAACAGTCCTTGTCAGAGCACAGTAACAAGACATATCTAGATCGAGTTGCGGTCTGTTTACCCTCTTACTATCACCGTGTTACGCATGTAATGTTGACGAAAAGCTTGTCATCTTTCTCTCTGTACTAAACGATTCTGCTGGAAAGTTTTCAGTTAACCGTTCACAAAGCAGTTAGCGACACAATCCTTGCAGTCAACCGATAAGATTAATCACAATTTCTCATCAAACGGCAGGTGGCCATTCGCGCATCAGCGCCAAACACTGAACCCCAAATTGTCGTCTGCCGTGATCCTGTCGCGACATGGCTCGTGCGTGCTGGCCTCGCTGTCAGAGCGCTGCTGATTGGTCAGTAGCCTGCACGCCAGCCATTAGTGGCAGAGATGATTGACGTGGTACCAAGCCCCTCCCTTTATGTCGTCTCTCAGTGAGTCAGGCAATGGACGCTTGAGGACCTCCCGGGGTGTTGCCGTCAGTTTGGCCAAACAGCGTTCCGCTAGTGATGAAGGTGGGCACTAAAGGCTCAACCATTATACTCGTGAATAAACATGGCGCCTACACTGTTTGGCCTAGCCGCGGTCACAACAGCACCAATGCCGAGTTGACAGATGGGTTAGGAGCACACAGGCTCGCTCGTTTACATGCCGCTATATCTGCTACTTCGTGTTTTCCCTTGTGATGCTAAGAAAACATATCTGGATAGTGTGCCCCCTCAAACACACTCCCGTCCAACAGGACGCAAGTATATTACTATTAGCTAGCAGTAGATAAAATTCATAAGGAAGTCAGCAGAACTCCATCCATACGCCACCGTTGTACCCTCTGAAACAATTTCACAAGAGAGTAGCTGCTGTTTACAATCTCCTCATATTGCCAGTGATGTAGTCTTAAAGTTGTCCTGTGAGTACACCACCCAAACTCTGTTCACAGTGTTACTCTGTTGTGAGTCGAAATGCTACCAACATCTGTTTATTTTTCTTCATTCATCTGTTCAATTATTTATGTGTAGGTTACTTATCAATTTATTGTTTTATCTGTTCTCAGTGCAGTGAGGTACTTTCCTTTGAAATCAAATATCTTCTTTCCCTTGTTACCAGTTGTGAGACACATTTGTTGTTTTTTTTGTTTATCTGTTCGTCTGTTTTTGTCTGTTTGTTTGTTTTGCTTTGTGTGTGCGTTATCATTAGATCTATGTCATTTTCAGCCAGCCTTCAAGAAGTCAAGTGATCGAGTTCTTCACACACTGAAACAATGGTACTGCTTTAGGATCCTATTACACTTTCCTGCTGACCTTACATCGGACAGAGAGTGAACCTCATCGTTAAAACTCTATCAATCTATCTATCTATCTATCTATCTATCTGTCTATCTATCTATCTATCTACCTATCTATCTATCTATCTTTCATTGGTCAATTTGGCTCTAAGAAGCCACGTATACAACCACATCCCTGCCATTGCGATCTATTTTCATCCACTTTTCTGCATGTTCAGGCTTCACAGCCATATGGCCGGGTCAGACATTTTAGAATTTTCATCTTCAGGTCTGTTGGTATACTTGTCTTTCCAAATGCTATTGAGTTGGATTATTTCTGTTTTTGCTATTTCTACTCTTTTATTTTCATGTATTTAGTACAGGTGCCATCATGAGCTTTGGGAGAACCTAAATATTTAAAACCACTCACATTTTCTGATGCAGTGTTGTTGATTTGAATATTTCGATATGCTTGACTTTCTTCTCCTTCTAGGTGCATTACTTTTGTCTTCTTGGCACTTATATCTAGACCTACCTTCTTGTCCGCTGCATCTCCTCTGTTCAGTATTCTTTTCATGTTATTGATATTGTCCGACATCAGTTCAGTATCATCAGCATATCGATCTCGTAGATTTAAGATGTTTCAATCGCCAATTTTTATTCCCGTGTCTTTAATGTCTGTTTCTCTCACACCTGCATCCAGTAAAATTGACATATTGAAGAGATGATAGACAAAGAGAAAGATATATATATATATATATATATATATATATATATATATATATATATATATATATATATATATATTCTTATCCACACACATATATATACATATATGTGTATATATACATATATATATACACACATATATATATACACACACACATATATATACACATGATATATATATATATAGATCTATATATATATATATATATATATATATATATATATATATATATATATCGAGAGCGAGAAAGAGAGAGAGAGAGATTTTGTATTTATACAAACTTTTTAAACATAAATGGAAGATATCAGTGTTTTGTATTTATAATGAATTTATTTTTGTATCATACATTCTTTGGGACATGAAACATTTGAGAACCAGGAGGTTGGAGCAAGAGACAGGCACATCAGCCTATGATATGAAACAACTCCCGATTTCTGGAGAGAGAGCGAGAGGATCAGAGCCCTAAAGGCAATGGCAGAAACAGCTGAAGAGTCTCAACTGGATCTGGTCAAGGAAGAACAAAAGTGAGCTTCAAAAGGCTTAAAATTCTACTATACGGTGCCAGCGTCTAATGGCTATGCAGTTAAGACATTCACCACAAGGGTGACTCGGTCCTGAGACCACCTCGGATGCGCAGGTTCGAACCCACGCGGAGGACAAATTACTTTTTTTTATATATATATATAGAAATGTGGCGACAGCAATAAGGCATCTTGAAGTCATGACCTGGATGCCACCTGGCCTCCTTTGAGTGCCCGGAATTAAGGGGCCGAAACATTTGCTTGACGGGATCCAAAACAAATGCGACCGCCCGCGTTCAAGCAAACAGGAACCAGAAAAACACGAACATAGAATCACAACGCGTATTTAATACAACCAGACAAGACAGGCGCCAATTTTCGGCCAACTAGAACTAGCCTTTGTCAAGCGTAAACGTAAGACAAAAAAAAAAAAAAAAAAAAAAAGAAGAAGAAATTTTTGAAATGGGTCCAGTTTTAGCCCTGGATCTTCTTCAGGATAAAACAATACTAATATATGCCATGATCACTTTTCAAATCGCGGAATTCATCTCACTTCCCCTCAGACATCATATTTGCCTCCCCTCTTCCCAGTTCTTACAATTACTCAAAACATTGTGATTTCGTTTTAGTCTTTTTCTCCCACTGGACGAAATGAACCCAAATGAACTGAAAAATTACCGGCCTATCTCTAATCTCTCTTTCTTGTCAAAACTCCTTGAAAAAGTCGTCCTCAACCAGCTGAACTCTCACCTGTCTGCCAACAATCTCCTCAATCCTTTCCAGTCAGCCTACCGCCAGTGCCATAGCACTGAAACTGCCTTACTACACATTCTCAACAATCTCCTCCTTGCAACTGATACTGGCAAAGTCTCTCTCCTCACAATCCTTGATCTGTCTGCAGCCTTCGATACCATTGACCATGGTATTCTCCTTTCTAGACTTCATCATACTTTTGGCATCTCTGACATTGCTCTCTCCTGGTTCACTTCATATTTATCAAACAGAAAACAAACTGTTCTCATCAATGGCACTTACTCTCAACCTGCATACCTGACCTGTGGTGTTCCACAAGGATCTGTCCTTGGCCCTTTTTTTTTCACTCTTTATACCTCCCCCCTGTCCACCATCATCAACTCCCACTCTATAAAACACCACTTCTATGCTGATGACATCCAACTTCAAGACAGTGACTCACCTGATAATATACAGCGCCTGTTGACTCGCACCACTGAGTGTTACTCGGACATTAAGAACTGGATGACGTTCAACAAACTTCAGCTTAATGACGACAAGACAGAAGCTATCCTCATTGGCACCCGTCAGAAATTTTCTCAGCTGCCTCCTCTTTCTCTCCCATTATGTAACACATCAGTCCCAATTTCTGATTCAGCTAAAAACCTTGGTGTCTGCATTGACTCTACCCTCTCCATGAACAACTTTGTTTCTCAAACTGCCAGATCTTGCTACTATCATCTCCATCGTATAAGCCTGATCAGGAAGTATCTCTCTGTCGAAACAACTGCAAAACTCGTTCTCTCCTTCATAATGTCTCGCATTGACTATTGCAATTCACTCCTGTCTGGTCTTCCTGCCTCCACCATTCACATCCTACAGCGCATTCAAAACAATGCTGCACGCTTTGTACTAAAAAAGAAAAAAGCTGACCACATATCTCCTCTCCTGGAACAACTTCACTGGCTCCCTGTATCAAAGCGCATACAGTACAAACTAGACACCATGTGCTACAAAAGCCTCAATAACGCAGCCCCCGATTACCTGTCAAGCCTACTTGAGATCTATGTTCCCTCACGTACCTTCCGCTCTGCCTCCGATCCTCTGACTTTTCGCTTTCCACGCACTAAGCTCAATACCTATGGTCCACGAGCCTTCTCTGTTTCTGGTCCACTCTCCTGGAACAAACTTCCTCTCTCAGTCCGTCAGCAACCTACTTTTGTCTCCTTCAAGTCCGCTCTCAAAACTCACCTTTTCTCCTCTGCATAAAATCCTGACCTCACTCAACCCCCCTCTGCAGCCTGTCTCCGCTCGGAGGGGAATCACTTTGTTATAATATATAATTGTATTATGCTCTCTATAATTTTCCATTGCTTTTATTCTTGCTTTTATTGCTTTTATTCTTTCTCCCCATTTATAGCCATGCGTGTATGTGTGTGTGTGTGCGTGTGTGTGCGTGCGTGCGTGCGTGCGTGTGTGTCTGTTTCAGCGCTTAGATTTGATTTTGTCGAGATTTTGCGCTATATAAATATTGTAATTATTATTATTATTATTAAAAGATACGTGGATTGAAAGCGAGAGGCAAACCAAGGAACATCTAAAGGTAAAACAAAATGTGACTGCTGGATCTTGAGGGTAAAAACAAAATATTAAAAAATACCTTGTTTGTAAAAGATCCTTGGGAATATATCCTTCCAAGGATCTTTTACAAACAAGATATTTTTGAATATTTTGTTTTTCTAGGAAGACCTAGATTGATGATATCGCAGGACATTTCTGCTTATCAGGCCTTCCGGTTCGCTGCGGCCGTCCGCTTGCTCTCTCCTGGCGAAAACTCGATGGTACTGGGGGACAGATAAGACAGAAAGTCATTACACAGCACGCCTCTATTGTGCATTCCTTCTGAAAGTTAAGTTTGTTTTACAAATCTTATTCGTTGTCTTGGTAACTTTCGCCAAGAAACTGAGACAGTTCCGAGTGCAATATTTTTTTGTTGAAAGAGGATGTTTCTCTATCCAACTCCCTCCCCCTCCACTTTCATTATACTATGAGTGGTGGTTTAGCTGCTCACGTAAAAGGACCGTCGGCAACAAAGAATTCTTCTTGGTACAATTACATAGTCTTAGGAAATTCTATTAAACAAACCTCACACACACACACACACACACACACACACACACACACACACACACACACACACACACACACACACGCACATACACACACACACCACACACACACACATACACACACACACGCACGCATGCACACACACACGCACACACACACACACATGCATAATTCATTTGTTATTTTTATCATACAATAGATTTCTTCAACAAGGTGTGTCTGGACAGACCTGTGATAAGTCTGACTTCCCGCCACAACTGTCACTGCAACCACACTATGCTTACTACTCCTAATACTGATAATACTAATGGATAATGATAATGACGATGATGATGATGATTACCACAACATTTACGAGAGTAATACTACTACTACTACAACAACAACAACAACTACTACTACTACTACTAATAATAATAATAACAATAATGATAATAACGATTGTGATAATAGTGATGAGGCGTTAAATCTTGATGTATTAATCAAATCAAGGTGCACGTTCTTATCAATCACTCAAACAGTCATTCGCAACGACAAAAACAACTTACAGAGTACAAAGCACATTGATACCGGGAGTGGGAGGACAGGAGGGTAGTGGGACGAAGGGAGTGGGTGTGTGAAAGGGGAAATCACTATTGGACAAAAAGGTATGTCTTCAAACCAGTCGCCGTGTTGTGTAATGATTAGCGCAACGGACTACCGACTGGATGGTTGTGGATTCAAATCCCCATCAATCTCTTCAAAAATCATTGTGGGATTTTTCGGCTCGAACCGGCTCCTACCCAAAGTTGGACGTGCTATGGGCTCATTGGGAAGACTGGGACCACACAGTCGAGTTTCATCAACTTCATGGATTCGTCATTGAGGGTGTTGCTCATCTTCTGACTGTATCTCTCGGGCCTGGTTAACGCCGGGCTACATTATGATGGTAAGCGTAGAGTGCAGCCCCTGTTACGCAGTATCAATCCTAGATGGAACTTCATAGCATCATCTTCATCGACATCATCATCATGGCATTGTAAAAACTGTGCCAGCTTCTGTAGCCATTAAAGTGGCGTAGAGAATGGGACGAAAAAAAAGGTGAGCACAAAGATAACCTCCCTGAGTACAGTGATCCAAGTCAGACTTGAAGACAGAATATGTAGTATATGTTACTGTCGAAGACTCAGGGGCACGTCATTCCAGTTGTACAGGCCAGACACAGAAAATGAACGGCGACCGACTGTTTCCATTCTCTCTGCACACACAGAGCATACGGTATTGGGTTGACGGGTTAGGAATGACGGTTTACGGTCCTATTACTCACAGAATCGCAGGGACGGTGACAGCAGCACTAGTTTCCTCCATCTTTCGATGTTGTGGGCAAGTGCCTGAGTTGTGTTAAAGTTCTCTCAGACACTCAGTGTGTCATTCTTACTCCCCGCCTTTGGGGCTTAGCTCGTCAGGGCTGGGGAACAGAAGATTTTAAGGCTTCGTTTAAAAAAAAACAACTATTATATTCTTCGTACATACTTTGTGTGGTAGGACATAAAATCATAATGAACGAATAACAAAGTTCTGTCCGGTCCACTGTACACTATTGTCAGTCCGCTCTTTCTCCTTTTCCCTGGTGGGATGGTCTTTGATAGTCCGCTGACTCTTGTGACATGACCATACCATCTTGTGACATGACCATACCATCTTGTGACATGACCATACCATCTTGTGACATGACCATACCATCTTGTGACCTGACCGTACCATCTTGTGACCTGACCATGCTATCTCGTGACATAACTATCCCATCTTGTGACATGACTGTACCATCTTTGACATGGTCATACTATCTTGTGACATGACTATCCCATCTTGTGACATGACTGTACCGTCTTGTGACATGACTATCCCATCTTGTGACATGACTGTACCATCTTTGACCTGGTCATACTATCTTGTGACATGACTATACCATCTTGTGACATGATCAGACCATCTTGTGACATGGCCATACCATCTTCTGACATGACCATACCATCTTGTGACACGACCATACCATCTTGTGACATGACCATACCATCTTGTGACATGACCATACCATCTTGTGACATGACCATACCATCTTGTGACATGAACATACCATCTTATGACATGACCATGCCATCTTGTGACGTGACCATACCATCTTGTGACATGGCCATACCATCTTGTGACATGACCATACCATCTTGTGACATGGCCATACCATCTTGTGACATGACCATACCATCTTGTGACATGACCATACCATCTTGTGACATGACCATACCATCTTGTGACATGACCATACCATCTTGTGACATGACTATCCCATCTTGTGACATGAACATACCATCTTGTGACATGAACATACCATCTTGTGACATGACTATCCCATCTTGTGACATGACCATACCATCTTGTGACATGACCATGCCATCTTGTGACGTGACCATACCATCTTGTGACATGAACATACCATCTTGTGACATGACCATGCCATCTTGTGACGTGACCATACCATCTTGTGACATGAACAGACCATCTTGTGACATGACCATGCCATCTTGTGACGTGACCATACCATCTTGTGACATGACCATACCATCATGTGACATGACCATACTATCTTGTGACATGAACATACCATCTTGTGATGTGACCATACCATCTTGTGACACGACCATACCATCTTGTGACATGACCATACCATCTAGATCTTGTGACATGACCATACCATCTTGTGATGTGACCATACCATCTTGTGACACGACCATAATATCTTGTGACACGACCATAATATGTTGTGACATGACCATACCATCTTGTGACATGACCATGCCATCGTGTGACACGACCATACCATCTTGTGACATGACCATACCATCTTGTGACACGACCATACCATCTTGTGACATTACCACACTATCTCAACTTCCTCTTCTTCACTGTGGACCACAGGTTTTCATATTATCCCACGTGTGCTGCTGTGGTGAGGAAAGTCCAAGAGTCTCTATACAGCCATGGTAACATAGCTATCCAGTCACGCAGCTTGGACATCTAGATATCACTTTCTGTGACAATCTGCCACTGGCTCCTAAATCCTAATTGTTGCTTTCACCTCCCTTAACTACATCACTGAAACTGCTCTCTCTCTCTCTCTCTCTCTCTCTCTCTCTCTCTCTCTCTCTCTGTGTCTCTGTCTCTCTCTCTTTCTCTGTCTCTGTCTCTCTCTCTTTCTCTGTCTGTGTCTCTCTCTCTTTCTCTGTCTCTGTCTCTCTCTCTCCCTGTATAAAATATCTATCTATCTATCTATCTATTATATATATATATATATATATATATATATAAATATATATACGTGTATATATACATATAGTATATATATATATACATATGTATATATGTATACATATACATAATATATATATATGTATATCTGGATCTTATATTGTGTGTGTATATGTGTGTATATGTGTATATACATACATACATACGTACATATCTATCTAGCTATCTATCTATATATCTATATATGTCTCTATATATATTTTATGTACATGTTTGTGTGTGTGGTGTGTATGTGTGTGTGTGTGTGTGTGTGTGTGTGTGTGTGTGTGTGAGTGTGTGTGTGATATAGACACAGTCATAAAGCTGTCTCCTTCTCCCCCCCTCCTTACCGCAGGGCTCAAAGGCACGTGCACTGCTCGCGCTGACACCTGTGACGTGTCCCTCTATCTACTCGTCCATCCCCCCACCCTCTACCCAGCCCCACCATCTCTCTGTCCGTCAGGTGACAGTCTGGGTGAAGTCCCCACCAGTGCCCAGCGCCACTAGGAAGGGGTAAGATCACAGATAACCCTGTTCACGGCGCAAAGAAAATTACCTCCCTTCCCTGATACCTCATGAACGCAGTTCACGCCCTTGGCGCTCTCCGCTGTCCGCAAGATGTCACCACAAGTCTTGGGGGCCTCAATAAGGCAAAATGACCACTGTCATTTCGACTGACGGCGTATGCGTCAATTTCAAAACTTTATCAACTGGCCGGAGGCTGGCAGATCGCTTGGCAGACCAGACGGATTTCGTGAAATGACCATTGCAGTAATAAATAAATTTGAGATTTCGACATATTGCAGCCGCCATCGCCTGCGGATACTGTCATTTCCGGTTTGACGTTATGACATGCGCTGTAGGCGTGTACCCGACTGTGGCAATGTAATATTGCTGCTCACCACAAGACTTGCAGGTCGGGAAAATGTTACGCACCGTCCGTGAGGCGGCTAATCTCCAAGGATTGTTCCGCAACATGGCTTCCCTGTGAACTCCACACCACACACGTGCGTTCTTTGGGGAGCGCGTGCCTGTCACGTGGCCTGAACTCAGTGTTGCTTGCTCTTCCTGGTTTGGGTGGCTGTTTGTGTGGTGACACCGTGAAAGTTGGATCACACCTCTGCTTTTTAAAACTTTTTTTTTTTTTTAAACATTTGTGTATCTGCGGGGTTTGGTAACCTCATTGTTTGCGTGCAAGTTGGGGGAGGGGGGAGGGGGGAGGGAGAAGGGGGTGTCCATTAATTTTTCATGTTTATTCCCACTCTTCATTCTAATTTCACGAAATCCGTCAGGTCTGCCAAGCGATCTGCCAGCCTCCAGTCAGCATGGAAAACTTTTGAGGTGTTTATTGTCATTTTCTGTTTAAACCAAAATAACAAGTCATTTTGGGAGGGGGGTGGGGAGGGGAATCACGCCCAATACATTTACGGTCTTGAAGTGAAGATGTTAAGAGGAGCGACTGTTTTGCTGTTGATTTGTCTATTCCAAGCCTGTAAGCTGCTGGTAGTATATATTGTTAGTATATAAAGTAGTATATATAGTCACATTGGTAGTCATAGCTACACTTGTTATAGTGGTACTGGCTCTTAGCTCACGTGGTAATCATATATAGTCACATTGGTAGTCATACATAGTCACATTGGTAGTCATACATCGTCACATTGGTAGACATATATAGTCACATTGGTAGTCATACATAGTCACATTGGTAGTCATACATAGTCACATTGGTAGACATATATAGTCACATTGGTAGTCATACATAGACACATTGGTAGTCATATATAGTCACATTGGTAGATATATATAGTCATATTGGTAGTCATATATAGTCACATTGGTAGTCTATACATAGACACATTGGTAGTCATACATCGTCACATTGGTAGTTCTATATAGTCACATTGGTAGTCATACATAGACACATTGGTAGTCATATACATCGTCACATTGGTAGTCATATATAGTCACATTGGTAGTCATACATAGTCACATTGGTAGTCATATATAGTCACATTGGTAGTCATACATAGTCACATTGGTAGTCATACATCGTCACATTGGTAGTTATCTATCGTCATATTGGTAGTTACATATCGTCAATTGGTAGTTATCTATCGTCATATTGGTAGTTTCATATCTCAATTGGTAGTTACATATCGTCATATTGGTAGTTACATATCGTCACATTGGTAGTTACATATCGTCATATTGGTAGTTAATATCGTCATATTGGTAGTTACATATCGTCATATTGGTAGTTACATATAGCACATTGGTAATTACATATCGTCATATTGAAGTCATTCATATCGTCATATTGGTAGTTACATATCGTCACATTGGTAGTTAATATCAGTCAATTGGTAGTTACATATCGTCAATTGGTAGTTAATATCGTCATATTGGTAGTTACTATATCGTCAATTGGTAGTTTTATATCGTCACATGGTAGTTACATATCGT